>CM019067.1:226840898-227320760 GCA_009667805.1 Leptobrachium leishanense | reverse complement strand
TTGTAGATCGAAACCATGAAGTATCGTAAAATGCAAATATAACGGCATTACTTTGTGTTAAACTGATGTAGTATGAAGTGCAATTATAAAACTTTAAAAATTTCACACAAATAATGCTATTTTGGATATTTTATAGTAAATTTATGGTCCAACTTGAGATGTTGTAGAACCCAAAACTAAAATTTCCAAATCTTTTTACAACAAGTGATATTCTAAGGTTATGAGTCTAACAGTTACTTAAAAAATCCTACGACAACACTCTTGAAAAGCATGAGGCTCTGTGAGCAATGGATAGCGCATTGGACTTCTAGAATATTGAAGCAATTCAAAGGTTGTGGGTTCGAGTCCCACCTGAGTCAGCTTTTGGATATCAGTAGATATCTTTGTGAGGTAGCTTTAGCAGATCGAAACATGAAGTATGGACTTCTGAATATTGAAGCAATACAAAGGTTGGGGGTTCGAGTCCCACCTGAGTCAGCTTTTAGATCACTTTGTGAGGTATCTTTTGTAGATCGAAACCGTCAGACTCAAAACCTTTGAATATCACTTTTTGTAAAAAGATTTAGAAATTTTAGTTTTGGGTTCTACAACATCTCAAGTTGGACCATAAATTTTCAATACAATATCCTAAATATTGAAGCAATGCAAAGGTTGTGGATTCGAGTCCCACCTGAGTCAGCTTTTAGATCTCTTTGTGAGGTATCTTTTGTAGATCGAAACCATGAAGTATCGTAAAATGCAAATATAACGGCATTACTTTGTGTTAAACTGACTGTAAGTATGAAGTTGCAATTATAAAACTCTTAAAAAATTTCACACAAATAATGCTATTTTGGATATTTTATAGTAAATTTATGGTCCAACTTGAGATGTTGTAGAACCCAAAACTAAAATTTTCAAAATCTTTTTACAAAAAAGTGAATATTCTAAGGTTATGAGTCTAACAGTTACTTAAAAAATCCTACGACACAACTCTCTTGAAAAGCATGAGGCTCTGTTGGTGCGCACATTGGATAGCGCATTGGACTTCTAGAATATTGAAGCAATTCAAAGGTTGTGGGTTCGAGTCCCACCTGAGTCAGCTTTTGGATATCAGTAGATATCTTTGTGAGGTAGCTTTAGCAGATCGAAACATGAAGTATGGACTTCTGAATATTGAAGCAATACAAAGGTTGGGGGTTCGAGTCCCACCTGAGTCAGCTTTTAGATCTCTTTGTGAGGTATCTTTTGTAGATCGAAACCGTCAGACTCAAAACCTTAGAATATCACTTTTTGTAAAAAGATTTAGAAATTTTAGTTTTGGGTTCTACAACATCTCAAGTTGGACCATAAATTTTCAATACAATATCCTAAATATTGAAGCAATGCAAAGGTTGTGGATTCGAGTCCCACCTGAGTCAGCTTTTAGATCTCTTTGTGAGGTATCTTTTGTAGATCGAAACCATGAAGTATCGTAAAATGCAAATATAACGGCATTACTTTGTGTTAAACTGATGTAGTATGAAGTGCAATTATAAAACTTTAAAAATTTCACGCAAATAATGCTATTTTGGATATTTTATTGTAAATTTATGGTCCAAGTTGAGATGTTGTAGAACCCAAAACTAAAATTTCCAAATCTTTTTACAAAAAGTGATATTCTAAGGTTATGAGTCTAACAGTTACTTAAAAAATCCTACGACAACACTCTTGAAAAGCATGAGGCTCTGTGGCGCAATGGATAGCGCATTGGACTTCTAGAATATTGAAGCAATTCAAAGGTTGTGGGTTCGAGTCCCACCTGAGTCAGCTTTTGGATATCAGTAGATATCTTTGTGAGGTAGCTTTAGCAGATCGAAACATGAAGTATGGACTTCTGAATATTGAAGCAATACAAAGGTTGGGGGTTCGAGTCCCACCTGAGTCAGCTTTTAGATCTCTTTGTGAGGTATCTTTTGTAGATCGAAACCATGAAGTATCGTAAAATGCAAATATAACGGCATTACTTTGTGTTAAACTGATGTAGTATGAAGTGCAATTATAAAACTTTAAAAATTTCACGCAAATAATGCTATTTTGGATATTTTATTGTAAATTTATGGTCCAACTTGAGATGTTGTAGAACCCAAAACTAAAATTTCCAAATCTTTTTACAAAAAGTGATATTCTAAGGTTATGAGTCTAACAGTTACTTAAAAAATCCTACGACAACACTCTTGAAAAGCATGAGGCTCTGTGGCGCAATGGATAGCGCATTGGACTTATAGAATATTGAAGCAATTCAAAGGTTGTGGGTTCGAGTCCCACCTGAGTCAGCTTTTGGATATCAGTAGATATCTTTGTGAGGTAGCTTTAGCAGATCGAAACATGAAGTATGGACTTCTGAATATTGAAGCAATACAAAGGTTGGGGGTTCGAGTCCCACCTGAGTCAGCTTTTAGATCTCTTTGTGAGGTATCTTTTGTAGATCGAAACCGTCAGACTCAAAACCTTAGAATATCACTTTTTGTAAAAAGATTTAGAAATTTTAGTTTTGGGTTCTACAACATCTCAAGTTGGACCATAAATTTTCAATACAATATCCTAAATATTGAAGCAATGCAAAGGTTGTGGATTCGAGTCCCACCTGAGTCAGCTTTTAGATCTCTTTGTGAGGTATCTTTTGTAGATCGAAACCATGAATCGTTCGTAAATATGCAAAATATAACGGCATTACTTTGTGTTAAACTGATGTAGTATGAAGTGCAATTATAAAACTTTAAAAATTTCACACAAATAATGCTATTTTGGATATTTTATAGTAAATTTATGGTCCAACTTGAGATGTTGTAGAACCCAAAACTAAAATTTCCAAATCTTTTTACAAAAAGTGATATTCCAAGGTTATGATTCTATCAGTTACTTAAAAAATCCTACGACAACACTCTTGAAAAGCAT
Source organism: Leptobrachium leishanense (assembly GCA_009667805.1). Lineage (NCBI taxonomy): Eukaryota > Metazoa > Chordata > Amphibia > Anura > Megophryidae > Leptobrachium > Leptobrachium leishanense. Next base: position 227,317,844 of record CM019067.1, on the reverse strand, counting down.
GAGGCTCTGTGGCGCAATGGATAGCGCATTGGACTTCTAGAATATTGAAGCAATTCAAAGGTTGTGGGTTTGAGTCCCACCTGAGTCAGCTTTTGGATATCAGTAGATATCTTTGTGAGGTAGCTTTAGCAGATCGAAACATGAAGTATGGACTTCTGAATATTGAAGCAATACAAAGGTTGGGGGTTCGAGTCCCACCTGAGTCAGCTTTTAGATCTCTTTGTGAGGTATCTTTTGTAGATCGAAACCATGAAGTATCGTAAAATGCAAATATAACGGCATTACTTTGTGTTAAACTGATGTAGTATGAAGTGCAATTATAAAACTTTAAAAATTTCACACAAATAATGCTATTTTGGATATTTTATAGTAAATTTATGGTCCAACTTGAGATGTTGTAGAACCCAAAACTAAAATTTCCAAATCTTTTTACAAAAAGTGATATTCCAAGGTTATGATTCTATCAGTTACTTAAAAAATCCTACGACAACACTCTTGAAAAGCATGAGGCTCTGTGGCGCAACGGATAGCGCATTGGACTTCTAGAATATTGAAGCAATTCAAAGGTTGTGGGTTTGAGTCCCACCTGAGTCAGCTTTTGGATATCAGTAGATATCTTTGTGAGGTAGCTTTAGCAGATCGAAACATGAAGTATGGACTTCTGAATATTGAAGCAATACAAAGGTTGGGGGTTCGAGTCCCACCTGAGTCAGCTTTTAGATCTCTTTGTGAGGTATCTTTTGTAGATCGAAACCGTCAGACTCGAAACCTTAAATATCATTTTTGTAAAAAGATTTAGAAATTTTAGTTTTGGGTTCTACAACATCTCAAGTTGGACCATAAATTTTCAATAGAATATCCTAAATATTGAAGCAATGCAAGGTTGTGGATTCGAGTCCCACCTGAGTCAGCTTTTAGATATCTTTGTGAGGTATCTTTTGTAGATCGAAACCATGAAGTATCGTAAAATGCAAATATAACGGCATTACTTTGTGTTAAACTGATGTAGTATGAAGTGCAATTATTAAACTTTAAAAATTTCACGCAAATAATGCTATTTTGCATATTTTATTGTAAATTTATGGTCCAACTTGAGATGTTGTAGAACCCAAAACTAAAATTTCCAAATCTTTTTACAAAAAGTGATATTCTAAGGTTATGAGTCTAACAGTTGCTTAAAAAATCCTACGACAACACTCTTGAAAAGCGTGAGGCTCTGTGGCGCAATGGATAGCACATTGGACTTCTAGAATAATGAAGCAATTCAAAGGTTGTGGGTTCACGTCCCACCTGAGTCAGCTTTTGGATATCAGTAGATATCTTTGTGAGGTAGCTTTAGCAGATCGAAACATGAAGTATGGACTTCTGACTATTGAAGCAATGCAAAGGTTGTGCTTTGGAGTCCCACCTGAGTCAGCTTTTAAATATCTCTGAGAGTTATCTTTTGTAGATCGAAACCATGAAGTATCGCAAATGCAAATATAAAGGCAATACTTTGTGTTAAACTGATGTAGTATGAAGTGCAATTATAAAACTTTATAGATTTCACACAAATAATGCTATTTTGGATATTTTATTGTAAATTTATGGTCCAACTTGAGATGTTGTAGAAACCAAAACTAAAATTTCCAAATCTTTTTACAAAAAGTGATATTCTAAGGTTATGAGTCTAACAGTTACTGAAAAAATCCTACTACGACACTCTTGAAAACCGTGAGGCTCTGTGGCGCAATGGATAGCTAATTGGACTTCTAGAATAATGAAGCAATTCAAAGGTTTTGGGTTCGAGTCCCACCTAAGTCAGCTTTTGGATATCTTTGTGAGGTAGCTTTAGCAGATCGAAACATGAAGTATGGACTTCTGAATATTGAGGCAATTCAAAGGTTGTGTGTTCGAGTCCCACCTGAGTCAGCTTTTAGATATCTTTGTGAGGTATCTTTTGTAGATCGAAACCGTCAGACTCAAAACCTTAGAATATCACTTTTTGTAAAAAGATTTAGAATATTTTAGTTTTGGGTTCTACAACGTCTCAAGTTGGACCATAAATTTTCAATAAAATATCCTAAATATTGAAGCAATGCAAAGGTTGTGGGTTCGAGTCCCACCTGAGTCAGCTTTTAGATATCTTTGTGAGGTATCTTTTGTAGATCGAAACATTGAAGTATCGTAAATGCAAATATAACGGCATTACTTTGTGTTAAACTGATGTAGTATGAAGTACAATTATAAAACTTTATAGATTTCACATAAATAATGCTATTTAGGATATTTTATTGTAAATTTAAGGTCCAACTTGAGATGTTGTAGAACCCTAAACTAAAATTTCCATATCTTTTTACAAAAAGTGATATTATAAGGTTTTGAGTCTGACGGTTACAGAACAAAACCCTATTACTGCCCTACAGAACAGCATGAGGCTCTGTGGCGCAATGGTTAGCGCATTGGACATCTAGAATAATGAAGCAATTCAAAGGTTGTGGGTTCGAGTCCCACCAGGGTCAGCTTTTGGATATCTTTGTGAGGTAGCTTTAGCAGATCGAAACATGAAGTATGGACTTCTGAATATTGAAGCAATGCAAAGGTTGTGGTTTTGAGTCCCATCTGAGTCAGCTTTTAACCACTTCAATGCTGAGGACGCGCTCAGCGCGTCCTCAGCATTACCGCTGGTATGCGGAGGACGCGCTGAGCGCGTCCTCCCATTGGGGTCAGCGTTCGGCCGGGTTCCGGACGATCGCTGGCCCCCCCGGTGCGGGCTGACATCCTCGATGTCAGCCCGGCATCCGGGACCGCAGCCGCCGGAATTAGGTGTCATCGCGGCAGCGCGATGACACCTAATTCAGGCCCCCCCCGCATGTGCGGAGGAGGCGCCTGAAAGGGAGGGGGGGAGGTCCTTCGGACCTCTCTCCCTCCCGATCGGCGGCTCTGCGGGGGTTAACCCAGGCATCATTTGGAAGGGCACAGCCTGCCCTTCCAAATGGTGCCTGGTATTAACCCCTGGGGAGCTGGATCGCGAATCGGCGCTGAAAAGCGCCGGTTCGCGATCCTTTCCCGGAGCTGGCCGACATCTTGGATGTCGGCCAAGCCTCCGGGAACTCCTCCTGAGGACTGGCGTCATCGTGCGTAGCACGATGACGCCAGTCCTGGACTTAACCCCTAACTGCCACCAACGGTGGAGATAGGGAGTTCCAATGAACTCCCTATCTCCCGATCCGTGGCAGCTAGGGGTTAAAGTTTGGTATGGTTGGATCGGCCAGAGCATGGCCATTCCAACGATACCAAACACTACTGTGAAAAATTTTGTCAAAAAAAAAATAAAAAAAATAAATAAATAAATAAAAAAAAAAAAATAAACACTTTTTTTTTATTTTTTTTGGTTTGTTAATGCAGCAATATTGTTCCCATTTCAATTATAATGTGAACAATGATGCTGCACTAACGATTTTTGTATGCGGTGCGTTTGTTAAAAATAGTGTAATTTTCCCCAAAAAAAAATGTAACGAGACCCCATCTCTAATTTTTTTAACAAGCGCACCCCATACAAAATATAACCGCAATTGCTCGCATGTTAAAATGTGAAAAAAAACACTTTACACATTGTAAATTATTGAAAATACATATTTTATTGCATTTTTTGTTATAATATACAGACATGACATAACGTATACATATAATAATGACATATTATGAATCTACCGAGTCTGACGGAAAGAACGATATATAATATGTCTGGGTCATATACTAAAATAAGCCTTCAAAACACGTTTAAACATGATGAGCAAAACCCATAAAAATGACCTCAGCACAGGGGCGGGAAAAGCCTCAGCAGCGAAAGGGTTAAATATCTTTGTGAGGTATCTTTTGTAGATCGAAACCATGAAGTATCGCAAATGCAAATATAAAGGCATTACTTTGTGTTAAACTGATGTAGTATGAAGTGCAATTATAAAACTTTATAGATTTCACACAAATAATGCTATATTGGATATTTTATTGTAAATTTATGGTCCAACTTGAGATGTTGTAGAACCCAAAACTAAAATTTCCAAATCTTTTTACAAAAAGTGATATTCTAAGGTTATGAGTCTAACAGTTACTGAAAAAATCCTACTACGACACTCTTGAAAAACATGAGGCTCTGTGGCTCAATGGATAGCGCATTGGACTTCTAGAAAATTGAAAGGTTGTGGGTTTGAGTCCCACCTGATTCAGCTTTTGGATATCAGTAGATATCTTCTTGAGGTAGCTTTAGCAGATCGAAACATGAAGTATGGACTTCTGACTATTGAAGCAATGCAAAGGTTGTGGTTTTGAGTCCCACCTGAGTCAGCTTTTAAATATCTTTGTGAGTTATCTTTTGTAGATCGAAACCATGAAGTATCATAAATGCAAATATAAAGGCATTACTTTGTGTTAAACTGATGTAGTATGAAGTGCAATTATAAAACTTTATAGATTTCACACAAATAATGCTATTTTGGATATTTTATTGTAAATTTATGGTCCAACTTGAGATGTTGTAGAACCCAAAACTAAAATTTCTAAATCTTTTTACAAAAAGTGATATTCTAAGGTTTTGAGTCTAACGGTTACTGAAAAAAACTCTACTATTACTACTCTCTGGAATAACATGAGGCTAACCGGCGCAATGGATCGCGCATTGGACTTCTAGAATATTGAAGCATTTCAAAGGTTGTGGTTTCAAGCCCCACCTAAGTCAGCTTTTGGATATCTTTGTGAGGTAGCTTTAGTAGATCGAAACCATGAAGTATCGTAAATGCAAATATAAAGGCATTACTTTGTGTTAAACTGATGTAGTATGAAGTGCAATTATAAATCTTTATAGATTTCACACAAATAATGCTATTTCGGATATTTTATTGTAAATTTATGGTCCAACTTGAGATGTTGTAGAACCCAAAACTAAAATTTCCAAATCTTTTTACAAAAAGTGATATTCTAAGGTTTTGAGTCTAATGCTTACTGAAAAAACCCTACTATTACTACAGTCTGGAATAGCATGAGGGTCTGCAGCGCAATGGATCGCACATTGGACTTCTAGTATATTGAAGCTATTCAAAGGTTGTGGTTTCGAGTCCCACCTAAGTCAGCTTTTGGATATCAGTAGATATCTTTGTGAGGTAGCTTTAGTAGATCGAAACCAGGAAGTATCGTAAATGCAAATATAAAGGCATTACTTTGTGTTAAACCGATGTAGTATGAAGTGCAATTATAAAACTTTAGAGATTTCACACAAATAATGCTATTTTGGATATTTTATTGTAAATTTATGGTCCAACTTTAGATGTTGAAGAACCCAAAACTAAAATTTCCAAACCTTTTTACAAAAAGTGATATTCTAAGGTTTTGAGTCTAACAGTTACTGAAAAAACCCTACTACTACACACTTCAATCTGAAGTCTCTGTGGTGCAATGGATAGCCCATTGGACTTCTAGAATATTAAAGCAATTCAAAGGTTGTGGGTTCGAGTCCCGCCTGAGTCAGCTTTTGGATATCTTTGTGAGGTAGCTTTAGTAGATCGAAACCACGAAGTATCACAAATGCAACTATAAAGGTTGTGTTAAACTGATGTAGTATGAAGTGCAATTATAAAACTAAATAGATTTCAAACAAATAATGCTATTTTGGAAATTTTATTGTAAACTTGAGATGTTGTAGATCCCAAAACTAAAATTTCCAAATCTTTTTACAAAAAGTGATATTCTAAGGTTTTGAGTCTGACGGTTACTGAAAAAAGCCTACTACTGCCCTCTTAAAAAGCATGAGGCACACTACTGCAGACTTGAGCCTCATGAGGCTCTGTGGCGCAATGAATAGCGCTTTGGACGTCTAGAATATTCCAAGCAATCCAAAGGTTGTGGGTTTGAGTTCCACCTGAGCCAGCTTTTGGATATCAGATCATGTCTTTGAGATATCTTTAGTAGATCAAAACCATGTAGCACCGTAAATGCAATTATAAAGGCATTACTTTCTTTTAAACTGATGTAGTATGAAGTGCAATTATAAAATTTCAGAGATTTGAAAAGAAATTTAGCTATTTTGGATATGTTGTAGAACCTAAAACTAAAATTTCCAAATCTTTTACAAAAAGTCATCTTCTAAGAGTTTGAATATTACTGTTACTTAAAAAAAACATCTACTGCTCTCTTGAAAAGTATGAGGGTGTGGCGCAGTGGATAATGCATTGGATTTCTAGAATATTGAAGCAATTCAAAGGTTGTGGGTTTGAGTTCCACTTGAGTCAGATTTTGGATATTAGATCATGTCTTTGAGATATCTGTAGTAGATCGAAATCATGTAGTATCGTAAATGCAAATATAAAGGCATTACTTTGTGTTAAACTGATGTAGTATGAAGAGCAATTATAAAACTTCATAGATTTCAAAAGAAATGAGTGATGTTTTGGCTGGTGGTCCGGGGGGGGCAGCTCATTAGCCAGCTCCTGACACGCTGGTCCTGCTCCATGATGAGCTCAGTGTACCTGTGTCTCTCCTCTGGACCGAGTAAGGCAGGAAGCAATTTACTTACGGGGAGAAGATGGGGGGCGCTTTGTGGACAGAAAAAGGGATGGAGGGAACAGGAAGGAGGGGGTGAGTGAGTCACTCAGTCTGAGCTATACCTGTCTGGGGGGGTGCAGCATCTCAGGGGAATGGAAGGGCAGCCTGTGTTAGTTCTTGGTGTCGCTGCCTGTTTTGCCGCCTCTGCCTGCCCCCACGTGGAGCCGGCTCCTTCTATTCCACGCTGTGAGTCTTCATGTGCTTGTTGCAGATGGCTGGGCGAACTCTATGTGCTTTTCGCCGGTGTGGGAGCGCAGGTGTAGCTGCAGCTCTTCATATTGGGTGAACCTCCCAGTGGGAATGCAGGCTGTGTCAGCTGCTGGGTGCCCCCAGTTGCCATGGCGCCCAGTGCGGTCGCGCAGCTCGCACACTTCAAAGGCCGGCCCTGGGTACAATGCTGCTTAAAATATTTTTGTTGGCTGTACATTACAGTTATTGCAGAGCATAACAGTGAATTTTAGTGTATAACACAGTGATTTTAAATCATTGCACTGTGGCTTGCGGATGTGCCATGAATAGTCATTATGTCACGAGAATTTTCTGTGCAATAGCATAAGGAGATGTTTGAGTTAATGGTGCTGCAGCGAAAAAGGGGGAGAGGGGGGATAATGGAAAAATGAGTTATGCTAGTAAAAAGCACGTTAAAAACAATCATAACTTACGAATACTTGGTTTTAAAAACGTAAAACAGATCATAAAAAAACTGCAGGTGTGCCTTGGCAATTAATTTTTTTTTGCTCCTTATCAGTCTTCTGCTAGACGAAAAGGTTGAAAATCTCTGGGGATTCAGTCCAGGGGAATCTCCATCAGTCTTGAAAAGTTTGACAGAGGAAGAAGCCCTTTCCTTTTCCTGTATTCGCCAACATTTATAGGTTCAGCAGACAATCTAGAAATTAACAAAATTCAATCATAAGTATTATCTTACTTTTGAGGACAGACATGACAGCGAACAGAATGTCATCGTTGTTTACCTATTAAAAAGAAATGTTAAAAATTAAGGATTTTAGGCAAAAACAGTCCCGATTAAGAACTGGTGTTAATCAAAAATAATTTAAGCTCTATTTGGAATGCACATTCTTTCGACTTATGATACAGACCATTTTTTGTCACGATTAACCCTTTCGCTGCAGAGGACGCGCTCACTTAACATGTACAGCTTGGAAAAAAGACGAGACAGAGGAGATATGATAGAAACATTTAAATACGTAAAGGGAATCCACAAGGTAGAGGAAGGGAGTATATTTAAAAGGAAACAAAGTAGCAAAACAAGAGGACATAGTCTTAGATTAGAGAGGCAAAGGTTTAAAAGTAACATCAGGAAGCATTATTTTACTGAGAGGGTGGTGGATACATGGAACAGCCTTCCAGTTGAAGTGGTAGAGGCCAAAACAGTAATTGAATTTAAGCAAGCATGGGATAGGCATAAGGCTATCCTAAACAAAAGATAAATCCAGGTAAAGTATCCATGTAATTGGGCAGGCTGTTTTTTTCACGCAATTCAGCCAATCAGAATTAAGAATCACAATTATCTCACGTTAAGTTTTTGCGCCTGTCAAAGTCAATCTGAGCATATATGCTGCAGCAATAATAAATGCACACCCCACTTCTCAATTTTATTGCTTTGGTATGAGTATAATGTGTAACTATAGTTTGCTCCATTTTTTATGGGCTGGTTTATTTTGGGTTCGGCCAGGTCGTTCAGACTTGCCATTAACACCAGCTTGCCATTGACTCTAGCAGAGTTGCTAAAATTATGCGCACAAAGGCTATGCGTTAAATCCTGCTCATAGATTGTAATACCATCCACGTACCAGCGTTCATTTGCGTTTGCACTCACAATGTATAGGACGCACGCAGTACAGTAAGCTCGCGCAGGTTCACCCGTGGTAGACGATTACGTGCGTTTGTTGCGCTGACAATGTAATACAACGTTCAGCAAAGGGTTTTACCCCTCGCGTTAATGCTTTTTTGCGCCGTTTGCGTGAAGAATGTAATTTGGCCCCCAGTGTTTGCTGAAATTGCAAATGAGAATAAATCACCATTACTGCAACTGAGACAAAGGGCAGCGTTCCACAAAAGGGAAATCCAAACAGCAACAGGAGAAATTTCTCTGTGCCAACATTTGTCACTGATGCTTGCAACTCACAACACAGGCACACTTTGAATAACCCCCATTGATTTAACATCAAAAATAAAGCTTACATTAGTATACATCATAATGAATTTTTTTACCTCAGCTCTTTCAGGGTACAGCATGGATGTCTGAGACTCTGTAGCAGGCAGCTTTTTCCAGATTTTTTAAAGTGGTTAGCTGCCAAGTTAAGTTTGGTGAGAGAACAGTTTATAATTATAACAGAGCAAAGGTCCTCCACACAGGTTAATGTCAAGTCACAATCTTCTAATCTGCAAAAGACAGTTTTAGATTGCTAGTCAAGCACTTTATTAACACGCACACACAAAGATTAACACTGTTTACTAAAATATATATCCAGATTTTAAAAGTTTGTTGTAAATATTTTATTACAAATGAGCAATAGAGATTATTTGTAAAATGGCAAGATATCCTGTGATATTCTTAAAAGGACACGCCAGCCAATATGATAATATTAATTTATTAACTGATTATAGTGTGCCGAATGGCCACATCTCCATTCCTCTCAAAGTGGAGGGTTTCACTCTGTCCACAACACACTCAATCAGATCAAGCTAGATAGCCTTTAAAGGGCACTATCACGTCCCTGGCGCTAAAACGGGGAAGCTAACAGGAACAGTCTGCGCCTGCAGGTTTCCCCTAAGTGTCCCCGTTTTAACGCTATATTAAGAGGCAGGTGCTCCTGGATAGTTGCGGCAGGGCTAACACGTCACCACGAGTATCACCTCCTGGAGTCCATAGGATTCGATGGAGGCTTGTCCTGCCGGGCCAGGTGACCTGCATGATTTCACTCTTGCAAGATCGAACAGGGCTGTGGAGTGATTCGCGGAGGGAGACTGAGGACTTTTTGTTCCGTCTCACTCTGCTCCTGGTGACCAGAAGCGGCAGATCAAACCACCGTTCACGCCACGGGATAAGAGGTGAGTATTAGAATTGTTGGGGGGGGGGGTTCAGCTGGTGATAATTGATTCCACCGAAGTGGAATCAGTTAGCATCAGCTTACAGCTGTGGCTAACATTTTCGTTGCCGCAGCAGACTGGTAATTAGCGTTAGGACTTTATTTATTTATTTATTTATAAAGGATTTTACCAGGAAGGATACATTGAGATTTCTCTCGTTTTCAAGTATGTCCTGGGTTTAAGAACATTGAATTGTTACTTTGTAATCCTAATGCTAATTACTCTTTGCATTGCCCATGTTAAGTATAGGGAGCACAAAGTACAGTAACCTTGGTATGAACCGCTATGACCGATACGCTAATGGATTTTTTAACCCGATGTGATAAAGGCATGCCACATCAATCTCAGTTAACCTAGCGCTAACACTCACTTATGTGAATGCTAACGCTAACGTTAGGACCACAGGAATGCTAAAGGAAAGAAGGGATAACTACAGAAAAGGTATGTTTTGGAGGTAAAGGGAGAAATGCAAAATTATAGGATGAATTAGAAGAAAAAGACAATAGTGGTGGAGAAAAGAAGATTAACAAAAAAGACAGTGGCAGAAAATGGTAATGTGGAAAAGTGAACGATAGATTATTGTAATGGTAGAAATTTAGTTGAGAAGAGATGAGATGGAGTGAGTGACATCTGGAATGAAAAAGCATTAGATGGAAATAGTAAAATTGACACAAGGAGACAAAAAAAGGCCACCATAGAGGGAAGGGAGTGGTGCTGTTTTTTTCCCCTTGTCTTCATTATCTCTTCTCTCCCTTCTTAGAAGAACACTACAACCAAAAATGAAATGTGCTTATTGTGTTTATTTTATATTGCTGGTAGTTTACATGTGCTGTGTTTTTCTCTTGTATGTTTAGTTTAGAAAATATTTTTCTCTATATGTGTCACTTGGTACATCCATTTTGTTTTCTTTTGTAAACTGCCCCCCACAGTATCTTTACATCAGTTAGTCTTCACTGTGTGGCATTGAGCACCGAATGGAGTCTATGGGTCAGGCAGCTGACTCACATCATGATATTGTGTGGGATGTATTCAAAGGATATCACCAGGGGGTAGAATAGAAGTCTTTTAAGCTCCTTGTTTTATCTCTTTCAGCTGCCATCGCTTATTTCAGCAACACAATAGCCCTTGCAGCCTTATCTAAACATTCACTCCTCTACTACACTGATGGTTCAATACTGTAGAAGCTAACCACAGCTGTAAAGTAAAAAAATACACAGATTTTGGTAACTGTTGCATCATTGGAAAAATCCACAAAATGGAACCAGATAAAAACCTAACATTATTTTTCCTTTTTACATGCAATTACTTCAAACATAAAAAACCCAGCAGCATGTGTTTTATAAGGTGGTTATGGTTGTAATGCAAAAGTAATCTACCTCTTACAGCTTATGTAAGAGGTACTGTCCTTTTAACTTTGCTCCCCTCTTTTCTCCCTTATTGTAACTTTCTTTTTATTCACCCATGCCCTCTCATCACCCCTCTTTTTAAGTCATCCACACTGTGTTATATTTACCCCCCTCCGTCCATGGTTGTACTCTGTGCTACCGTATTTTATTCTATTTTCGAACTTAAATTTCTGTATCTTCAGTACAAACACAATTGAGAGTTCATGGTGGATGCATGTACATCAAAGGCATGAGATAAATGCATCGCTATATCATCCATGAGATAGTTTGACCACATATGAGAACAGAAAGTGATTAGAATGCAAAAAAAATCAATGGTTGTATCAACTTGATGGGAATGCAACAACTGGTTATAAAAACTAATTTAAGGGTATTATAATGACTATCAATTAAGGTAGGAAAATATCAAGGAGTAAAAAACAATCATGATGAGAATCTAGTGAATGAAATAGAGTGATCATATCAGCCCGTGATAGACCAGCCTGAGACCTCACAGATGCAGTGACACCCCAAAACACTGTGGAAATCCAGTGACCAAATAAAGATTTTGTTATACACCATATGTTTAATCTCCAAGGAGAAATGGAGCTCCTCCAGTTCCAGAACCTGTTCCACCCTCTTGATCGAGTTCTGAACTGTGGGTAGAGATTTTGTACTTCTTAATTTCTTCTTTCTTGCTGTTACCCTCCCTTGTTTTTTTCATTAATTAAACTGAATTGCAAGAAAGAAAACTATGGGGCTACCTCCCCTTACACAAGTTCATTCGACACTGTGAGACATTAATTCGTTGTCACAAAGTGCAAAGTGTTCTTTCTCTTGATAAAGCTGCAGTTGTTGGGCGGCGAAACGCGTAGAGAAGTGAGGCTTTTTTAACAGTTGTCCTTGTCATGTAATATCTACCATTTAACTTGTCTTTTGCCCCTATTAATGAGGGCGTAGCCTTATAGGGTATATTGTATGGTCGATTGGCCTGCTCTCATGGTTTGGCAATCGCTTGAGTTTCAAGATATGATTCTATAGATACTTTTTTCTGAGTACTATAGTGTCAGTTATTCGATAGCTATCTTTTAGTGATTATACCTATGGTTTGTAACGTTCAACTGAGCATCAGCTCACTGTTTAACTGGCATTGCCCCTATCAATGAGGGTGTAGCTTTATAGGGTATATTGTATGGTCGAATGGCCTCTATCTTGTAGATACCTCTTTCTGAGCACTATATTTACAGCTATCTTTAACTATCCACAGTGATTATACCCATGGTGTGTAACGTTCAATGTAGCATTAGTCTACCTCCCTCGCAATATTCATAGGTGGCTGGACACGCTGGTTATGCACAATTATATAACTGTATTTTTCCCTTTGAATATTTTCAGATATCTAGTACCAGTCTTGTTCTATGGTTTGGTAACCTATCCCTTGGAGGGTGGGATTTCTTTCAATTGTGTTCATATTTATGTGTGTTTTAGCCGGTCGTGATGTGGTTTCAATGTACACCATAATAACGTTTTTTATTGGGTAGCCGGTGTCTACCTTATTTTTTCTGTTAATCTCAAAGAGCTCTTTCACACAATATCACCTGTTTGTTATGTATCTAAAAAAAATATGTATTTCTTGATTACGTTGTTGATTCTGTTATTCTGGCTAAGGGATGGCAATGATATTTCTGGGACTTCTATACTTGGGATTCATCAGTGTTAACATATAAGTGTGCTTATCTTTAAATTGGAACACCAAGGAAATGAACTGTTCTACTTCTCTCACGTTTTTCTCTATGTAAAAAAAGAAAGAAAAAGATTTGAGGGATAAACCCTCAATTCGCAGATGGGAGTGCTAATTAAAACGTAACTTTTAATAATTATAATGCAAAGACACACATTAGTAGGACCGATAATTGTTAAAAAAACAAATAGACACATAGACAGATACACAATTTGCAACAGGGAGAAAAAGAGTGTAATATATATAAAGCAGCTTTTTTCTCTATGTACCCCCACTGTATTTTGTGTTTCTTGAATATTTTGGCAATAAAATCTGAATTACAATTTAAAAAAAAAAAAAAAACAGGAAAGAAAAGAAAGAACAGGAAGAAAGGAAAAGAAAGAAAGATGACAGAACTACAGGACCCAAATTGGCCTTTTGATCTTGAAAACAGAATTCTAACAGGCCTTTGTCCCAGGAACCACCCACTTTACAGATCGGATTCAGTGTTTTCTCTCTCATAGGAAGAAAAATGATCTGGGGCAACACATTGTTATTCCCACTTCTGATTACACAACTCTAGTAATAGTTTTTGTCTTACACCAGTTGTTGCAGAACACAATTTTGATGCTTGAGACCATCCCACAAACTTTTTAATCCCATTTCCGCTATCCCATTCCATGACAAATCCAGTTTTGCCAGAGATTTATTTGTAAGAAGGACACTTTTGAAATCTTCACAACAGGATGAGGTCAGAAGGCATGATTCCAGTCTGCAAAGATAGATGTATATATAAAATAATATTATCCATTTAGTTTAAGGCATTGTAGGCCACAAACAAAAACTAGAATATACAATGTAAAGACAGTATCCTGTCCTTAAGAAATATATCAAAGTGCCTCATTCATTGTAGAACAATTTATCTATCATAGATTATTCCTACATCCAAATCACAGTGGGCTCTGCTGGTGCTAATTTTGCACTGGGGTATGGTTGTGCGCTGAGGCTTAATATCCACATTTTGTGTTCATTCAGAGGACTTGCTGGAGGTGGCCCGGATTGCAAACTAATGACATGGATGTCACCCCGCAGAGGGAGGAGTCACCATCACCTCCCCCTATAAAGCTTTGAAAACACACCAACTCTGCAGTTTTTAATGGCTCTGGCACTTACCCTATTAACCCTCACCTAATGTGTCACCCCTCTCCTCTTAGATTGTAAGCTCTTGAGCAGGGTTCTCCCTCCTTCTGTTCCATGTGTGTAACGTGTATGTATATTTGCTATTCTTTTTCTCCCATTGTACCACACTAAGAAACTTGTTTGTGCTTTATAAATACTTGTAACTGTATATTTAGTACAACTCTGGTTAAGTTTACACCAAACCTGGAATTGATCTCATTGCATATTTTTTCCAAATAGGGATATTTTCAGTGGCATAATTTTTAGTCAATGCATATTCTGATTTGTGCTTAGATGGGTAGTCGACGCAATGGTAAGTTTTTAAAAAAAAAAACAAATGTATTTAGGCTTGAGCATCCTTCCTGGATGTAAGTGTGTGTATTTTGCTTGTGAGAGTTGTAAAAAAATATATTCTCTTCTGTCCATTTGTAGGTTTGCCTGGACCAGTGTAGCATCTGACGTAGTGTGCAGCTGTCCACACACAGTATATATGTATACTACTGTGTCACCAAAAAATAACACACATCTGACTTCTTAGTGTCACGTTATGGCACCGCAGGTACATGGGTGCCTGAGCCCAATATGCAGGTTACTGCTAACAGGATGGGTGGAGGAGGATAAGCAAGCTGTGACTGACTGGTAATGGAGTTGCTGAGAGGGAAACCAGGAATATGGTGGTTGATAGGGATCCGGTTGAATCAGGCAAAAGGTAAGGTTCTGAGCAGCAGAGTATAGGTCAACTCTGCCTGAATGCTACAACAATAATGGAGCAAGGTGAGGAGGGGGCGTGGTGCTTTATTCAGGGATATGTCACATGACCCGTGGTGTGTGATTTTAACTGTAAGTGTGCTGGTTTTGAGATTAGGGCAGCACTCTTCAAATATCTGCCCAAGTGCAGGCATGGATCCTGACAGTTATAAAAACAAGGCATATTTCTTGATACAAAGTAACTTACAAGTATATACATCTATTCAATTTCCTAATGATGGTACAAAGAGAGGGAGAGGGAGGAGAGCTGTCCTGCTTGATTGCAGAATAGAAGAATGAATGACCAACTACCAGAAAAACGAAGCCCTCAGCGAATATAGAATGTATGACAAAATCAGTATTCATTCAAATCACAATAGTATTTGAACATGACTCTTCACGGGTTCTCATAGAAAGCGGAATCTGTAACGAATTGGATCTATCTGTGCTTATATTCAGCAGGCACAACTTAATATGTATGTGTAGCTATGAGCAAAGAATATGAAATACTCTTCAAGGGGTCCAGAGGCCCAGATTGTTGTCAATGATTCCATCTTTCCTCTATGCACTCATGATTAATATAAGGCAGACTTGGGAGTAGAGGCCCACTCAGTGCTACATGTTCTATCTCACCTCAGCTCATTTAGAACACAGTCAATGTGCCGTAGACCCTCACACAGATATTTCACTCCCTGATCCTCTAGATCATTAGTTGACAAATCTAGTGATGTCAGACATCGGTTTTTAGAAATAACAGACTGTAGATCCTCACAGCAAAGTGATGTCAGATCACATTCTTGCAGCCTGCAAACATGATAGAAACACAGTGGTTAATGGCGTTAAATATTATATTATTACTTTGGGAGCAATTAGTAGTTTAGTTCCTAAAATCTATACTACAAACTATACATAGTTGCAAAATTGTTTTTTGTGATCCAGTAATGAATATTGCATTGATCGTAAAAATCAACTTGACTTGAATCAAACATAAGGTGCAGCCATTGCATTGGTGTATGGATATGACATTTGGAGGACAATTGGGCACAAGGCCCCTCATAACTTATGATTGCTTTGAAGGGTCAATGCTAACTTGATGACTTCATTATATGGCTGCAGAGAATAAGAGAACCAATAATAAGGTACCTTACAAGCTCTCCAACTAAAATCTGTGCTCTTGTGAGATGATCACATAAAGTAAGCTTGATATAAACAACTTCAGAATGATATCAAGAACACTATAGGGGTTATACAGAGAAAGCCGGTCTGTCCCCGAAATGACACTGAACAGGGAATTTCCCCGTATGGTGCCATTTCAGGGCCATTCGGCTATTCAGAGAGCAGGCAGTTTGCTAAGTTTTGGCAAACAGCCAGCAAGTATGGTGCCTGTTCGAAACCGAACAGCAGTGAAATGTTGCCGAAATGCCCTGCTGTTTGGTGGTTTCATTCTGCAGGTTTATTCCGGCAAACCCCATAGGCTTCTATGTTAAAAATATTCCCTTTTTTATTCAATATCTAATAAATCATTAATTATTTTAATCTGCAGTAAAAAGTCTATTTATTATTTTTTAGGATCTTTTAGGCATTTTTCAGGATTTTTTCAATAGCGTTTCTTATTTCTGTAACAGCCTTTTTTATTATCATTCATTGGACCTCATATGTTAATTTCGGACATTTTCTTTCAGTAGTTTTTTGCAAACAGCGTTTCAGTTTTGACACTTTCAATTGTTTGTTTTCTTTACCCATCCGGCGGCTTGTTGGCTTTCTTCTGTGTCTGGTCGGCGCTGTGATCAGCGGCTCCTCGACTGCGACTGGCGGCCCTCCGGCAGGTTTTCAGTGGATGTCTGACGGGTAGACATGTGCATTCGTTTTAGTACTAAAACGATTTAGTCCGAATTTTGGGATAATTTAGTTTTAGTATGACTCAAGAGATACGAAATTGCTCAGTACAAAAAACGAAAGAAACTAAAATAAAATGCACTACATTTTAGTTTCAGTCCTTTTTGTGATATTACATTGAGTGAAGGAGACCAGCAATGAAGAACGCAACATCCGAAGTTCTGCACCCTCCACATGCCAATGCAGTAGGATGTTCTATACAGAGAGGGGCATTAATTAATGCAGGAGGATGTTCTAAACATTATACAGAGAGGAGCCTTTTTTTTAGCCCTTTAAATCCAGTGGCTGTGAGCGCTGAGATCGGCTGCTTGTTACATTATCTCTCAGTACAATGTATCAGGCTCAGCTGTTACAGTAACTGACTGTAACAGCGCTCAGAGTTTCAGTAAAACAAGGAAATAATATTGTTCTAACCTCTTATATATAAAAATATTATTTACTAGTTTTACTGAAACTCTGAGCGCTGTGATGAGCAGCAGTCAGTTACTGTAACAGCTTTGCTTGACACGGGGCAGTATTACAATGTTGGTGCTAACTTAACCAGAGCTGTTGTAAACTTAAAACCTCCATAGGCTATAATGGCTCTGGGAAGTTTACAACAGCTCTGGTTAAGTTAGCACCAACTATGTAATATAACCCACATTGTGCTGAGAGTGAGAGATACTGTAACAAGCAGCGATCTCAGCCCTCTGAGGAGCCACTACAATAGTAATTGTATCCACTGGTTTTCAGATGAATGAAATTAGTTTTCATACTAAAGAACTGAAAACGAATTTCTGTAGGAACTAAATAAATTGCATTTTAGGACTAATCCATTAGTTCAAAACGAAATTTTGTGCTGTGCACATGTCTACTGACGGGTTGGTAGTGGCAGCTGGTGGGTTTGCGGCGGCCGGTGAGTTTGCAGCAGGTTGGCGGCAGCATTCGGAGGCTGATTCCATGCACTTCGGGGACCCTGCAGTGAATGCTGAATTCACCGCAGGGTAGGGAAATTTGATTCCCCGAAGTACAGGGAACGACAGAGCACTGAAATGTCAACGACATTTTGGTGCTCTCTGAATAACCCCCAATGGCTAACAAATTGAATTGCCATGCAACTTGAAATTAAAGATATTACAAAATTATTATAATTATATATATGTTCTATGAGTTTGCATAAAGAGCTTCTATCAATCGTGATGGGATTCAAAAGGTTTGTATGCGTCTATGGTTGTGAATTATTATTACGCTGCTTTAAAAACACTTTGGAGGTTCTAGTGTTTTGTTTCAAGGTGCAGACTTTTTCTGACACCTAGTGGCTAAATTCTCAATCAATAACACAGAATTGTTGAATTTCGAACCAATGTCTCGTTTTAAGATACTTCATAATTTTTGATATATAAGAACGCAAAAAAAACTATTTCCTAAATTGACCCTATGATAAAATATATAAAACAAAAGCAAACAAAGAAACAACAGGCCATATTACAAACTTAGTGCTCAGATATGTGAGCATTAATGCTAGCTTAAGTGGCGCATTTCCCCCTATGACATTTTGAACGCTAATGGGTTATAAAACCTGTAGGCGAAGGTTTTCTACCTTAGCATTTCGGTTGTAGTGGTAGATATGTAATATGGCCCAACATCTCCTTCGGGAACAAATTACAGAACTCTTTAGAACCATTTTGTCTTTACATGCAGAGAAGAAACCAAATTGCTTGGAGATGTTGGGCCATATTACATATCTACCACTACAACCGAAATGCTAAGGTAGAAAACCTTCGCCTACAGGTTTTATAACCCATTAGCGTTCAAAATGTCATAGGGGGAAATGCGCCACTTAAGCTAGCATTAATGCTCACATATCTGAGCACTAAGTTTGTAATATGGCCTGTTGTTTCTTTGTTTGCTTTTGTTTTATATATTTTATCATAGGGTCAATTTAGGATATTGTTTTTTACTGCAAGAGGAGATGACGGATCACATCCCCCTCAATGCTGGTTGAGAGGGGAGTTTTGAATTGAATAGCTTTGTGTTTTTTAAAATATTATTTTGAAGGAGCAAACAAACACATGTTCGTTCATATTTAAATAATGAGGACAGGGAATCATTTGTTATTTACTGGTTCCCATTTTAATTGCATATCCTATGCAAATAAAGAAAGCTTACATGTATAGTGATCAGCCAGCCAAGAGAGCCTCAACAGAAGTTTGACTCCTCTTGGAATACCCAGAACAACATGGAAAACAGAGGGAAAAGAAGTTCAGGGCTATAAAATAAGACTACAGCTTTGTTAATTTAATTGTTAAAATCCTTACCAGGTAAACCTTCCTATTAGATAGATAATAATCAAAGAAGAAAAATAGATTGCCGTCCTGAACTGTGGATTAGACTGTAAGAGGAAAGTTATACAGCTGGAGTATTAGGCAATATGAAAAGGTGATCAGGACAAATGAAGACAACAAGACAGAGGATGTCATAACACTTCATCATGGCAAGTGCCCAAAACTACCTCATTGTTAACCAACAAGCTCTTAGAGTGATGATACAAAAGCATATAGTAAATTAGCTTTTGCTTCTTTCTCCCCTTCTCTCTTTAATTTCTCTTCATGTTGCTATTTCACCACCCTTTTGTGCCCCCCCCCAATATGTACACAATTTCCCTGTTATTCATGGTTTCAGGGTTTGCACATTTCTCTATGCATGTCCCACTTGTTCACCAGCGTGGATAAAATAATTTATACTAGAATGGTTCAACTACTGAACATAATACTTGACCACAGGACATGTTCTCTCATCTTGGACCATGCAATAGATCCACTGGAATTGCCATGCTATTGTCCACATTCCCCGAATCACAGTGAAGGTCTTCTACAACCCTAACAGTTGAAGTATGTTTTTCTTCTACCATGATCTACTTCTAAATCTTTGCCTCTACTACAACCATTTCTTTACCCCCAAAACACTCCATGGTTTTGCTTTCTTGCATTGTTACTTCACCTCTGCTATTTCCCACTGTTATACTAATGTTCTATTGTAACAGAAATGCAGACTATAAAGTACACAGTAACATAGTAATGTAGGTTGGAAAATGACTAATGACCATCAAGTTCAGTTTTCAAGTTCAGTCATCAAGAACGGATAAAGAAACATAGGCTTCTTTTAGAGTATTTTCCACTTGTGCCCAAAAGGGAAACAAATCTCTTCTTGATTTCATAATGGCAATCAGATTTATCCATGATTAATGTAGTTTTTATAAATTATTTCAGTGACTCCTGGCAGTTATTCTCTATGTTCTCTTGATTCTACTCATGATATGAAATCTCCTACCAACAGGAGCATCGATATGACATAACATAGGTCTCACCTCAGCTCTTGTAGCATACTGCATGGATCCTTCAGACCCTCACACAAACGTTTTACTCCTGAGTCACCTAGTTTATTCTCAGACAGGTCCAACTTAGTCAGAGATCGGTTTGTTGTGAAGACAGAGTACAGATCTTCACAACAAGATGAGGTAAGCTTACAGTCTTCCAATCTAAAGAGAAACATAAAAATTATGGTCTTTACTTTTGCCTCTGTTGTTCATCAACACCTTTTTTTCTGCTCTTTACAATACGTCAATAAATATAATTATAAACATATGTGTGTGATGTATATATATCAGGGCTCAAAATTTGGAGCTATACGTTACTAGCTATAACAAAGAGATACTCACCACCAATGATTCCACCCATTATTGCTGGTTGCAGAGTGGAAAAATGGAGTTCACTTTACACTCTGATTACCCTTACTAAGCACAAGATTCTGGTCCTTCCCATGTAATCCGTGTTATATTCTTTCTGACCAGCAGATCCAGCTTCCCTCTGCTCCCATTTCTTTCACATATCTCTGTCCCTTAGAATGTAAACTCACAGGGTGACTGGCTGAACACTTGTATAAAGTGCTGAATTAGCAGGATGGTTATCCTACGGGTAGGGTCGTCGCTTCCTCGTTATTATGCCTCGTGTTTGTGCTTCCCCATTGTAAAGCTCTGCAGAATCTGTTGGTGCTATATAGATGCTGCTGTAACCGTAACAAACCATATATTTCTGGTGACCTAACAAGGAAACATATGATTGGAACCTAATTGAAGCTTCTCAGTCTATTAGCCAAAAGGGAACTCCATTCCTTCTGAGAAAATATGAAGGAACTGGATCCCCATGTGTTCCTGCTCGATCTGACCCCTGATCTTCAACCTGCACCCTACACTGTAACCACATTCTTCTTTCTGAACTGTAAATCTGTTCTTTTCCCACTCTTGTCACTGCATCCTTAAATTCCTCTCCTAATACTGCCCTTACAGTCCTAAAGCTGTCTATTTCACCATGGACTGTCCCTGCTCCCCTCTTGCTGTCATATGTTTTACACAGAAAGCCTTTCTGCTTGTCCTCTTGCTCTTTCAGTGACAGCTACAGAACAGCGCCACTGTGGCCAAGCTGGGCACTACATCTGGAGATCCTCACATAAAAGAGATCACACAGAGTTTCAGGTCAAAACTCGCCAGCAGGGCAGCCATCAGAAATGATGGGGCCCCTTACTGAACCTCACAATGTGGCCCCCCGGCACTCCCTCAACCCCCTAACAACCCCATAACATAGCTCCACAGCAATACAACTCACAATAATGTGCGCTGTGTATGAGCGTATCACAGAGCTTCACAGCAATAAAACTCACTGAAATATGCTGTGTATGATGGCCTTTGGGTTTGGCTGGGCCCTGGGGCTGGCCTAGGCCCTGAGGCTGGCCTGGAACAGGGGCTGGTTTGGGCATTTGTGTTTGGCTGAGCCTGGGGCTGGCCTGGGCCCTTGGTATGGTTGAGCCCTGGATCTTGGCTGGGTCCTGGGTCTTGGCTGAGCCCTGGGCCCTAGGTCTTGGCTTTGCTCCGGCTGGGCCCTTGGTCTTGGCTGGGCCATGCTGGGGTTTGGCTGGGCCCCTGAGGCTGGTCTAACAGCACCATACTCACAGCTTCGCTGTCTTCTCTTCTCTACGTCTTCTCCCAACTGCGCATGTCGCCTACTGACTTATTGTGTGTGACGCGTGCGTCACAGGCGTCACACATGACTGGAGGGCGGAGCCTCAGCAGCGTGCGAAGCAGCTCTGGCTTCCTAGAGTCCGATACTAGAGCTTATAAAAAGTAAGGGCGCTGCCAATAGCGGGTGGGGCCCCCCACCGCAGCATGGGTCGTAATGCCCTGATGGTGGCCCTGCTCGCCAGGGACCAATTATCATTCGTCACAGGTGAGCAGACCAGTGAATTTTTGAATCCTGTATACATACAAATAATTTTATGTTGACGGGTTGTAATAACTTTCCAACATTCCACCACGAAAAAGAGAGAGTGTGCATGTTCTTGTTGTACAGCTAAGCTTTGAACCTTTAGGTTCCATTATTATTATTATTTTTTCTTTATATAGTGAAAGCATATTTCGCAGCACTGAACAATGGGCGCAACATAGACAGAGTTACAAAACATTGAGACTGACCAATTGACTGTCTGACTGGTTGGAGCAGCAGGGTGTATTAGTGAGTCAGGTGGTAGGTGTCTGAATAGAAATGTCTTAAAAGGAGCGTTTGAATGAAGGGAAACTAGGGGAAAGTCTGACAGTACGAGGTAGAGCGTTCCAGAGGATTTGGATACCTGGATTTATCTTTTGTTTAGGATAGCCTTATGCCTATCACATGCTTGCTTAAATTCACTGTTTTGGCCTCTACCACTTCAACTGGAAGGCTGTTCCATGTATCCACCACCCTCTCAGTAAAATAATGCTTCCTGATGTTACTTTTAAACCGTTGCCTTTCTAATCTAAGACTATGTCCTCTTGTTTTGCTACTTTGTTTCCCTTTAAATATACTCCCTTCCTCTACCTTGTGGATTCCCTTTACGTATTTAAATGTTTCTATCATATCACCTCTGTCTCGTCTTTTTCCAAGCTGTACATGTTAAGATCATTAAGCCTTTCCTGGTAACTTTTCTCCTTCAAGCCGTACACAATTTTAGTAGCCCTTCTCTGAACTCTCTCTAAGATGTCTATATCCTTCTGGAGATACGGTCTCCAGTACTGCACACAGTACTCCAAGTGAGGTCTCACCAGTGCTCTGTACAGTGGCATGAGCACTACCCTTTTCCTACTGCTACTACCTCTCCCTAAACAACCAAGCATTCTGCTAGCATTTCCTGCTGCTCTATTACATTGACTACTTACCCTTAGATCCTCTGAAATAATAACCCCTAAATCCTCTTTCGTCAGATGTTGAGGTTAGGACTGTATCAAATATTCTATATTCAGCCCTTGGGTTTTTACGTCCCAGGTGCATTATCTTGCACTTATCCACATTAAAACTCAATTGCCACAACTCCGACCATTTTTTTAGTTTACCTAAATCATTTGTCATTTGGCTGATCCCTCCAGGAACGTCAACCCTGTTGCAAATCTTTGTGTCATCAGCAAAAAGACATACTTTTCCATTAATACCTTCTGCAATATCACTAATAAAAATATTAAAGAGAATTGGTCCAAGTACTGACCCCTGAGGTACCCCACTGGTAACAAGACCTTGCGCCGAATAAACTCCATTTACCACAACCCTCTGTTGCCTGTCACTCAGCCACTGCCTAATCCATTCAACAATATTGGAATCCAAGCTCAAAGATTGCAATTTATTGATAAGCCTTCTATGTGGAACAGTATCAAAAGCCTTACTGAAATCTAAATAATCAATCTCTACTGCACCACCTGTGTCTATTATTTTTGTTACCCAATCAAAAAAAATCAATAAGATTAGTTTGGCATGATCTCGCTGAGGTAAACCCATGTTGTTTCTGATCCTGTAATCTATGTGTTTTTAGATGTTCAACAATCCTTTCCTTTAACATGGTTTCCATTAATTTCCCCACTACTGACGTAAGACTAACTGGCCTATAGTTCCCCGATTCCTCCCTACTACCCTGCTTGTAAATGGGCACAACATTTGCTAATTTCCAGTCTTCTGGGACGACTCCCGTTAGCAAGGATTGGTTAAATAAATCTGTTAACGGTTTTGCTATTACATCACTGAGCTCTTTTAATAATTTAGGGTGGATCCCATCAGGCCCCATTGACTTATTTGTCTTTACTTTAGACAGCTGCTTTAGAACCTCCTCCTCTGTAAACTCATATGTAAATGTCTCTTTAGTGTTCTCTCCTAACTGAGGTCCCTTTCCTTCCTTTTCTTCTGCAAAGACTGAACAAAAATATTCATTGAGGCAGTCAGCGAGACTTTTATCCTCTTCTACATACCTTCCTTCCTTTGTTTTTAATCTAACTAATCCTTGTAGGTCAATGTAAGGATTTTGAATTTAATTCTACAGTGGATGGGGAGCCAGTGAAGGGCTTCCCAGAGAGGAGCAGCAGAGTCAGAGCGGTGGGTGAGGTGGATGAGCATGGCAGAGGCATTCAGAATGGATTGTAGGTGGGCGAGGGAGGCCAACTAGAAGATTATTATGATAATCAAGTCGGGAGATTACAAGGGCGTGGATGAGTTGCTTTGTGGTGTCAGCGGTAAGAGATGGCTGAATTCTGGAAATATTACATAATTGGTAGAGGCACAAGGAGGAAAGAGACTGAATGTGGGGGATGAAGGAAAGAGCAGAGTCAATTGTAACTCCGAGACAGCGAACCTGGCTTGGTGGAGAGATAGTGATACCATCGACCATGATAGAGAAGTCAGGAAGTGGGGAGGCATTAGAGGGAGAAATTAGTAGGAGCTCACATCTTCCACATGTTAATCTTTAGGTGGTGAGAGGCCATCCAGGAGAAAATGTCAGGAAACCAGTTGCTGACTTTGGCAAGGACATATTTCGCAGCACTGAAGAGACACTGAGCAGCACTGAGAGAGATCAGGGGTGGAGAGGTAGATCTGAGTATATCAGCATAGAGGTGGTAATTAAAGCCAAAGCTGTTAATGATTTATATATCCTTTTATGTTACAATGTTTAAAGCTAAATAAAATATATTACCACTATGCAAACAAGTTAATTCACTTATTTATACCCATACCATTTTCTACATAGTATGTTAAGAGCATGTTAATTCCACTGCCAATTAAATTTCAAATGCAGTTCCTACCCCAGCTCCTGTAGTGAATGGGTGGATTTTACAAGACCCTCACACAGATATTTCACTCCAGAATCCTGAATGTCATTCTGTGACAGCTCAAGTTTGATCAAACATTTGTTCATGATAATAACAGAACACAGATCTTCACAGCAGGATGAGCCGAGGCTGCATTTCTCTAGTCTGCAAGAATAAAAAACAAAAAATTAAAAAGGAAAAAAAAAAATCAGAGTATCGCAGGATAGTCAGACCAACAAATAAAACAATATGAGAAGCATTCAAGAGTCTCCCCTATTCTTAGGGTCAGAAGCATTCTGGTTCCCGGATGTCAAAGAACACAATAGCTCACCCCAGCTCTTGTAATATACATCCTGGATGTCTGAAACCCTCACACAGAACTTTTGCCCCTGAGTCCTGCAGTTCATTCCATTTCAAGTCCAGTTTGGTAAGAGATCGATTTTTAATAGAAGACAGGAGAGATTTGCAGCTGGATGGAGTCAGTTTACATTTCGAGAAACTGTGCAAAGAAATAAAATTAATCTATATATATATATATATAGCGCCATAAGGAACAACATTAATAAGAAAGTAAATTTTAATATAAAGCAGAATGACATAGACTAAAAAAAAACACCAAAATTACATATCATAATGTACCAAAATGTAAACTGTGAAAAAAAGTAATGACAATATTTATCACAATATTGATAGCAGCATAACCATAACCCATAAATAATCTTACACCATTTCATCGGGAAAAAAATGGTACTTAAATTAGGCACAGTCTCTAGCATAATTTATATGCTGAATATGTAAGGGGAATACAATTTTTTCCCCAAAAAAATAATATTTTTAAATATATTTTAAATATTAAAAAGGGGAAAGGCTCACAACACTATCAGGGTTATTCAGAGAGAGGTGAAAGGCAGGAGAATGGCTGGAGAATGGAAAATTCTAGGTCAAAATAGCCGATTTGGAAAGTGAGATAAATGGGAGAATTGTTCTGGTTTGGCTATTTTGACCTAGAACTTTCCATTCTCCAATCATTCTCCTGCTTTTCACCACTCTCTGAATAACCCTGTTTAATACATTTTCCAAACATGAAAGCATAAAACTCTTACATAAAAATGCAGTGAACACATACAAGTCTATTCAGAGAAAGGTGAAAACCAGAAGAATGACTGGAGAAGTGAAAATTCTAGGTCAAAATAGCCAAACCAGAAAAAGTCTCCCATTTATCTCACTTTTCAAATTGGCTATTTGGTCTAGATTGCTCTCTTCTCCTGCCACTTCTCCTGGTTTTCACCTTTCTCTGAATAACCGATTGTTTGATTTCACCCACCCTACGTTAGATACATTTTACGCACTTTATTATTAGAGATATTACTTTTAATTAAGTGGAGATGTTATCTCTACTATATCAAAACATCAACATAGACTTTTAATTGAGCATGCCTAGATAGTGTGCGTTAAACAAGGATTTTATTATAAACAAACCGCTATACTCACTGAAGTTCCTTAAACTTATTGGCAGATTTAAAAATGCATGATATGTCTCCATTAGGGAAAAAGCACCTATCGAACCTACAAAATAAAATAAAATAGTCATATGCAATCCAACAGGTACCAATATATATCATAATATTGTAAATTTTCCAAGATTATAAACGCATGCAGCATTACCTGACAGCTCTTCCTTTCACATATCCTCTTTAAAAATAATAGTAATTTCATGTTTTAATAGTCCATAACTTTGCAGCATGCTCTCATTGGCTGACATTTTATTTTCCACTTTAGTCAATACAACTGATCTTTTGAAAGCTGCGGTATCGTTTTATTTTATATATGATTCCATTAGCTCATTTCCTTATTTCATTTCACATTTCCTTATTTCATTTCACATTAAAGGAACACTCTACTCAAAAATCACCCCCCCCCCCCGTTTTTTTATCCTAACCTATCCCTATTCCCTTAATAAATCTTTAGATTTTTTATTTTTTTTGTAACTGTAATACTTACCCTAAAATCCTCTTGTTTCTTTTTATACTCCCCTCCCTCCTCTTCCGCTCCCGTCCTTCTTGCTGCGTCTTGGCTTCTGGTTTACGTGAGAAGCGCGCATGCGCGCCTCTCACATAAACCAGCCAATCGGCAGGCTTCCTCCCGGCTCCCTCTGAGGATTAGTGTTGCGCGCAAGAGGATGCGCGCAACACTAACCCTCAGAGGGAGCCGCCAGCTTCTGCGGTGAGTTGGAGACTTCATCGCGCTGAAAGAGCGATGACGTCTCCTACTCGGCAAAAGTCGGCAGAAGCGGGAAATATGATTCCCGCTCTGCTGACTGACAGCTGGGAGGGCGGAGTAAAGTCCTCCGCCTCTCTCAGCTGTTTTCAGCTTTTTGAGCTGAACCGCTGAGCGGAGGGAGGGGGGACAGGGGGCGGCATACTCCGGGCATCATGACCACCTAAAATAGCTTAGGTGGTCATGTTGCCTAGAGTGTCCCTTTAAGCCACGTTACTTTCTATTTTCTTTCTAAATGTGTAAATTTTATTTAATGATATTCCACATAACTCATGTTTTTTATTCAAAGTAAATGTAATGACAATCAGTCAGTTGTGAAGAGGCCTTTCTGCAACCTAAATCTGCATTTTTAATTTAAGTGTTCTTCATTTCTGGTATTACTCCTAGAATTAATCAGTCTCAAGTGTGGACTTTTCCAGACTCCCACCATATTAAGAAAGAGAGCACAATTAAAGTTCTAATAACTCTAATAACCTATCAGACATACACAGGTCTATTCCAAAAAAGGTAAAACTAAGGAGAATGACTGGTGAACTGAAAATTCTAGGTCAAAATAGCCAAACCAGAAAGAATCCTCCCATTTATCTCACTTTCCAAATTAGCTATTTGGTCTAGATTTTTCTCTTCTCCTGCCAGTTCTCCTGGTTTTCACCTTTCTCTCAATAACCCTGATGAGCATATCAGAGCTGCACAGCAATAAAACCCACAGAAATGTGCACTGTGTATGAGCATATCCCAGAGCTCCAGGGCAATAAAACTCACAGTAATATGCAGTGTGTATCACAGAATCCACAGCAATAAAACTCCCAGCAATGCAATGTTTGGTGTGTGTCAGCGTATCAGAATCCACAGCAATACAAATTCCAACAATGCAATGTGCAGTGTGTATGAGTGCATCAGAATCAACTGCAATAAAACTCCCAGCAATGCAATGTGTGGTGTGTGCCAGCGTATCAGAATCTACAGCAATAAAACTCCCAGCAATGCAATGTGCGGTGTGTATGAGTGCATCAGAATCCACTGCAATAAAACTCTGAGCAAACCGAGTGAATATGAGCACACAGCAATTATTTATTCTATATTTACCGGCCTCCGTCCACGGTAGGGCTGTGTGCAGAGTCAGCAGGGACTGTGTACGGACTCAGCAGGAGGTCCCTCCAGGCCACGTTAAGATCGCGGCTGTGCCTGTGCGTGGAGCCATCTAGTCAGCAGTGGGGTGCCACTACCAGAGGGTGCACCGTGGCTTTGATTCCCTTCCCGGTGGGTGTTCAGCCCAGAATAGAGTGAGAGTCCGTGTTAACAAAAGGGCGGGCAGCTGCGTGTGTGTCATGTGGTTCAGCCAGTCAGGTGGTACTGAGACTCAGTACCACCTGACTGGCCGGACCGCGTGACCTGCACGCACGCAGCCTCACCAGGAGCCAGGCAGCTCAATGACAAATTTCTATCACTGCAGTGCTGGTTAAGGAAAGGTCCACTTTAAACAGCAGTAAGCAGACAGGGCTTCATATTCTGCTGATACCCCCCTTTACCTGCCGTTACTGTCATCTTCTCTCTCTGCACACAAATCACATCCCCCTCCCCTCTCCTAGAGCTGCTGCGGGGCAGGGGAGGAGCTATGGAGGGAGGAGAGGGGGATTTTTATTCTATTCGATTTTATTCCGTATGCAAACGCCCTGCTCCGCTGCTCGCTGTTTGAGAACACAGCTCAAAGCTGACACACAGTGACAGTGGCACCTCCTAGTACCCCCTAATGCCACCCCAATAATCACTGGTACCTGGGGCGGCCCGCCCCCGCCATTCCCCTAAGTACACCACTGCTCTGTGATATGCTCACACACAAGTTTGGCGAACTACCAGCAAGTACGGTGCTGTTTGAAGGCAGTGCAAATCCCCATAGAGAAGTAATGGTTAATCTATTCAGAAAACACCAAACAGCAGAGAAATGGCAGTGAAATGCTATGATGTTCGGTGGTTTCAATCAGCAGGTTTATTCAGGCGAACCCCATAGGTTTCAATGTTTCAGGTAAAGTATCCATGTAATTGGGCAGACTAGATGGGCCGAAAAGTTCTTATCTGCCGACATTTTTCTATGTTTCTAATGTTAAAAATATTCCTGTTTTTATGCAATATCTAATAAACAATTTCTTATTTTAATCTGCAGTAAAAAGTCTTTATTGTTTTTTTTTAGTACCTTTTAGTAATTTTTCAGATTTTTTTGGCAAAATTTCCCCCCCTTTTTTGTAATAGCGTTTTTTCTTTTTTCTGTAACAGAACTTTTTATTATCAATCATAGGATCTTATATGTAAATTCCAGACATTTTCGTTCAGTAGTTCTTTTGAAAAAAGCAGGCCACGGGTTTGCGGTGGCAGCATTCAGCGGCCGACTCCATGCACTTTGGGGACATTGCGGTGAATGGTGAATTCACTGCAGGGTGGAGAAATCTTATTCCCCGAAGTGCAGGGAACTACAGAACACCAAAATGTTGGCGTCATTTCGGTGCTCTGTGAATAACCCATTTAGTGGTGAGGTTTTTTGCTGCCCCCTGGAAAGTGAAAGCCTAGGTCTTGCCTACCCAGGACATACTTGAAAATTAGTGAAATCTCAATGTATCCTTCCTGGTAAAATACTTTGCAAAAGTAAAAAAAAAGAATAATTTTTTTAGGGGTGGGGCCACCCGGTGCGGGCCGCCGCCCCCTGGAAAGTGCCGCCCTAGGCCTAGGCCTTGTCGGCCTAGGCCACAATACACCACTGCATGACATCCTCAGCTTCCCCCTAATAATGTCTGAAATCTCCCGTACCAGTAAAGTACCGTTGCTTCTATTATAAATTCTTCTTTAAAAAAAAAAAACATTACAAAGCTTCGAACAGTACTTACTTCAGTTTTGAACACTTGCGAAGACTAGATGATAATGTTTTCAGTGACTCTGGACTAAATGAGCAGTACATAATAGTAATGCTGTGGGAGCAAGTACTTTTCTCCAAACAAAAGGCCAGGGATCTGTCAATTAGGTTGTCTTGAGCGTCAATAGATCCAGGTATCAATCCTTCACACTCTACGTGCCACAGCTGAGACATTACTCTCTTAACAATGTCATCATCCTGGATCTCATTCAAGTAATGCAGTATTTCATTATGACATTTACACTTGGATAATATTTTCACCAGCCAGTCTTCCAGGACCTTGTTAGGGGCATATGAAATTTTGCAACCAATTATTTTTTCAACTGTATTTATCTGTTTCCTACTGGAGAGGCCAAATAAGAATTTTACAGTCAATGCTAAGTGTGGATGGTTCTTAGACATGTCAAGCAAAGCAATGACCTCCTCTTGTGGACCTAGACTTCCTGTTTCTTCATTCAGTAGGTAGTAAAGAGCAGCAAAGAATTCCTGTACACTGAGATGTATGAAACTGTAACAGGTCTCGAGAGTAATTCCTCTCCGAAAAATATTTTCATTCAAGATCAGAGACTTCATGTTTAATATGTGAAGGTGATTATTTTGGATTTCAACCTTGTCAAATAGAACTTTTTTGTTCCAAACTCCATCCTTGGCCAGGGTACACAGCTTCTTTAAGTATGCTTTTAGAGGTACATCAGACTTTCTCCAGTGATAAACTAGTAAACTCTGTAGGTAAAGTGTGTATACAGAGGTAGATGTGTTATAGTGAATTACATCTATACTGTCCTCTATTTGTTGTTGGAGCACTGTGCAGACAATCCAGCATGTCATAGGAACGGCACACATAGTAAACAGAGTTTCGTTTTTTTTAATTAAATCTAAGAATTTCTTTGCTTGTTCTTTCTCTTCAAAAAAATTTAAGAAGTATTCTTCACGGTCTTTGAGTCCCAAAATTTCCACATAGCTGAGACACTCGATGAAGTCTTTTAGTTTCTCCAATATGAACGGTCTTGTGGTAATGACAACTGAAGATTTCCTGAGGAATCGTTTTTTGAAAAGGCCACTAAAAAATGCTTCTTTGGTGGTTTTGTGAAAAGGACTTTCAGTTGAAGGATTATCTATCATATAAGACTCACCTAATTCATCAAAACCATCAACAAGAAAAAGTATTTTTTCTGAATCTTTCAAGATTGATTCCATCACTTGCTGTGAACATGACAGCTGACATATATTGATTATAAAAGAGGCAATACTCATTTTACCAGTGATTTGATTGACCATTGTAGAGCTCATATAAAAAACATATTTGAACTTGTCCTGGTATAGGCATCCAGCAGTCCAGTCTAACATGATCTTCTTAGCTGTCATGGTCTTTCCAATTCCAGCAGGTCCTTGTAGAACCACAACTTTGGGAGGGTTTCCCTCTTCATCAGCATCAAACAAAGCGTCAATCGTAGTTATGGAATAATTTGAAGATCGGTCTTCCATTATGTCTAAATGTTTTGTCCCTGAAGATTTTATTTCATTTTCTCTTTCCCTTTCATTTCGATGTTTTCTTAGAAGTAAAAGATTGGTGTATCGTCTTTCCAAATTAAATCCTTCTCCTAGGAGACCGTTTTTCTCTTTCATCCATTGGTACTGATCCTTTACTTGTTCCATATAGTTTATTCTAAAGTCTGCATGAGAAAAATACTAAGTTAATTGTCTGTAGCTTAACAGTAATTAAGAGGCTTGTTATATGTACACGAGCTACTACATCTTTACAAAATCTATAACCAGTCCCACCAGTCATAAATGAACTTTGGCATCTAATTAGCGAGGTGTGATCTGCTCTCATAAATTGGAGCAGCAGTCGGGTAACAAAATAAACACATTAAAAGGATACTCTAATTAAAATAGAGTTTCTATTTTTGCCCGTTTATAATTGGGCAGATGCTGTTGTCAGCATTTGCCCAAAAACTTTTTTACATTTTTCTTTTTGCTAGTTGATTTTATTCATCTTTTCTGACCGCCACGTGCAGCTCCCCCTCTTTGGCTCAGGGACTCCCGAACCCGGAAGTCCCTGCAGCTATCAACGCAATCTGCGCTCCTACAGAACTTGTGTAGCATAGGATCCACAGACTGCACACTGCTACGGACTTGCACACTTTATGTACTCAAGTTTTTTAGCATCTGTGGATAACTAGCGCACTAACATCTGACCTCAGAGAGGTTGATGTCGGCATGCTCTCTGTGTGCTGACATCACCATTGACTGGCAGAAATTCAACATCCCAGCTGCTGGGTGGGGTGGAGGAAGCTCCTCCACTTCACCCAGCGATTTCCCCATAACGGGGCAGCAGGGGGAGGGAGGCAATGTTCACATCCTGACCACTTTAAAAAGTATGTCTTCAGCAAGCAAACAGAAGCATTGTTCTTTGTGAAGCCTGTCTGCCTGCCCCCATATGCTGCTGCAGGTCAGCCTGCATATGGAAAAGCAATTCAGGGATGGTCCATCTATGTAAGTGTCTTTGCTACTTTTTACTTCTGTGTCTGTGTCTCTGTTTCGCTGTGTTTACCAGTGTGTCTAAAAGTGTCTTTTGGAGCTTTTGCCAATGCCTCTATTTAACAGTATGGGCAGGGGTCAAGTCCTGGGAAAAATAGTGAGGGAACTCACCCACGAATACCACAACCCCTATTACCCGAAGAAAAAAATATATATTACGAGTACAGCAGTACCTGTGATACCATTTTTATTGGGTTAACATTACATTTAAAAGACAAGCTTTCAAGAGTGTAACCTTTCCTCTTCAGGTCTGGAAACTACACTGATCAGTGAAAGGTATACTCGTGATTTTGGCAACTGGATTAACACGTTATATATAATATATAGATCACATACATCTATATATATATCCAGGCGCAGACCCCCCAGAATTATATACACAGACCCCCCAGAATTATATACACAGGCACAAACCCCCCAATAATTATATACACAGGCACTGGACCCCCAGAATATACCCAGCACTGAGCCCCCAGAATAATATACACAGCACTGGACCCCCAGAACAACATACACAGCACTGAGCCCCCAGAATAATATACCCAGCACTGGACCCCAGAATAATATACCCAGCACTGGTTATATGGATATATTTGCCCCCAGCAGCTCATGGATATATTTGCCCCCAGCAGCTCATGGATATATTTGCCCCAGCTCATGGATATATTTGCCCCAAGAAGCTCATGGATATATTTTCCCCCAGCTCAAGGATATATTTGCCCCCCGCAGCTCATGGATATATTTGCCCCCAGCTCATGGATATATTTGCCCCCAGCAGCTCATGGATATATTTGCCCCCAGCTCACCTCTCTGCCAGGTGCTAGGCCCAAAAAAATTATCTGCCGGCCCGGCAGGCGCGTGTTCATCTTCCAAGCGGCAGCTGGAATGAAGCGCGGCCGCTCGCCTGTGATCTATCCAGCAGACAACCGCGATCCCACGTTCCTGCAGCGTTCCCACTGGAACTGTGGGAACGCCGTTCCCGCCGGACTCGAGCCCTGAGTATGGGTGTGTGTCTGAGCATCTCTGTGTGCCTATGTGAGTGTTTTGTCTGTTGATGGACAGATAGGCAGGCAGATAGACAAGTCACATACATTCAGGCCCTTCTTTATACACTATATTGCCAAAAGTATTCGCTCAATCATCCATATGCGAGTCAAGGTAGGTGAGCGAATACTTTTGGCAATATAGTGTATATGTAAACGTAGGGATCAAGTTGAGCAGGAAAGTGTGCGAACGCAGTTCCCACCATTTTCTCAGGGGGAACGGTGTTTCCTTTTGGCCCACATACTGAAAAGATTTAAATAGGTTTCGATCATACGTTTCATTATTAAGTTACCCGAAATATGATATTTATTACAATTATCATAATGATTCCATAAAACCCAGCTAATTGTATTTAAACATTGATATCAAGTGTTAGTGTGGGATGGCAGGTTAAGTGTGACAAGTAAGTGATTAATAGGGGGGCAGAAATCTTGGAGAGTTCCCACACTTATTTTTTTTTAAGACTAGACCCCGGTGTAAATGTATGTCTAACAGGGTTATTCAAAGAGAGGTGAAAAGCAGGAGAATGACTGGAGAATGGAAAATTCTAGGTCAAAATATCCAAACCTTTCCAAATTGGCTATTTTGACCTTGTATTTTCCATTCTCCAGTCATTCTCCTGCTTTTCACCTCTCTTTGAATAACCCTGTAAGTGTTTGTGTACATAATTAATTAGGATATATTATATCAAAGAAAAAAATGTCTGCTGTGCTTAATACTCCCGGGCCTATTTCTTTGTCCCCCTATGTGTATGTAATTGAGAATATTTGTATATGTGCATGTAAATTTGTATACGTGTGCATATATGTGAGTACGTGTACGTTTTTTATATAAGTGTGTATGAACGTATGTAAATATTTGCTAAGTGTGTGTATAAATTTAGATGTGGTGTGTGCATATGTACACTGTGTGTGCATATGTACACTGTGTGTGCATGAAGTGATCGCAGTTAACCAACGTTGCGATCAGCCCCCAACTTGAAAGAGGGGGGTCCAGGACACAAATATGCCCTGGGGCCCAGTGAGGTCTAGTTATGCAACTTGTAGTTTGAGTAGAACTAATCTTATTAAAAGTGTCTGCTTGGCATACAAAGGAAACATTACACCTGCTACAGAAAAGATCAATCATGTTATATTATATGTATGTGCTCCTCAAAGACAGATAACTATAATAACTAATTTTATTGTGATGAACATAATGATAACACATGCATGTTTCCAAATATTTAACGAAATTTACAGAGCACTGCAAAATATATTGGCATATTATAAACAAGCATGTGTTAATGCCTATGTTCTATTCTGTAGTAAACAACATGTGACCTTTTGTTACATTATTGAATTTACAAATACCAATAAGGGCCTCTTTAGAGAGAGGTGTGTTGGACAGGCCTTGAGTCTTTTAAGGGCCTGCACCATATTGCATAAAGTGTAAACAGGGATTGATGTTTTTCATCTGGTGATCCTTTGGTCAGCGTTCTAAGCGGTGTGAGTACTTGTAAAAATATCTTCACATCTCTTGGAGCGCTGACCAAATGAACCACCAGGAAATAAGTTAGGATGATGGTAACCCACAGCCACGATTTGCCCAGGACCCTGTAACGGCCAGTGTTATCCCAAAATACAAGCTCTTCACGCACAGACCATATAATCACAATCACAGTGTGCATACCATTCATAATTTTTTCCAGCAATTCCTTGTTTGATGTACCTGAAATGCAAAATATAGCAGGTCAGTCTATATACATCCATGTCCTAAGAGTAACTTCAGGAAAATGTTTATAACTCCCAGTGACATGACATTTGTGTATCATTACACAAAGAGCTGTACAGCAATCTGAGGAATAACTGCATAACACCAGAAAGAATATACAGTAGATAAAGGGATACTCTAGGCACCATAATGACATAATACAATGAAAGAGTCCTGTCCTGGCGGTCTCTGTTCTTAAAACTATTTTCACAAATCATATTGAAAATCACGCAGAAACCTGGAAATCAACTCGGGAAATTAGATCTCCATACTCACATGACCTCAGGTGGCCTCATGGGCACATCCAACAGAGCTATCCGTCTCAGATGCAAGTATTAGGTCATTTTGTTTATAATGAATTCATTGAATTTGGCAGATACGTGTTATAAACAGGTTTACATATGGTTTTCTAGGTGTAATACATACATGGAGATTTGCAGTTTGTAACAAGATTTGCCCTGCTGTATGCAGAATCCTTTCACTGCAGGTAAGAAATTAAATCGGGGAGGGATCCCAAATGACGTGCCATGATTAGATAATCGATTTCCCTCATCTGTCTGAGCTCCACATTTCCATGAAGACGTAATATGCATAAAGAAGTACATATATCCTGTTGTCAGATCTGATATTAGCTAAATGGTGCAGTGTGTCAGAATGATGAATGTTCTGTAAGTGTGCAATGTGTCAATTTGATAATTATGAGGACATGTAATAGTGTTTTGTGTCCTTGATACTTATCTGTGAGCAGCATCTAATTGGCTATGATCAACAATGTTGGGTGGTATCAAGTGGGAGAATCAGATTCTGCGTATTACAGCGGGATTAAGTGTGAGTTATAAAGGTTTTTGGAAATAGCTTCAAAACGTAAGAAAAACAAAACAGGGGCTTTTTTATGACACTGTTTCAGTTAAAAAAAATCCTTCTTAGGCTGGGGTCAGACGAACGCTGTTTAAATGTGCGTTTAGCCGCATTTTATTACGGCCATGGTAGCAGCAAATGACATCCAATGACGACCAACATACAAAGTACGGCCGCAAAAAAGTGTGGCCAGACAACACAAGCGGCAAACGAACGCATTTTTGCCACGTCGAACCGCTAGTACTGACGCACAGAGTGCGCTGCGTCAGCATAGCGGCGTGTGTTTGTGATTAGGAAACGTCAGACGCTGCACATGTCTGGCCTACATCATGTCCATTTGTTTTTATAGCTCCGTCAAAAATCACGGCCGTAATTGCGCACCGTGTGACCGCTATCGCGTCTGCAGTCAAAAAGTGCGTCCGGAACGCACTTTTTGATGGAAAACGCGTTAGTCTGACCCTAGCCTTAGCTGGTCCCATTTATCAGATTTGTCAATCACTTGCACCTCTAAAAATGTAATACTGTCAAGAGCAAAATGTAAAATATAAATGTCATACATTAGAGGATTTCTAAGTATAGATATAGAAAATAAAATATTTCTGCGGAGTAAAACAATAAAAACCGCTATACATTCATGGGGCGGTAATTACCTTGGACTTGTGGTGCATGGACCTAAAGATGTGTTTGGGAGGTGCGGGATCGATGTTTTATATGGTTTCCCTGCCCTCTCTTATGTTAAAGTCAACCTGTATCTAGAATTGTAGGTGCAGGGTGTTTGTGTTTACTCTTACCTATTCCCTGATGTCTGTGTTATATTATTATTCCCTTATGTATTTAATGGTGTGTGGGATATACTGTGCAGTTTTTCCCACATGTAATCTTTATGTAAACATTTGCTCTGCCTCCACCAAACCCCTACAAACTGGCTTGGACCGGATATCCCTGCCACCTTCCCCAGCCATTGTCTAGTAAACCAGGGCGTGAGTGTGGGTGGGGGAGGCTATTAGTAGCATCTTCAGCATGGAAACACTGGGGTGTGTTTTACCTTTTTATGTTTGTAACTGTAAACCCAAAATAAAAATCA
The DNA here is from genome assembly GCA_009667805.1 of Leptobrachium leishanense. NCBI lineage: Eukaryota > Metazoa > Chordata > Amphibia > Anura > Megophryidae > Leptobrachium > Leptobrachium leishanense. The sequence goes on along the minus strand of CM019067.1, from coordinate 227,280,641 downwards.
TTCCCAGTTTGGTTTTCACCCCGCCTCCAAGGAGCTCCTGTAACTGAGTGGGTTTTGGGGCAGTATCAGTACACCTTCGTAATATTGACTGCAGGGGAGCATTCTGCCCGTAGGAACGGGATCCCCACGTTACAATTCTTGTATAGGTCATCTTGGCCTCGGCCTAGGGCAGCAGATTGGAGGGTGCAGCATTTCTAAACACTTTTCTCTTAGAGGTCCAATATATTTGAGGCGTGTAGGTGTATAACAGAGCTGCATTGGAATAACCCCTGCAATGAGTCTCTAAACTATAATAAATGTTGTGAGAAATCATTTTGTGTAAAAAAAAAAAAAAAGATATTCTGCTTTTGTTCTAATTTATGTTTTTCTTGAAATAAACATTGCTGAAAGGTGGTGAATAATGTTCTTATTCTCAGGTTTATGGTCATGCTCATATTAATTTTACATCAGCAGAGGGTTTGGACTGCTGAGGGCAGCAAACCTAATTATGATCAATCACAAGAGAGGCCAGGTAGTACCATAAGGAGATAAGTCACCAGAGAAAGGCATACATGTAAAGGAGTAGTAGTTACCTATACCTCGGTGGTTCAAGCCACCTACATAACCATAATGAGAGGCATACTAAGAACCACGTGTCAGTGAAAGCCGACACTGGAGTTGGATGTTCAGCCCTGGGTGCTGATTCTTAGCTGATTTTCAGCTGTTCATAGTTCACTGCCGGATATTGTTTATTTGGTATATATGGGGGAGCGACAGGCAAGCAATCCATCTCTTGACTAAGCCCTGCTTGGGCGAAACCGGTCGAGCTATGCTCTTTGGTTTTAACAGATACTAATTTCCTTCTTTCCATGGTCTGCTTATTGGCTATTGCTGGGTTTTTTCTTAGTATGCCTCTCATTATGGTTATGTAGGTGGCTTGAACCACCAAGGTATAGGTAACTACTACTCCTTTACATGTATGCCTTTCTCTGGTGACTTATCTCCTTATGGTACTACCTGGCCTCTCTTGTGATTGACCATCTCTTTTTCAATTCAATTGGTTGGTGGCCTTTTTCTAATAAAGTTACAATCGTTGCCACTCTTATTGCACTTTTGTGCAACTGTTGTTTTTCTGATCATTGTTGGGTTATGCCCTTTGGAGTGGCCTATTGAGCCTCACTCTGCTTTGTGTGTGTTTTTTGTTAAACCTAATTATGACCCTGAATAAATTTTTTTTATAATAAAATAAAGCTACAATTTTAAATTTAGATATTAAAGAATATTCTGGCCTTTGAAACAGTGCTTTGTATATACCGCAACTTACAGATTAAATTGTGTTTCTTTTGGAGATCTTCTGCAGGTCCTCTCAGATGTATCTTCATGTAAATTTTAATTGTCAATTCCAGAATGTTCTCTTCCCCATAATAATCAATGATAATTTTGGCTGTTTTGCTGCAGTCTGCATCTTCCAAGTGTCCGTATCCAATAGGATCTTTAACGTCATGGCGAAAGTCAGAAAATGCTAACTTAAGCTTCTCAAAATTTTCCTTTCCAAGGCAACCGAAAGACCTTACAAGACTATCCCAAACTGTGCAGTGCTCTGTATAGCTGGCACTGTCAGCAGAACCTGAGAGAAAGAATAAATATAATAAGTATAATTTCAATAGCATAATAGAACAAGAGTAACCCTTTCTCCTCCCACCACTTAACCCCTTCACTACCTAGTGATTTTCCAAAACAACATTGTCAGAAACCAGTGTTTTTTTGTAAAATCATCTTATTAATTATAAAGTAAGAAATATTTTAGCTTATACCCATTGTATTTCTTACTGTAAATAACCTATTTTGGCCAGTGGATGGCGCAATCTATTGCCAAATTGAGTTACAATAGTTTGAGCTGCAGGTCTATTTTCTTCTTTTTTTTGCATCGCATTGGCTGCTGAAAACCCGATGTCGGGGCATCAGACGATTTTTCACAGTTTTAGCTCTTTGGGCATTATGCCCAAAGGGCTAAAACTTTGGGGGCACCTTCGGCAGCCCAAACGGAAACGAAATTTGTTTGCTGCAAACAAATTTCATTTGGTTTTGGGCTGCAGGTCGAGATATCGCTGGCTTCAAAAGCACCATCCGGTGTCCCGATATCGAGATATCTCGATCTCGGTGGTGAAGGGGTTAAAGGCTGGAACCTTAGACATATATTTTAATCATGATCCCATTTTATTCAACGGAGTATCAAAAAAACACAACACAAAACACATAATTCAAACTTAATAATGACTGAAATAATCTGATTACCTGGAGAACAGTGAAAAAAATAACAGACACATGTGGTATGAACCCTTGAAAACTACTAATTCTATTTGATGTTGGATATGTACATTTGATCATTCTGAAGTCTTTGAAGCCATGAGGCTTTGTCAAATTAAGTCATATTAAATGTATTTAAATTAGATGACTCTATAGCAGGAATTAGCAATTTTGGCCCTCAGAATTTTCTGAACGACATTTTCCGTGAGGCTCAGCCAATCTAATGAGAACTGGAATGTCATGGAAGATGACATTATAAGTACTATCTCGTGGGCCTCTGATCATTCTGAAATGATCAAGCAGAATGCTTACCTTATGCAGATGACGTCACAAGCTTGATGTACCTGAATGATTTATAAACAGGGCCGGATTTCCCATTAGGCACAGTAGGCATGTGCCTACAGGCGCCTGCCACAAGGAGGCGCCTTGCTCGGTGTGTGAAAAGTTTTTTTTTTTTACAGTTTGCATTAATTTAGACCACTGGATCTCTGGAGCCCTAAGGGCTAGAGGGACATATGAGGTATCATTGGAAAGGTCAGTTTACAGCCTTTCCAGTGATACATAAATCTAACCTGGTTATATATGGTAACAATAAAATATCTATTAGAAAAAAAATTGAAAAATATTATTTTAACACGGCACTATTATTCAGTTTACAATTATAAAGTGAACAGTGATGCTGCACTAACTCACCTCATTTACCATACTGCCAGCAAGTGTGTATCTGCTGAAGCAACGCATTGTTTATATCAAAACTTAGAGCGTGGCGCTGCAGTGAGGAGGGACAGGGGGACTTTGGAACCTGCATCCCTGAATTGTACAGCACACAAGGTTAAGTGAGGTGTCATTGGAAAGGTCAGAGTCTAGTCTTTACTATGATACCAAACATGACCATGTAATGTGTAAAAATAAAAAATGAAAAAAATAAATGCAAAATATTTTTTTCTGTTCTACAGCAGAGGCAATATTTCCTTTTACATATAAACAAACAATGCTGCTGCATTCACTGCCCTCCTCCTTTAACCATTCTACCCCACTGACTCCCCTACTCCCTGCCCCCTCTTCTACTATGTCTTCCATTTCTACAGTCTCAGAGAAGGATGTAACAGAACTTCGTATGTCCTCCTACCCGACCACCTGTCCACTTGATCCTATCCCCTCACACCTTATTCGGTCTGTCCTACCAGTTACTGTACCTGCTTTGACTCATATTTTTAACCTCTCCCTCCCCTCTGGAATATTCTCCTCTGTATTCAAACTTGTGTTGATCACCCCATTCTAAAAAAAGCCATCTCTTGATCCTACCTCCTTCTTGAACTACTGTCCCATCTCTCTGCTCCCCTTTGCCTCCAAAATCTTAGAACGTCTGATCGATAACCAGCTCGCTGGTTTTCTTGCTGCTAACTCTCTAAGCGATCTGCACCAGTCTGGCTTTCGCTTCCAACAATCTACTGAGACTGCTCTGACCAAGGTGACTAATGATTTAGCTACCGCTGAAACAAACGTCCCTTCTCCCTCCTTATTCTTCTTGACCTTTCCGCTGCATTCAACACTGGTGATCACCCTCTCCAGCTCCTCACGCTGCGTCAACTTAGCCTCAGTGACTTCACTCTCTCCTGGTCCTCTTCCTGTCTCTCTTTTCGCTCCTTCAGTTTCTCCTTCCCTGGTGTCTCTTCACCACAAGTTTGTCTTTCAGTTGGGGTACCTCAAGGCTCTGTTCTGGGTCCCCTACTCTTCTCGATCTATACTGCCTCTTTGGACAACCTTATCTCTTCCTATGGATTCCAATATCACCTCTATGCTGATGATACCCAAATCTGCCTTTCCTCTCTCGATCTCTCTTCTCCGGTGTTGGACCTTGTTACCGCCGGCCTACCGACTGTCTCCGACTGGATGGCTTCCTGTTTCCTAAGCTCAACCTCTCGAAAATTGAACTTCTCATCTTCCCTCCCTCTAAAACCTCCATTCCTGCGCCAATTTCTCTTCAGGTGAATGGTGCCACCATTACTTATACCTCTCAAGCTCCATTGCCTCAGGGTCCTCTTGGACTCTAAACTATCCTAAACTGCTCACATTCAGTCGCTAACCAAATCCTGCTACTTCCACCTAAAAAACATTGCACGCATCCATCCTTGACTACTGTAACCTCCTTCTCTCTGGCCTTAAGAGATCCCAGATTCTGCCTGTGCAGTCTGTAATGAACGCCTATGCCAGACTCGGCTTCAAGACTTCTCCCGAGCTGCACCCTTTCTATGGAACTCCCTCCCCCGCAACATCAGACTCACCCGTCTCTCCAGTCCTTCAAGAAGTCTCTGAAAACGCATTACTATAGAGAAGCCTATCAGCTCACTCCACCATGATGCCCCACTGTCATTTCCTGCTCCATCTTCCCATACAGTCCTCATGCAACCCGTTACTTCAAATACCCTATTGATCCTCACCTAATGTGTCTCCCCTCTCCTCTTAGTTTGTAAGCTCTCGAGCAGGGTCCTTCCTCATTCTGTTCAGTGTGTGTAACATATATGCATATTTGTTATTCTGTTTATCTCATTATACAGTGCTAAGGAATTTGCTGACGCTTTATAAATACTTGTAACTGTAACTAATTCAACTAAGGCAACAGATTCTGTCTCTTCTTTTGATTTGAGCACAGAGAAAAACTGTTTCAGTTTGGGGGGGTAGGGGCGCTCCGCATTTCTGTGCCTACAGGCTCCTGAGGTGCAAATCCGGCCCTGTTTATAAATTATCTCAATAAACCTCTACAGACCGCAAGAAGAGAATAAGCAGAGAAATTTAAATGTCACAGTTTACTTTGTAATGCCTCCAAGACCATGAAGCCTGGCTTGCCACAGCATCTTGTGCCATCGTTTCTGAACCACTTCCAGGCACCCAGAACTCGAGTTACTTGTTTGGACATCATGGAACTTGGAGCAGGGTCCCATGATGCTCGATGCACTGCCTGCCCAGCATGCTACTCACTGGGGGCTTGAAGCACAGTAAAACACTGGCGAGGAGCTGGGTTTTAATACACGATCCATTGACCAAGCATACGCCGCTGTATCTTGGACGATCAGCAGGTCCAGATGTTCCCCTCTGTGTAGTGGGGCTTCCCACCTAATGCTATTTAAAACCTCAATCAGTGCTAAACCCCATGCCATGAATTGCTGTGCCTGCGAATAGGTGCACCGTGCAGGGAACCAAAAGTTGTTGAGAATAAAAAGATGAAGATGCCAACGTGGGAGAAGAAGAGCAGCAGCAGCAAATGAAGCAACAGTGAAGCAGCTGATCATGCAAGAGGACACTACGGCAAAAAAGAGAAAAGGGGGGATAATCATCAGTAGATGACGCAATAGGATTACTGTAAAATAAAACAAAAGTAATATAGCAACATAGCTTTATTAAGGTAAAAAAATGGTTACAGGTCAACCAGCTAAAAAAGGAGACAGGGAGGAAGTATGAGACAAGGTATGAGAGCAGCAGTTTACATAAATGATGTATCAAATCAGCTATCGGTGGGGAATAATTTAAAGCAAGGTTTCAGAGAATGGAAAAATTACCGGAATAAACCAGGGAATATTTTTTTTGCTGTATGGTTGCAGTCTTTGCCATATTTTAGAAGCACTTTGTTTTGCATAGGACATGTAAAAGCATAGTAATACTAGAATTCCTAAGACATAAGTCTTGCTGAATGATGTATATTATGTAGTGAAAATCATTGTGGACAAAAAGTGCACTGTGCTCAGTGAGACATGGTTCCACATTAGTAACACTGATGCCTAGTTTTTGGGCTGGAGATAGAACGAACTCAAACCTGGTATTAATTTCCCCAGGGATATAGTGTAATATACAGGGTTATTCAGAGTAAGGGGAAAATCAGGAGAACTGGCAGGAGAAGAGAACAATCTAGACCAAACAGCTGATTTGGAAAGTGAGATAAATGGGAGAATTTCTCTGGTTTGGCTAATTTGACCTAGAATTTTCACTTCTCCGGTCATTCTCCTGATTTTCACATTTCTCTGAATAGACCTGATAGTGTTGGTACTGACGCAGGTATGTGGAATTCAAATCGACTGACGCCAAGCAAGCAAATCTCTCTGTTTGCTGAACATTGTGTACAGCAGAGCTCAATGACAGTTTCCTGGAGGGAACTGCTGGCCCGCCTACAACCCCTTGAACTGGCTGTTTGGTGGATTCACTATCAGTGCAGTCTTGGCTGTTCTCTTCAGCTTGTGTGAGATCTGTCAAATCTGCTCTGTCTCTGCAGGATCAGCTAGAGAGGAATCAAGACTGAGCAGAAAAATCCTCCTACGAAAGAGAAAGGCAGCATAGGGCAGTCACAGCAACACAAAATGGAGGGTAAAGGGGGCAGCACAATGATACAAGAAGGAACAAGTTGGCTCAATATGGGGACAAAAAAATAATAAAAAATGAGGAGGGATGGTGGGGATGACATGAAGCGAAGGAAGTGTCACACAGGGGGAGTGGACAAAAGGGAAGGGCAAAAGATGCATTAAAATTAATCTAATAGGTATTAATGAAAATGAGAAGAATGATCTTGGGGTGCTAGAGGAGATCGTGAGAGAGAACTTTAAGTTAGTGGAAATGGGGGGGGAGGCATCCTTGTCAGGATGTGGACAATGAAACGAATACCTGGTGTAGCGCTGTGTTAAATCTTGCGGCTGGCAGTACCTATTTTTGGCCACAAGATGGAGACAATCGCGATTAGAGACACTGGACATTGGGACTACATTTCCCGGCGTGCTTTGCAAAGACACAGGAAGTGGGTGGGACACAGGACGCTTACTTCCCGAACCTCGTGGAGAACGCGGCAGAATGCGCGAGGGAACGAGAGAGAGCAGACGCAGTGCAAGACATCGCAGGAGGGCCTAGGCCAGAGCGCGAGTGAGACCTGTCAGTTCCTTTACCGGGTCATTCAGCCTAAAGAGAAGGAGACCTCCAAGTTCCAGAGATTGCTGCAGATCAAAGAAACCGAAGACCTCGAGTGAGGAGTTGCCGCGAGCTGATCGGATACGGAGAGCAGGCGGTGAGCGGGACAAGTCGTGGACAAGCAACAGAGAGTCAGACAACGGATCCGGCCGCTAGTATCCCCAGTCAAAATCGAGCGGAGAGACGTCCTGGGTCAGCGGAGCCTAAAGCAACCGATGGATAGGTGAGAGGCCTCCAAGGCCGTATGTAATTAAGGAACACACTGCTGTTTTCTCTTTAAAGTCCACAGGGCCCCAACTTGACTAGTCGAAGACATTCCTTAAGCAAATTCACTGGCCAGTTGAACAGTACCCGGGTACCACACACACATACACACCTTTTACACTCCGGGACTTAAACCTGTGCAGGACTCATTCTGTTACGAATCGGAACGGGAGTAAAGATACGTTCCGAATATATATTTTTCTCTTTTCCGCTGCGCGTTTACCGTAATACGAAGAGATTGTATTTTTGGGGTTCGCTACGTGTCCTTGTTTTTTCCTAACTATCGGGTATTGCATTCCTTTTTCTGTTCGGTTGCGAATATTTTATTCTTCCGAAATACGAAGCCTCGTGTTTCGTTTCTTTTCCGCTACGCGTTTTTACCGCGATACGAAAGTACTGTGATAATATCTGTGAATACCGTGTCTCAACGTCTGCTTACTATTCTAGTAAACTATTTAAATTATAAAACTCACAACGGTGTTGGAGTATATTTATTCCCTAGTGCGGGGAGACTGACCCATGGTTCATTTTCAGCGGCTCCTCTGGGAGTGAGCGCTACACGTGGGGGCTCGTTTCCGGGATCCAGTCTCTGGAAAAACCGCATCTAAAGGGTTAAATATGGATCCAGACACTGTTGCCGAGTGGTGTGAGGAGCACAGTGGTCAGTTAGAATGTTGGATAGTCATGGATATTCCCGCAGACACTTGGGCCGAAGATCAGATTCGCCAGGCTGTGGCCGTGCTGACACCAGACCATCGGGGGTTAATACTGGACATTGTAAAGAACACAGATACCTCTCACACGTATGTTCTTCTTGAATGGAGAAAGGGTGTTCCACCATGTTTTCAGGGCGCGAGCGTGAAACTGGCCGATGAGGTGGAAGTTCAACTAATTCAGCCAAGTGCGCCACGTGGCGAATCCGCAAGTGTTCCCGCGCCTAGTCCGTTGGCCATGATCGGGCCTGAATTTATCGTGGCTATTGGAGATCTATTGGCGAAATGTCAGAAAACAAGCCCTCCTCACACTAACTTTGGTTATCGACGGTTAAGGAATTTTACAGGAAATGTACCAACTCCGGCGGGAGAAGAAACCTTTGAAGAATGGGTGGAACAGGCGATGCAGGCTCTGGATGAGTGGGATGTCCCTGAGGCCCAGAAAAAGCAAAGGATCACCGAGAGCTTAAAGGGACCCGCGTCGGAAGCGGTGAGAAACCTGAAACTGAGTAGAAAAGATTGTACTGCTTTAGATTACTTAAACGTTCTTGAAGAAGTTTTTGGGCGAACCGAAAAGGCGGCCGAACTGGTATATCAGTACGAACACACCTATCAGAGAAGAGGTGAAAGGATGACCGAGTATATGAGGCGCCTAGATAAGATTCTACACCAGATACTCCTGAAGAAAGGGGCCGAACCGGCCGAAGTAGATAAGATCCGAATAAAACAGATCCTGAGGGGCTCTCAACCTTTAGATCCAGTAATGATGCAGCTGAGAAGCAGAGCAGGTAACCAAGAGTTAAAGTACCTGGAACTGATCCGAGTTGTACGAGAGGAAGAGGCTTTACTGGAAGAGAAATCCTTCAGGCGGGGGGAAAGGGCTTATGCACAACCTGTGAGACATAACGACGGTCTGTGGCCTGAAAGCGACTCTTTAGATACTTGTGGATCTGACGAGGACGAACAAGAACACCTAGTCGTTTTTAAATCTACAGAGAGGGCTGCCAAAGAATCGAACCTCCCTGAACGTGGTGAATTGTCCAAAACCGTCAAGAAAGTACAGGAAGCTCAAGTTGAATTGCAACAAGCGCACGCGGAACTGTGCCGAGTGTTGATGAAGGTGACCGAAATGCAGGCAGAAATGCAGAAATTCCTCACAGGTATGCAGACGACGGGAGTTGCTGTGGCATCTGGTCCAAGTCCTTTAACCAAATCTCAACAATCAACTACGTCTCCGCTCTCTAAGAAAAGATGTTTCGGTTGTGGAGAAATGGGCCATTTCCGCGCACAGTGCAAATCCCGAAAGCCTGAGAAGGATAGAGTCGAGGGACTGTTGGAAGCCCTAGAAGGACTGTTATCTACCTCACCGGCGGGAAACGCCAGAGGGCACAAGTGAAGGAGCAACTTAGGTGCCCGAAGGTTGAACCCCGCTCCAAAAACCAAGCCAAGACTAAGAGGACGAGAGGGTCCAAAGCCGAGCCAACTGCTGAACCTGCCAGAACTGAAAGAGTCACTCCCTTAGCATCCGGGTCTACGTCATGGGGAAGCAATGCACACCCAAAGCCTACACGGGCCAAGAAAAAGGCCAGGGTACAGCAAACTGGGTCTAAGCGTCCGGATACCGCCACCAAGTTTCCTGACCAACTGATAGGTCCTTCTCCTATTGTGCCAATCCAAGTGGAAGGAGTCTACACTAAAGCCCTGTTAGATTCAGGGGCTCAAGTGACATTGATCTACAAAGACTTCTACGAGAAACACTTAAAGCACATTCCTCTGCAAGAATTGAAGGATTTGGAAATATGGGGTATCGGCACTGAGAAGCTCCCTTATGACGGGTACCTGCAAGTGAAGTTGGAGATCGGATCTGAAGTCATCGGGCAGTCTGGGGGTTGCGATGCATTGGCCATTGTGTGTCCTCGACCCTCAGGTGCGAACAGAAGCTCCCTGATAGTGGGGACGAATACTGACCTAGTGCGGCGTCTCCTGACACCTATTGTATTGGAAGAAGGTTCGACTCAAGGAGTACACCCAATGTTACGTCCGGTCTATCAGAGGATGGTCGAAGAACGAAAGGCACCTGCCGAGGTGGGAAGACTGTGGAGACTGGGTGGAACAGAGAAGGTTCTGCAAGCAGGAGAAGTAGCGAGTTTCCGGGCTTCAGTCAAGTTGAACGGATCGCAACCAGGTCCCTATGTGGTGCTGGGAACCGATTTTAATCATGGGAGTGAAACCGGAGTCGAAGTAATTCCTGAAATAATTTCCACCAAAGCTCTGAAGAGAACACGAGGAAGAGTCTCGGTCAGCGTATGCAATGTGACGGATTCTCCAGTAGTCCTTAAAGCACGAATGCCTATCGGGCAAGTAGAGTCTGCTACACCCCTCTCTACCGATTCAGGAGGGGAGTGGATAAAGAGATTCCAGATGAAAGATTCTACCCCAAGGACGCTCCCATTTCACCTGAGTGGAAGAAACGTCTTCAGTCTCAAGTCCTAAAGTGGAAGGAATTGTTCTCGAAAGATGAGTTCGATGTGGGCCTAGCTAAGAGTACTGAGCACCGCATTCGGTTACAAGAAGACAAGCCGTTTCGGGAAAGATCAAGGCGAGTTCCGCTAGGAGACTTAGATGATCTGCGAGAGCAGCTGAACGAATTGCAAAGAACCAAGGTGATTCAAGAGTCCAGGAGTCCATACGCATCTCCCATAGTGTTGGTCCGGAAGAAAATGGTTCTGTCCGCTTATGCATAGACTACCGCACATTGAACCGGAGAACCATCCCCGATCAATATGCCACTCCTCGGATAGAAGATGCCCTACAGTGTTTGTCTGGAGCAAAGTGGTTTAGTGTACTAGACCTGCGAAGCGGGTATCACCAGATACCAATGCATCCTGAAGACAAGGAGAAAACTGCGTTCATCTGTCCACTGGGGTTCTTTGAATTCAACAGAATGCCTCAAGGCCTTACGGGGGCTCCAGCCACGTTCCAACGGTTGATGGAGAAGACAGTCGGGGATATGAATCTAATCGAAGTATTAGTGTACCTGGATGACATAATTGTGTTTGGGAAGACTCTGGAAGAACATGAGAAACGTCTAGAGAAGGTCTTGAAGGGGCTCCATGAAGAGGGGCTGAAACTGTCTCTGGAGAAATGCCAATTTTGTCTACCGTCTGTTACGTATCTAGGACATGTGGTCTCAGCAGAAGGTGTTTCGACAGACCCTCGGAAGTTGGAGGCCGTAGCTTCTTGGCCTAGACCCCGAAACGTCACTGAACTTAGATCTTTTCTGGGATTCTGTTCATACTATCGAAGATTTGTGGGAGGATTCGCGAAAATAGCTCAACCACTGAACAAACTCCTGCAGAAGGAAACCACAGAAGAAGGCTGCAAGGTCTCTGACCAAAACCTGTCAGCTCCAGGGCCAAGGAAAGCTCGGAGAGTCTATACAAGGTGAATGGACCAGTCAATGTGAAGGAGCTTTCGTGAAAGCTGAAAGAGAGTTCTAACCCGAGCTCCTGTTTTGGCCTATGCGGACCCTCACAAGCCGTATGAGCTACATGTGGATGCCAGCCGAGAAGGTCTGGGAGGAGTCCTGTATCAGGAGTATGGTGGATTGCTGAGGCCTGTAGCGTACGTGAGCCGGACCTTACGCCTTCAGAGAAGAACTACCCTACCCACAAGTTGGAGTTCCTAGCCTTAAAGTGGGCAGTGGTAGACAAGTTAAAAGACTATCTGTATGGAGCCGAGTTTGTGATCAAGACGGATAATAATCCTCTTACCTACATCCTTACTACGCAAAACTGGACGCAACGGGACATCGGTGGTTGCCGCTCTGTCAGGGTTTCGGTCAGCCTGAAGTACCGCCCTGGGGTGAATAATCGAGATGCTGATGCGTTATCGAGAAGACCCTACACTACAGAATGGACTCAGTTGACTCCAGACGGGGTGCAAGCTTTGTGTCAAGGAACAGAGCGCCGGGTCAAAGGAGGATTGAAGCGGAGGCCATAGGAGTCATGGCTGCGGCTGTTCCTGAATTTTACTGTAACCCTACGCAGTTAAGGGATGAGAGTTTACCTACCTTTTCGAGACAGGACCTGAAAGCGGATCAGGCCAGAGACCCTTTAATTGCCTTGACCATAAAGGCCCTGACTGCAAACCAGCGTGAGATTTTGCTAACCAACTCCCCGAGTGGAGCCAGATTGGTCTACAAAGAGTGGAGCGGTTGAAGATGTTGGATGGGGTGGTCTACCGAAGGGGCCCCTCAGCTAACGCTGAAGAGATTCAACAGTTATTCCTCCCCACTAAACGTAGGGAGAGTGTGCTGCGATCACTACATGATGAGCATGGACATTTGGGTGCTGAGAGAACTTTTAAACTGGTACGAGATAGGTTCTATTGGCCTTGCATGAGAGCTGAAGTGGAAAGCTATTGTCATTCCTGTCTGAGGTGTATTCAGAGAAAGACTCTACCGACCCGAACTGCTCCAATGAGCCATCTGCAGAGCCAGGGACCCATGGATTTGGTGTGCATTGACTTCTTGTGCTTAGAGCCGGATGCTAGTGGGCAAGGGAACATTCTAATAGTGACCGATCATTTCACTCGTTACGCCCAAGCTTTTTCCACAAAAGATCAACGCGCTCCGACAGTGGCCAAGGTGTTGATGGAAAAGTTTTTTGCTCATTACGGACTGCCAAGGAGGATACACTCGGATCAGGGTAGAGACTTTGAAAGCAGACTGGTGGGGCAATTGCTAGAGCTGTTGGGAATCCAAAAGACCCGAACTACACCATATCACCCTCAAGGTGATGCTCAGCCTGAAAGGTTTAATCGCACACTGCTAAACATGCTGGGGACCTTGTCGAATGTGGAGAAGCAGAGTTGGAGTCGTCACATAGCTACTCTGGTGCACGCATATAACAGTACGGAGAGCGATGCAACTGGATACTCACCGTATCGTCTTATGTTCGGAAGGGAGGCTCGACTGCCGGTTGATTTGGCATTTGGGTTATCTCTAGACCAGACGTCAGTAGCTTCCCATAGAAACTACGTGGATAGACTTCGAAAGAATCTGGCTTCTGCGTTTGAACAGGCCCGTTTGACCTCAGAAAACAGGGAGCAAACAAACAAAAGGAACTATGACTTGAAAGTTCGAATACAAGATCTACAACCCGGTGATAGGGTTCTATTGAAGAACTTGGGTGCTGCTGCGAGACACAAGTTGGCGGATAGGTGGAGTTCCCAGGTTTACATTGTCTGCAAACAACTGCCGGGTCTGCCGGTGTATCAGATTCGCCCGGATGGAAAGGCTGGGCCTCTCAAGAACTGGCACCGGAATCATTTGTTACCTTTGAGAGAGGCTGTGAGGATGCCAGTTGGGGACGAACTGCCTCCGCCTAATCCGCCTGCTCCACGTTTGCCTCCGGTTACTCAGTCTCAACAGACCCGGGTTGTCGAAGAGAGCGAAAGAGACAGTGAAGAAGAGCGTTATTGTCTGGACTGGATGCGCTCACCGGAGCCTGAGGAGGTTGTCGTTGTTCCTGAGCGGTGGGAGAGTAATTTGAGGCCTGAAGCTCCTGAATTTCTGCTGGAAGTCCCTGAGACTGTTGAAATCCCTGGAGCTCTTGAATTTCAGTTGGAGGTCCCTGAGGCTGCTGGAGTCCCGGTAGCTCCGGAAGTTGAAGCTTATTCAGGTGATTATAGTTCTATGCCTTCACTGGAGGGATCATACTCTGAAGAGATGTCTGATCCAGTGGAAGAAAGAAGGACTGAGCCAGCACCTATAGTACTTCCACCTGAAGAGGAACTGATCGAGCCTACGCCTATAGTACTTCCACCTGAAGAGGAACTGATTGAGCCAGAACTAAAACGCTCTGTTCGACCGCCCCAGCGACTCACTTACGACTCACCAGGACATAGCACTGAAGAGGCCATCACCACAGTGCAAAGGTTGCCCGAAGTGTCTACTATGCTAGCTGAGGTAGCCCAAAATATGAGTCAACTTGAGGAAGTGTTTCTAACCCACTGCATGTATGCTGCTGAACCTGTACATGTTATGTAAACTGTATTAAAATATTGTGGAAATGTAATGTAACTGTTGTACCTCCTTGGAGAGATCCAAGAGTTCTAGGAGGGGGAGAGTGTAGCGCTGTGTTAAATCTTGTGGCTGGCAGTACCTATTTTTGGCCACAAGATGGAGACAATCGCGATTAGAGACACTGGACATTGGGACTACATTTCCCGGCGTGCTTTGCAAAGACACAGGAAGTGGGTGGGACACAGGACGCTTACTTCCCGAACCTCTTGGAGAACGCGGCAGAACGCGCGAGGGAACGAGAGAGAGCAGACGCAGTGCAAGACATCGCAGGAGGTCCTAGGCCAGAGCGCGAGTGAGACCTGTCAGTTCCTTTACCGGGTCATTCAGCCTAAAGAGAAGGAGACCTCCAAGTTCCAGAGATTGCTGCAGATCAAAGAAACCGAAGACCTCGAGTGAGGAGTTGCCGCGAGCTGATCGGATACGGAGAGCAGGCGGTGAGCGGGACAAGTCGTGGACAAGCAACAGAGAGTCAGACAACGGATCCGGCCGCTAGTATCCCCAGTCAAAATCGAGCGGAGAGACGTCCTGGGTCAGCGGAGCCTAAAGCAACCGATGGATGGGTGAGAGGCCTCCAAGGCCGTATGTAATTAAGGAACACACTGCTGTTTTCTCTTAAAGTCCACAGGGCCCCAACTTGACTAGTCGAAGACATTCCTTAAGCAAATTCACTGGCCAGTTGAACAGTACCCGGGTACCACACACACATACACACCTTTTACACCCGGACTTAAACCTGTGCAGGACTCATTCTGTTACGAATCGGAACGGGAGTAAAGATACGTTCCGAATATATATTTTTCTCTTTTCCGCTGCGCGTTTACCGTAATACGAAGAGATTGTATTTTTGGGGTTCGCTACGTGTCCTTGTTTTTTCCGAACTATCGGGTATTGCATTCCTTTTTCTGTTCGGTTGCGAATATTTTATTCTTCCGAAATACGAAGCCTCGTGTTTCGTTTCTTTTCCGCTACGCGTTTTTACCGCGATACGAAAGTACTGTGATAATATCTGTGAATACCGTGTCTCAACGTCTGCTTACTATTCTAGTAAACTATTTAAATTATAAAACTCACAACGGTGTTGGAGTATATTTATTCCCTAGTGCGGGGAGACTGACCCGTGGTTCATTTTCAGCGGCTCCTCCGGGAGTGAGCGCTACACTGGGATTAAACATAATTTTACTTTTTTAATTTTACAATTAAACTTTGACCTTCAGCCCTAGCAGCATCAGTCTGCAGCCCTCTACTAACCCGATCCTCACTCATGTGTCTGCAATAACTTTAATGTGTTTTTCCAGCACAGTTTGTGTATGTAGTCACGAGTAATTCTGTGTGTGTCATTGCGTAACAGTTTTCTAGCTGTGTCTGGCAGTGTGCATTGCGTACAGGTTCTTATTTAAACACAATTTTTTAAAAATAAATTTGCATATCAGGAGAAGTAGATTGTCATGATGGAGAAGTGGATTTTTAGTCTAGACAAGTACATTTTTCAAAAACTTTCCACACCCCAAGGGTGAATTAAATAAATGCTAGCATACCGCTTATGCACACTTACTTACTTATCCCATGTCTCTCCTTCTGAAGTTTTTCTGCTACTCCATGCAGACCTATCTGGCTGAAGACTTGAAATATACATTCCAAAACATTCTCCTCTCCATAAAAATCCATCAGAAGTTTTGCAGTTTTACTCTGGTTTGCACCATCAAGGTGTCCATATTCTATGGGGCGGTAATTCCGATAGGGAAAATCCGACAGCTTACACTGGAATTTCTTGAAATCTCTAATTTGCAAATCATTAAGAGTTCTTACGAGAATGTCCATAACAGTACCTTTTTCCAAATTAGCGCTTGCCATGATGAAGTGGCAAACAAGTCTCTCAAGGATACACTGTGAGGAGGAAAGGCTTGAACTGGAAGATGGATGCAGCCACTATAAGTACAACGTACATATCACAAATCTGCACAAGGAAAGGATAAAAGACTGTAAAGTTTGCCATTAAATTTTGTCATCACACTTTAACGAGTCAGAACATAAATTTGCTTTAAAAGGGGACCTTTACAGGGGTTATTCACTAATTGTCATTGATTATCCTTGTTGCAACGACTATCCAGAGAGGAAAATTCCAAGAACAGCAGGAGTCGTTTAATCAAAGAAACATCGCCATGCTGTTGGAAAAAGCCTGGTTTGTAAACTTTTGGTTGTCAACCAAAATGTTGCTAGTTTGATGTAGGGTTGTCAGGCCGGCCATGTTTTCCGGGACACAAAGTATTATTTCATTAAGAAGCAGCGCATAGGGAAAGTGCTGCCTTGCAACATGTTCTTTAAGATACAGAGCTCCTATAATTGGTGAGTGTTGCTTCTACTGTCTCCACCCTGTGATATACGGTGCTATACTATGGGAGCGCCGTCTCCATGTTCCTTTTTTCTCTCCTAAGTGACCTACACTGAAAAAGAAGGGCAGTGCCACCCTCTATTTGGCCAGAGGCCCATAATCCTAGAGCCAGGACCAAGTGAGGCTCTATTAAATATGAGTACCTGTCTTCACTCAGGAGAAGGGAAACTGAATTGTTTACTATTCTGCACTATTGGTCTATTTTTGTTTCTGTTCTCTTTGAAAGACATCGAGGGACGTGACCGCAAGCACTTTCCGCCCTCAGGAGGATCCCAACTTATAAGTATCCCGAGACAACTCTACTTTTTTTTTTTTCATTTGCATTATGCACTTTCAATAAACTGGGGGTTTTTTTGGGGGGGGTTCACGTCATTGATACCATCACGTTCACCTTATTGACTATACCGTGTATTATTATTAGATACATTGATTCTGTCACTACTTTATTACTGGCACACGGCAAATTTACAGCCCTCGTTTGCTAATTTCCCTTATTACTGCACTGTTGGATGCGGGCATAGATGTTGTTGGCGTTCAGCCATGGCATCCCCTCACCCGACCTCCGCCCGCAGCGGTGACATGGGGGATGTGAGATCTGCCTCCGGCGGCCATGAGAGTTCCGCAGTGGCTCCTCAGACCAGACCCACTGTCAGGACCTGGACACTCTGACCCCCTGGCGCCCCCTTTTGATACCCTTTTCATGCCATGTCCTGCATAACCCATGCAGGTTCCAGGACTTGATACTTGAACTTTCCATACAAGCTCTGGAGCCTCACCTGTACTCGATCCTGACTGATTACCTCAGCATAACAGGAAGCTACGCCCTCCCTAGGACGCTTCCTCATTGACGTTGCTAGCTCAGCTAAGTGCAGACCTGCCTTCCTGATTGCCTTACCTGGAACCACTCCTGATCCAAAGACATTCCTGATCTCCCTCTGTTTATTCCTGGACATTATCTTCCCACCGGTATCCTCCTTTGCCCCCCTGTGCCCCTCTTCTATTTGATTGATATTCTTGTGTACCAGATCCTTGCTAGACCCTGACTTCTCTATTTCTTGTTCCATTGTACCGTTGCCTGGATTATATGTTATGTGTTACTTTGTATTATTGTAGTATTGTATATTCAGTGTCCTCCCTTCCTATTATCTGAATTCCCCTCTGTATATTCTCTAGTCCCCTTCTAGTAATTCAGTCTCATAGTTACATAGTTATATAGTTACATAGTTATATAGGCTGAAAAAAGACATGTGTCCATCGGGTTCAGCCTCTCCCACATAACCTACTGCTGTTGATCCAAAAGAAGGCAAAAAACCCAGTCTGAATGCTTGCCAATATGCAACATACTGGGAAAAAATTCCTTCTTGACCCCAGAATGGCAGTCAGATTTCTCCTTGGATCAAGAAGCTTTTACCCACATATTAAATATTATAACCCTTAATATTCTGTGTCTGCAGGAAGTCATCCAGTCGTTTTTTAAAAGTCTGTAAAGACTCTGACCCAACCACCTCAACAGGCAGAGAATTCCACAGCTTTATTGTTCTCACCGTAAAATAACCCTTCCTATGCTTTAAGCTAAATTTTCTTTCTTCCAGTCTAAATGGATGACCCCTTGTCCTATGTATAGTCCTGTTAATGAATAGGTTATCAGACAATGGTTGATAATGGCCCCGTATATATTTATATAAGGTTATCAGATCCCCTCTAAGGCGCCTTTTCTCTAAACTAAACAGGTTTAAGCTTGTTAGTCTTTCCTCATAACTTAACCCTTCCATCCCCCTTATTAATTTAGTTGCCCGTCTCTGCACTTTTTCTAACGATATAATATCTTTTTTTAAGACAGGTGCCCAAAATTGCACGGCATATTCAAGGTGCGGCCTGACCATTGATTTATACAGAGGCAAAATTATGTTTTCATCCCGTGAGTGAACTCCCCTTTTAATGCATGCCAGTACTTTGCTGGCCTTGGCGGCTGCTGTTTGACATTGCACATTGTTACTTAGTTTGAAGTCTATGATTATTCCCAAATCCTTCTCCTGCTTGGATTTCCCTAACTCCGTACCATTTAGGGTATAAATTGCTTGTGTGTTCTTCACTCCAAAGTGCATAACTTTACATTTATCTAGATTAAATTTCATCTGCCATTTAAGTGCCCAGTCCCCCAATCTATCTAAATCCCTCTGCAGCGAAGTAACATCCTGCTCACATTGTATTACTTTTCCTAGCTTTGTGTCATCTGCAAACACTGATACATGACTTTCAATGCCTATCTCAAGGTCATTTATAAATAAATTGAATAGTATTGGTCCTATAACAGACCCCTGAGGGACACCACTTACCACTGGTGTCCATCTTGAAAATGTACCATTTATGACCACTCTCTGTACCCTATCTTTTAGCCAGTTTTCTATCCAAGAACAAGTATTTTCATCTAGACCATTTTTTCTTAATTTAAGTAGTAACCTTTTGTGTGGAACTGTGTCGAAAGCTTTGGCAAAATCTAAGTAAATCACATCCACTGCGACCCCCTGATCTATACTTCTACTTACTTCCTCATAGAACGTAATTAGGTTAGTCTGACATGATCTGTGTTTCATGAAACCATGCTGATTTTTGCCAATTACATTATACCTCCCAATAAATTCCTGAATATTATCCCTTAGTAACCCCTCAAATACTTTCCCAGCCACAGATGTTAAGCTCACAGGTCTATAATTCCCAGGCACAAATTTTAAACCTTTCTTAAATATAGGGACCACGTCAGCTTTTCTCCAATCCTCTGGTACTATTCCTGAAAGAAAAGAATCTTGAAAGATTAAGAACAGAGGTTTACATATTTCAACACATAGCTCTCTTAGTACTCGCGGGTGAATTCCATCTGGCCCTGGGGCTTTATTAACATTCACATTGTTTAATTTGTGTAAAACCTTGTCCTGAGTCAACCAGTCACTTTGTATTAGTAAGTTTTTATTAATGAATTTCATGTCTCCTGTTATAGGTTTCTCTTTGATAAATACTGAAGAAAAATAATCATTTAAAATTTCTGCTTTATCCTGATCTTCAGTTAACAATAACCCTGACTCAGATTTTAGTGAACCTACATTTTCACTCTTGGGTTTTTTAGAATTTATGTACCTAAAGAATCTTTTAGGGTTGGTCTTGCTCTCTTTGGCTATTTCTTTTTCATTTTCTAGTTTAGCCCATCTAATCGCATTTTTACATGCTTTATTGGCTGCCCTATATGCTTTATAGGATGCCTCAGATTTATCAAATTTAAAAGCTTTAAATGCCTTCTTTTTATTTTTCATTTCCTTAGTTACCTTCCTACTAAGCCACATTGGTTTCAGTCTGTTTCTTTTATATTTATTAACCAGTGGAATATATTGTGACGTGTACTTTTCTAGTGTTAGTTTAAAGATATTCCACTTATCCTCAGTGTTTTTCCCGTGAAAGAGTTTCTGCCAGTCAATGACATTGAGAGCTTCCTTTATTTTAATAAAGTTGGCCTTTTTAAAATTATATATTTTAGCATGCCCCTTATAAATGTGTTTTTTTGAGTTTATTTCAAAAGTCACCATGTTATGGTCGCTGTTTCCCAACTGTTCTTTTACATTAATATTTGAGAAAAGATCCACATTATTTGTTATAACCAGGTCCAGACAGTTATCCTCTCTAGTTGGTGTTTCTACCAGTTGTGACATGAAGGTATCATTTAAAATGTTCAGGAACCGGATTCCCTTTGCTGAATTACTAGTCCCACTATCCCAATTAATGTCCGGGTAATTAAAATCTCCAATAATTAAAGTGCTACCATGATGTGCAGCCTTCCTAATTTGCTCTAACAGTTGTTCTTCCTCATCATTATCTATATTAGGTGGTTTATAGCATATGCCAACCAATAATTGACTTCCCTGTTTATTCCCCAACAAAATATTTACCCATAAGGATTCCACATTTCCCTCATCGCTTTCCAGTTGTGTAATATTAGGCTTTAAATCCTGATTTACATATAAACACACTCCACCCCCTTTCTTATGTTTCCTATCCTTTCTAAACAATGTATAACCGTTTAAGTTTACAGCCCAGTCATGCGTTTCGTCCCACCATGTTTCTGTTATTCCTATAATGTCGTATTGCTTAGTGTATGCTATTACCTCTAGTTCCCCCATCTTGTTATTAAGGCTCCTTGCATTAGCAAGCATACATTTAATGTTGTCTCTACCCACACATGCTGAATGCGACTTTACATTACATGCCTCCACTGTTCTTACATTACCCATCCCCCCGGCTCCACCCCCCTTAGTCTGAACTGAAACCCTTCCGCTATCTGCTCTGTCTCCATTTTGTAAGATACTGTATCCCTCCCCCCCTTCCACTAGTTTAAAGTCTCCTCCAACCTTTTAACCATCCTCTCCCCTAGCACAGCAGACCCTCTTCCATTCAGGTGCAATCTATCACAACTATACAAATTGTACCCCAGTGCAAAATGAGCCCAGTGCTCTAAAAACCCAAAGCCCTCCTTCCTGCACCAAGCTTTAAGCCACGCATTGACCTCCCTAATCTCCCGCTGCCTTTCCACTGTAGCACGTGGCACAGGTAGGATCTCAGAAAATACTACCTTGGAGGACCTCTTCTTCAGTTTACTTCCTAATTCCCTGAAATCATTCTTCAGGTCCTTCCATCTTCCGCTTACTTTGTCATTGGTACCAATATGGACCATGACAGCTGGGTCATCTCCAGCCCCTCCCAATAATCTATCAACTCTGTCAACCACATGCCTAACACGGGCACCCGGCAGACAGCAAACTGTCCGGTTAAGGCGATCAGCGCGACAGATTACCCTGTCTACTCTCTTAATAATAGAGTCCCCTACCACCACAACCTGTCTAGGCTTACTTGCCCTCTTTATCCCTCCCTTACTTGGTGGGCTGATCCCCCGGCTGTTAGAGGGAGCAGCCTCCAGTACTGCTACACCTGAGCTGCTGCACCCAACATCTTCGCTCAAGGGGGCAAATCTGTTGGTGTGCGCAAGATCAGGACTAGCCAACCTTTTCCTCTTCCCTCCCCCCTGCTACCACGTGTCACTGACACCCAGCTACCAACCTGTTCCCCGGTTAACTCCACTCCTCCCACACCCCTAGATTCCTCAACTATACTTTGCTCCGTGAGAAGCAGGCTCCTTTCAAGATTGTCAATCTGCCTCAGCGTTACGATTTGCCCTTCCAGATCTCCAATACGAGCTTCCAGAAGAGCTACACGTTCACACTTGCTACAGAGATATGGACCCTGGAAGGATTCCTCCAGACATGCATACATGCAGCAGGATGTGCACTGGGTCAAACCTTCAAGCTTGCTAACACTCATACCCAAAACAAGACAACAAATATATAAACAACAATTGATACCTGTTATTTAAACTCCTGTTTTTAACTCCACTTGAAAATAGCCCACTTAAAAGTAGACCACCTCAAGCCCCTGTGAGCAAGCTTAGTGAGTTGCCACTGAGATTATGTAGCCATACAAGTGAAATCACCTGACAGGCTACACGCCCCCAATTAACAAGTCACCAGCCACCCAGGGAAAAAAAACAACCAAAAAGCACAACAGAAAAAAAAAAAAAACAGCAGAAAAAAAAAAAAAAAAGAGAAATTAAATTGACAAATAAACCAGAGGTTTCTCTCCCTCTAAAGATACAAACCAGACCAGTACAGGTAGAATTCCTGTTTTTAACTCCACTTGAAAATAGCCCACTTAAAAGTAGACCACCTCAAGCCCCTGTGAGGGTCTCCTTTACCCTCTGTTTATCCTGCCTCCTAGCTCCTCCAATCTTGAGATCCCATTCCCTTTACTCCCAGCCATCCTCCTGTTAACTATAAGTCCTTTCTTCCTGCTTCTCCTCCCTTCTGCAATCAGTTCCCATCTTGCCCAGTCTCCTCCTGCTATTAGTTCTCTTGTGTAGTCTGTTGTTATACTTTGCCTTATATCTTTTGTATGTTCCTTTAAGAAATACTGTTACCCTGTAACCTGCCTGAATCTGCTCCTATCACTGCATCTTGGGCTCACACCCACACTACTGCACACAATGCTAGGCCAGGTGCATGACATCCACCTGGAGGGGGATGACGCTGACCGGGAACCACAGCCCCAGTGCCGGTAGAGGGAAAGGGAAACAGCGTGGTTCCTCCAACACAGCGACCAGGCCCTGCTCCGCCTCTGTTTGGGGAGTTCCCCCACAGGGATTGGACAGGGAGGTGATGGCAGCTGCTGGGGGGCTGGACCACAGACCTATGACCTCAACATGATTGACTGGGGTTCCCTGGTTCCCAAGTCACACCCCACCTCCAAGGGGGGTGGACTAGGGAGGCGGGGCCTTGACTATAAAAAACAGAAACAAGATCTTCTCATTGCTTAGTTGTTGTCTAACCTCCCTATAGACACAAGCAAGCTCCATAGTGCCTATCTGGAACCAGACCCTTCTTCAAAGGCTTTCAGTACCTAACTCGTTACTTCCTTCATCGACTTTGTGCCTGAATACCGACCACGGGAATTGCCTGCCGAAATTGTATTTCGCCTGAAACTACCCTGCATATCGAGGTTCAACCCAGAGACTCTTGACATGTACCAGCTCGTATACTTGAAATCAGCTCGAAGTTTAGAGATTACAGTCTCCGGTAAATGTAGTATACTGTCATGTCTCAAAAAATATTTTAACCCTATCCTCCTTATGAAGCATGGCCTCTGCCCAGTCTTGTTGGAAAATGGCATGAAAGTGGGCGTAGAACATAGTGAACAAGGGAGGGAAGGAGGACATCCACTGTCCCAAAATGGCCTTTTTAGCAGTTGCCGAGAGTATACCCAAAAAACATTTTTGGGGCCTGGACAAGGAGTGGGCTTCCTGATCTGTGAGAATATTAAATAAAGCCCAATCTGGGGTGAGAAACAGACACAGACTCAAAACTTGAGAACCAAATCTCCTGACCATATTCCAAAACAGGGCAATAAAAGGACACTGCCATAGGCAATGAAAATTCACTGGAACGAAGCACCCTCTTTTGAAACACAAGTACCATAAGCATTATATCTAGAATATAAAAGAAAAAGGTCTGGCGTGTCTGTCGCCAAAAAAAAGTCTGCACATGCGCGCACAACTAGCGTATTGCTGGCTGCGCGCGCATCCAACCGCCGAAACAGTTAGGCAACGGAGTGTCGAATGCGTGCGCAAACGCATTCTACACTCCGCCGTAGTACTGTTTGGGCGGTTGTTTGCGCACCCATGTATTGGCGGTTGGATGCGCGCGCAGCTGGGTGCGCACGCAGCCAATCGCGCCTCAGCACACGCCCAGCGTGCGCGAGGGACACAAAAAATCCAATGCATCAGATTTTTTGTGTCCCTCACGGATCCCCCTGCCCAGAGTCTCCCCCATTCTGCCAGCCATATTACCAGTATGCCATGCACAATACCAGTCTGCCAGCCATAATACCAGTCTGCCAGCCAAATTACCAGTCTGCCATGCACAATACCAGTCTGCTAGCCTTATTACCAGTCTGCCATGCACAATACCAGTCTGCCAGCCGTATTACCAGTATGCCATGCACAATACCAGTCTGCCATGCACAATACCAGTCTGCCAGCCAAATTACCAGTCTGCCATGCACAATATCAGTCTGCCATGCACAATAACAGTCTGGCAGCCATATTACCAGTCTGCCATGCACATTACCAGTCTGCCAGCCTTATTACCAGTCTGCCATGCACAATACCAGTCTGCCAGCCAAATTACGAGTCTGCCATGCACAATACCAGTCTGCCAGCCTTATTAGCAGTCTGCCATGCACAATAGCAGTCTGCCAGCCTTATTACCAGTCTGCCATGCACAATACCAGTCTGCCAGCCTTATTACCAGTCTGCCATGCACAATACGAGTCTGCCATGCACAATACCAGTCTGCCAGCCTTATTACCAGTCTGCCATGCACAATACCAGTCTGCCAGCCTTATTACCAGTCTGCCATGCACAATACCAGTCTGCCATGCACAATACCAGTCTGTAATGCACAATACCAGTCTGCCAGCCATATTACCAGTCTGCCATTCATAATACCAATGTGTCATAATACTGAAGTGGAAATAGGCTGGAAGACGGCCGCCATTGTACACAGGCGGCCATCTTGTTCAGAATATTGGTTCACTTGTATATAACTAGACAGGTTTGTAGCTGAGACTAGAATGAGGTATACGTAGAAATTTAGGAATGCGTTTAGATTAGCAGAAAAGCAATTAAAGCCTTATGAAAGATCTTTGCTGTTTCTGGCATGGAGAAGTAGATATTCCAAGGTCGTTGGGCCCGTGGAAAGACGAAGGCGTATAGAAGACCGGGCCCCAGGCCATCTGAATAAACATAGCCGATAGGGAGGGAGGCACTCCCCGGAGAAAGACAGCACAAACAAATCACAGACTGTCAAACTAACGAGAAGTGTATCAATTTATAGTTATATGTGGAATGTTCTTTGTGTTCGAATTAATGATGGGAGGTATTAACCCACGTGGGGTGGAATAGAGTGTCATAGGGAGGTGGGCTAATGGGGATGTACCTAATTATGTATTTGGGGCATAAAACCTCATGTCTCTGTGTAATCGGGGCTCACTCTAAGCGATTCAATCCTGTGTGAGCACTTGTGTGACGACACAATAAACTCTTGCCTTTCCTGAAGAGACTCGTGTTTGGACAATCCTTGCTTGTGTCTGTCCGGCGCCGTTCTGAAAGTGAACCTGTCTGACTCCGGCTACATTTTCTGGGGTCTCGATAGCCGGGATAACGGGCCTTTTGCCAAGACACAGGCAACGGCTGCTGAACACAGTGCGGCGCTTGACTGCAGCAGTGCCAGAATCCCGATGGTTGGGGGCGTCCGTTGAAGGTGAGCTGACATCTGCAGGCGCCAAGCAGGATTTCCTGTACAGTGGACCTCATCTCGTCCCAAACAGACCCCCCTGACCCGGGAAAACTGGGACACCAACGAGTCTGAGGAAACAGCAAGCAGCGCCGGCGATAGGTAACGTGTCTTCTATGTTTTGTATGTCTAAAGGAAATACCGGTATCTAAGGGAAACGTCCGACTGCGATAGACGGATAAGAGGATGCGATGGCCACCATCCTATTGGCATATCTAGCCCGCCGCTGGTAGCGCTGACATTGCTAAGGAGCCAGAGTGGCTAGCGGGCGTCTGGATTCGGGGGAATTGAATGCCAATCAAAGGGTAGTTCTGTATGAGAGGGAGAAGGTAGCTGCGTGGAGTTGCATAGTTCAGTGTTTGTAAATAGAGCTTCGCCACGTGGGTAAAAGGGAAAGGAGGAGGGATTTTTTTTTCTGTGACTGGGCTAAGAGCCTGAGTCAGTGCCTAGTGTGTACGCCGTGTAGTGAAAAGGGCTTATAGTGAAGCCAGCGATAGCTACAGAGATAGACAAGGAACGGGGTGCACATAGCCACAAGCAGTCAAGAGTTAGAGTTCAAATTACGGGGTATAAGGAGCCACAAAGGAGGGAATACGCCCTCGGCTAATGGAAAGAGTTGAAGTGATATATGTTCTGTATTGTGCTGAAAGTATCTGATACGGAATGTGTTGTGAATGAATTGACTCGAGTGCTGTGAGTGAACGTGCGCCTACTCGCTCCACGAGGAAGCAAATACGAGATTTGACCCTGGACGTACGGTTTCGGCTCAGGCGACTGCAGTCGGCTACTGAAGGGGGAAGCGTATGTGGATGCGGATAAATTGTTGACTGAAGTATCAGACTGTAGATTTTAACTGTTGTTGAAATAAGATATTTGTATCGCAAAAAGTATTGTTTTCAGGAGTGACAATGGGTAACGGGTCATCAAAGCCCAAGAGGATAAAGGAGGGGGAGACGCCCCTAGAGTATATGGTGCGAAATTTCGATGCATTATATAAAACGCATGACTATGGTGTAGAATTGACAAAAGAGAAATAAAAATAATGTGTACAGTTATGTGGCCGATGTTAGTCCCAGGATGGCCAGAGCAGGGGTCAATGGACCCGGAGTTGGTACAGAAGATACACTCCCAAGTTACAGAGCAGTATGGACATCCTGAAGAATACCCGTATATAGATATATGGAAATATTGTATTAAAAACAAGAGTCATTTTATAAATGATAGCGGGGAGAAATAAGAAACAGGACCCCCAAAATAATAGAGAGAAAAAGAGGTGTTAATAAAACAACTGGAAGAAAATAAATGTTTTACCCCCGTCCTATCTATTATGTTATGGGGCAGCTAGGGAAGCTCTGAATGCCGCTGTTGCGCGGGCGGAAAGGGGGGGCGGGCAGCTGCTATGTCTCGGTCAGCTCCCTCCGCTCCGTCCCGTCCCGTATGGCTGAGGAAGAAGAGCAGGGTGTATCGGGTGGAGGAGATAGAGAGGCTCCACCAGAAAAGATTGAGATGCCCGATGGGAGCATATATAAATTAATTAATATTTTACGGAGTGAGATAGTTGCGGTGCTGTATAGTTTATATGTGTGGTTCAGACTGATTTTGTCCGATTGTGTTTTTAATTGATCATTAAACTGTTCAATTAAAAGTTGAGATTGAGCGTCGTCCCTGGTGTAATAGGCCCCCTCCTTTTTCTGACAGACTGTTTGCAAGAGAGAGGAGAGGAGGGAGCAGTTTGTTTTTCTTTGCTCTCTGAAAGGGGAAAAAATAACCCTTTGTGTACTTGTGCAGCGTACTATGTTTAGCTAATTTTAGTGTGTGTTACAATAGAATATTTGTCTGAAGTCGGTTGAGTGCAAAATATATGTTTATATTTTGTGTTGATATTATTCCGAAAGTTTAAGTTTTGTTCAGAGCTAGAATTAAATAGAAAAGAAAAGAAAAAGAAGTCCTGGTTTTTTATATTATTGCATATAAATAATAATAAGTATGTAATAGTATACAATATTGCCTACTAAAATATAAAAATTTATTAACAAATTAAATTGAAATATATGAAACGGTTAGAAAATTAATTCGAGAAATAATTAAAGTAATTTTTCTTTACTGTTTTTACAAGGTATGTTTTTGTTTGATTTTTGATGGAATGATTTATTTTTATTGTTTTTTTCGATGTAGTATTAAGAGTCTGTTTTGGGCTATGGGAAAATATTTCTGAGAATATTATTTACACAATGTGTATATGTATATGCCCGAATGTCCCATCCAGCTCCTGGGGCGGGATATTTTTTTTTTTTTGCAAATTGCAAGCCCAAATTATTATTTATTTTTTTTTTTTCCCGGGGGTCACGTTCAATTAAACCTGCCGGAGAGTGGCAGTTTTGTTCGGTAGTATAATCCAGCCAGCCCGCACAACCCCCAATCTGTGAAAATCGCAGTAGTTATGTCAAAGGAGGAAGAATGGCGCACGGCATCTACTCTGTCTGCCAGGCTGGATCCGCACGCACTACTCCTTGGAATTCCTGAGGTGGGGGGCGGAGGACAACCCGCCCAGATTAGTTGAATTAAAGTCCGGCGCAATACCGGTGGCTCTAAAACAATATTATATCCCAAAGAAAGCCAAGCAGAATATACAAATACATTTGCAGAGATTTAAAGACTACGGTATATTGAAATTCTGCGTGTCACCGTGGAACACACCATTGTTCCAGCAAGACAACCTTTTTTTTTATTTTTTTTTTATTTTTTTATTTTTCAGTGGGAGGTATCTACAATGGATGCGCGCTCAGCCAGGACCTCTTGTCCTTCCACGCTACAGTATGTTGCTTAATTACACTGGTCTCCCCCACAGAAAAAGACTGTTTATCTGTCACAAAAGTTTTGCTACATCGGCTAAGCCAAACAGGTTACAGAGTGTCTAAAAAAAAAAAGAAAGCACAAATATGTAAACAGAGTGTAAAATACCTGGGCTTCCAGTTAACAGGTACCAAACGTGCACTAGGGGCAGAAAGAAAAGAAGCAATGTGCCGCATATCCCAACTAAAGACCAGGAGACAAGTCCGTGAATTCCTGGGAGCTGCAGGCTTCTGCCGCCTGTGGATCCCCAACTTCGCAGAAATTGCCAAGCCGCTTCATCAAGCAACCAAGGAAAGAGAATTAGACCCCTTTCATTGGGAAGAAGAGCAAACAGCAGCGTTCCTGAAATTAAAGACTCTGCTGATGGAAGCTCCTGCGCTGGGTCTGCCAGATTATAGCAAGCCTTTCCAGCTGTTCGTACATGAACATAACCAAACAGCAACAGGAGTATTGGTCCAGACCTTTGGCTCGTGGCTGAGGCCTGTGGCCTACCTCTCCAAGCAACTCGACCCTGTGGTCTGCGGCCTACCCCCATGCCTGAAAGCAGTGGCTGCCACCGCAATGCTGATAGCAGAAGCAGACAAGCTGACCCTTGGACAAGTTCTTCATGTCAAGGTGCCCCATGCTGTCAAGGCCCTGCTGGATGTCAAAGGAGGTTACTGGTTAGTCAGAACAGCCGGAGGCAAGTACCAAGCCATGATGTGTGAAAATCCACGGGTTCATTTGGACCTCATCGCTACCTTAAACCCTGCTACTCTACTGCCTGACTGTGAAGAGGATCCAAATCATGAATGCCTCCAAGTCATGGAAGAAGTGTTCAGTAGCAGGCCAGATTTGAAGGACGTACCCCTAGACAAATACGATCTACAGCTATTCACTGATGGTAGCAGCTACATGGATGATAGGAAGAAAGTCTCCGGCTATGCAGTAGTCTCAACAGAAGAAGTTATCAAAGCAAAGCCACTGCCAGGCCATACATCGGCACAACTAGCTGAAATAACAGCTTTAACCAGAGCCCTTGAAATTTCTGAAGGCAAAAGAGTAAATATCTACACAGATTCCAAGTACGCCTTCATGACAGTCCATGCACATGGTGCACTCTACAAAGAAAGAGGTCTACTCACGTCTTCAGGACAACAAATTAAATATGCTGCAGAAATCACGGCCCTCCTGGAAGCAGTGTGGAAACCAGGTGCTGTCAGCATCATGCACTGTCGAGGCCACCAAAAAGGCCGTGATGAAATTCCAAAAGGTAACAGACGCGCGGACGCAAACCCGCAAAAAGCTGCAAAACCGCCACCACCAACAGAAGCAGAAGCTCAAGCTAAAGTACTGATCTGCAAGCAAGAGCCTCAATCTTCCATGCCAAATTACGAGTTCTATATGAATTTAAAAAAAAATTTGAACCCCACGGCGAGTTCATTGAAATAATATTGAACAAATGGCAAGCTGATTATGAACTGTTAGAACTCAATTATGATTATATCCAATGGTTTTTTCCAACTCGAACACAAGGCCGAAATTTCTACTCTACTCCCCTAAATCCGCAAGAGACATGTCTAATGGTTAACACCTCAGAAGTTCAGCAAAGACTGCGCAGAGTCTGCAAGATGAGGCTGAAATTCTTCGGCGTAAAAATAGTGGGGGAGGAGGAAGACAAAGAAATAACTGAAGTTGAACGAGCAGAAAATTGAAATTTCGCGTCACGTTTTGAAAATTTGACAATCAATTCTCACAATAATCTACGAATCACACGAATACTGCACAGTCTAGGAGAATTTATCTGGGGAAATTATGGAGAATTGGCACGATACAAACCAAAACCAGTGGTGGCTGCACTCCTACCGGCGCCACTGAGCGAATGGACATCTGTGTACTCAGAGAAAGAAAAGAAGTGGCTGACAGACGAACCCGGAGGGTATGGAGAAGATGGATGGTTCCAGATGGAGAACGGACTAATAGTCCTACCAGCAACACTGGCTCCTGAAATCGTAAGAGCACTTCACGCAAGTACCCATGGAGGAAGAGAAATGATGGAGCAACAGTTGGAGCCACATTTCTACGTACCAGGATTGTCAGCAATCTGCAAAGCAACAGCTCAGCGGTGTGTAACATGTGCCAAGAACAACCCGAGAACAGGCCCCAAAGTTCGGGAAAAGTTGAAAGAATGAACCGTACCCTAAAGACTTTGATGTCCAAACTGTGCCAAGAGACGTCACTAGGCTGGTTGGACTTGCTGCCGATAGTCCTTTTGCACATTAGGTGCAGACCAACCCCCCAATTGAAGCTACGTCCATACGAACTTATGTTTGGACAGCCAACCCCTCTGATTAATGGACTAAGGGGGGACCTTCGGGCATTGGGAGAAATTAAACTAAATGATCAGGTAGTAATGCTGGGTAAATCAATGCAGAAGTTAAATATTTGGGTGGAGGATAATATACCGTATTCTCTGTATCCTTCACTGTATGAGTATTGTCCGGGTGACTCAGTATGGGTAAAAGAGTGGAAAAATGATCCACTAGGTCCAAAATGGAAGGGTTTTTATTTTGTCCTGTTATCAACCCCTATAGCAGTAAAGGTTGCCGAGGTGGTCCCGTGGATACATCACTCCAGGGTGAAAGCAGCCGCAGCCAGTTCTGAACCAACATGGAAGGTCGTTACCAACGAGACCAACCCACTGAAGCTGAAGCTGACAAAGACCACAGCCATGAGCACCTAAATGATCCTAACCCAGATAATACAGAGGATCAACAAGTGGGTGTTTTGATGGGCACAGGTCCTGACCACCCGCCAACGGGGGATACCCACAGGGTGCTTTTTAGGGGCCCGGCCCCCACCCTTGATTATCCAGAAATGTTCTTTACTTTTGAAATTCCAGTGGGGAGGGATTGGGTTTATGTGACTGTAAAAAGAATTGCCTAAGGAATTCTGACATTCGGGGCATTTGTGGTGCTGATTTTATATCTTGCTAATTTGATTTATGGACTCTCGCGTGGAGCATGCTCTAATTGTACGGGCAATGTGGGGAAAGTGGATATTTCCCATATCTGGAATGGTACGCACCCGGTGATGGAGAACCGTACCATGTGGAGACAAAAACGAGAGGCGCTATCTGGAACCAACCCAAGAGGACACTTACTTGTGCAATTCAAATATGACTATGCTAAAAAGTCTGGGCAAACTGCATGCTGGGTGTGTAGTAGAACTGCACCCAGAGACAATTTATATACCATTTGCCTCTGTTCCAATGAATTTGAGTATGTTTGTATCAGGGAATGTCACAATACATGCTGTCGATGCACAAAGGGAAAAGACAGAATCAGTCAGTCCCGGGTACCTCATAATAGGACCAGTGTATCCACCAGAATGGTGTTTTCAACTAGGACCAGATAAAGAAACAAATAACGAGGGGGGTTATGTAACTCAAGTCAGTTCAACTGGACATTATACATTTACATATTCAAAACAGGACAAAAGGCGATTTATTTATACATACGATGCAGGCAACTCACTAGAGACCAAGAGGCGGTGATTGGGAATGTGACCAATGGGAGGCAGGGTGCAGTGGATATGATGAGACGGCTGAGACATTTTGCGATAGAGATATCAAAGGGAACACTACATTTATTGCTATTTATAGTGAAAGGAGGATACCAGGTGTGCTGTGAAAGGGTGTGTTACACATAGGTACCACCAACAATAACGGGAATGTGTTATTTGGCTAAGCTGGTCCCAATCCAGAAACTAAGGGGAGAAGACACAAACACAGACACAGAACTACACCCTAGGTACCCACTGGTGTTTGAAAGACCGAAGAGAGAATTGTTTGCGAAGATGGATCGAATATGGACATGGTTGCCAGTATGGACTGGATGGGGAGGAGAGATGATGAGGAGATTGAATAGCTATGTCAATCTGATGGATGAGATTCTGAATAGGACCAGTATGGATATCCAGCTGTTGAATCTGGAAATGCGTGAGTTATGAAAGGTGCAAATGATACATGAAATGGCGCTTGAGCAGATCAGTGCGGCCTTGAATGGATTGTGTGAAATGACAATGCACTATGAATGTTGCACCTTCATCAGAAACACTACACACGAAGTCCCAGACTATTACCAGGTAATTCAAGATCATCAGGAGAAGGTAGCACAGTTGCAGGGCACAGCCAGGAGGATTGCTGCCGAAGGCTGGAATCCGCTCCGGGGGTTTGGGGCAATGGGAGAATGGTTTGGTTCCATCTTGAGATTCATCTCAAAGATTGGATCCATGATACTCATGATAGTGGTGATCTTGATCATAGGGATACTGATATACCGCATAGGGCTATGCATATGGCCACTGTGCAAGTCAGCACTGATAATTCCACAGGGTATGTTCCCAGTGAAAGAAACCCCCCCTTTTTCAGTAGTTTCAGAATAGTGGAGTATAATGGCTACAAGTGCCAGGAAAAGATCCTGACACTTGAGCCAAGGGGGGAATGAAGTGGAAATAGGCTGGAAGACGGCCGCCATTGTACACAGGCGGCCATCTTGTTCAGAATATTGGTTCACTTGTATATAACTAGACAGGTTTGTAGCTGAGACTAGAATGAGGTATACGTAGAAATTTAGGAATGCGTTTAGATTAGCAGAAAAGCAATTAAAGCCTTATGAAAGATCTTTGCTGTTTCTGGCATGGAGAAGTAGATATTCCAAGGTCGTTGGGCCCGTGGAAAGACGAAGGAGTATAGAAGACCGGGCCCCAGGCCATCTGAATAAACATAGCCGATAGGGAGGGAGGCACTCCCCGGAGAAAGACAGCACAAACAAATCACAGACTGTCAAACTAACGAGAAGTGTATCAATTTATAGTTATATGTGGAATGTTCTTTGTGTTCGAATTAATGATGGGAGGTATTAACCCACGTGGGGTGGAATAGAGTGTCATAGGGAGGTGGGCTAATGGGGATGTACCTAATTATGTATTTGGGGCATAAAACCTCATGTCTCTGTGTAATCGGGGCTCACTCTAAGCGATTCAATCCTGTGTGAGCACTTGTGTGACGACACAATAAACTCTTGCCTTTCCTGAAGAGACTCGTGTTTGGACAATCCTTGCTTGTGTCTGGTCCGGCGCCGTTCTGAAAGTGAACCTGTCTGACTCCGGCTACATTTTGTCTGACTTCGGCTACAATACCAGTGTGCCTAACTACCAGCCTGACATGCCATGCATACCACGTGCCATTATATATACGCATAAAGTAAATATACGCATAATGTATATGCTACAAAAAAAATGGACGCCCAAGCCCAACACAATCTAAGGGGCCCATGAGCTTACAATCTAAGGGGTCCCACGAGTTTACGATCTAAGGGGTCCTGTTCCCGTGAGTTTACAATCTGAGGGTCCTGTTCCCGTGAGCTTACAATCTAAGAGGGAAGAGGAACCTGCTCCTAATATATAAATGCCTTTGTAATGTGCTGTCAGCTGTGTGCGTACCCATCAGAGCTGCTCAGTTGGCCCTCCTGTTGCGGATGGGATGGCGATGTACGCGTTACAAACGCATTTATATGGAGAGATACTCTTGGATAGGACATTGAAAAACAAATATGTGGACATGAATTCTGAGCTGGCGACAACAACAATAGACTGCCCTCTGGGCAGGCTTTCCACCTAGTTTGTATATAAATGCTGCCTCAGATTTTGGAATGCTTGGTTTTATTTTAGTCTTTGTGACAAGGGTTAGTCTAAAGTGTGAAACTGCTGTTGTTTACATAACTACACATCCCAAAGAACTCATTCCAGGTTTTTTTTTTATATATACACTCAGAACCCATAGGCCACCATAATAAGGGCTCCTGATAGGCTGAGCTTTACAATGTGCCCTGTGATTATGCAGCAAATGCAGAAAGCTTTTTTGTGTTCAGGGGCTATGCAGTGCTTGGAATATCTCTGTAAGGTTCACTCACATAAAGCACCTCCATTAACAACGGTGACTTAAAGGGACACTACCACTTACATAAGCTGTAACTGGAGACTCGGCCGAGCCGAGGGCTCGTCTGGGCCTGGAGGCTGGCCGAGCCGGTGTGTGTGTAATATATATATATATATATATATATATTTATATTATATATATAATTACACACTGTGTATGTATATAATGGGAGGTGCACACACAGCCAGGGATCCCTCTGCGTGAAGTTTAGGACACGTCACCCTCCACATTCTCTCCACTGACTCTCATTCCTCAATCCCCCTCCCCTTTGCCTCAAATTCCCCCCAGGACCCAGCTACATGGACCCAGTGGCCTCTGACCCGCTGGCGGCGCCAGTACCAGGTATCTCACCCAGCGTGTCCCTGTGAACAGCCTGGACGTCCAGAACCAACCACTGTCTGCAATTACCAGTTACAAGTATTTATAAAGCGCCAACAAGTTCCGTAGAGCTGTACAATGGGAGAGACAGAATAACAAATATACACATACATGTTACACACACAGAGTGACACAGAACAGTGTTAGAGTGACCAGCGCCACCTATGGGCAGGACGGCAAGTCCTCCTGTCTATCAGCACCTATTGTGCTCTCTGTTACAATATGTTGCTAAATCTTTCTATGTACAGCATTTCCAAGGGTCAAATCATAACAAAATAATTATGGGATTCCTGCTCCGACAGCACCCATGTAAAAAAAAAATTACATATGTTTATAGCATATCCCCTGTCTATATAATTTAACCTCAAGCCACACTCGGGAGGTTAAAAAAACTTTTTTTAATTTTGTAACATCTACCTTTATTTATTAGACACATTTTTATTGATTTAAGCTCCTATTGGGAGAATAGGCAACTTTAAGTTTTAGGTTTTTTTTGTCAGTTCAGAGGAATTCGCAGATTTGGACATCTTCTAAGATATTTTGTGTACAATTTTGGAATATTACTTTCAACAAATGTGGTTATTATCAGCTTGACTTTCATTTCAAATTAAGTCTAATATTAATACAAATTATCAAAAAAACAACTATTTAGAAAAAGTTTAGGGTAAAAAGTCATTTTCGGTTTCAGTTTCAGTCCCAAATTATCGTTTCGGTGCATCACTATATTTTTGTATAACTTTTTACACATAACACCCCTTTTGTTCTTATCAATTTCTGCACATGGGTGATTACCAACTGTGTCACATGTTATATGAATATTTACTAATGCATATGACTAGTGATTAAGCTTGCTGGGTAAATTTGTAATTTTTGCTCCATATGGATTCAGCTATTGCTTTTGTATAGTTTTTTGGCACAATTTTATGAGTGCTTGTGTTTTTTCCAGTGAGGCAGCAAATGTCACTGTTTTTCATTAAATTTCCTTCTCATTTATTTATCTATTTATTTATTGCTCAAGTATTTATACTGGGGTACAGTATTTTTTTGAGCGCCTACACTTGTTCTTTTCCGCATGTCTTGTATACAGTGAGATTCAAGTTAGTGATTGACCTGTAGACTCTATTCTATGACCAAAAGTCACACAGTGAGGAGCAGTTATGTAAAGATACTAGGGGGACAACGTTTACAACACAAAATATCACAAACTAGATGTACCCAACTACCCATTGACACATAAAATAAAATATTTTCATACAAGAGAAAAACTAAGTACAAGTAAGATATCTGCAACGTAAAAGAAACAAAATAAGGACATTTCTTTTTTTGGAGGCAGTAGCCCTTTAAAGACTGGATTTTTTTACAAGCTCATCTGTTTCTACTTGTATCTATATCAAGTAGTAAATAGCAGGTCATACCAACTATCTTTTCAATTAAGGGGAGAATTAAATAGTTGATTGCCACGTGCGACAAGCCTTTCAATTCTTTACCTTCCATTAGTCACTTTTTAACCTCACACATCGGACTTGGTATGTCCCAATATCGTTTTCAGACGCTCAAGTATTTGGCAAAATCCTGAATCGCTGGCGACATCCACCCAGTTCATGTATTCCTCAGTGTGAAGCACACCGTTCTAAACACAAGAGACATAAACAATGTCGTTTGCAGTTACTGAAGGTTTCGAACCTCGCGTTATTTTGAAGGAATTTTGGTCTTCGGTAAAATGGGTGCATCGCCTGAATAGTTTACGTTGTTATGAAAGTAATATGCTTCTGCTCTGTGAGGTGTGGCAAGGCTGATAGTCCTTGCTGAGCTCCACTGGGTGAGGTCCTACAAGGGCAATAAAGCACATGTACTGTCATGCGTTGACATTTCCAGCAGATAACAGGCACTGATTCCAAGTGAGGTCCTCAGCAGTCCTGCATATACAACATGTTTAGACAATAAAATACAATAAAGCACTCATCCACCCTCCCGCTTAGTTAATCTAAATCTACTTCAAAAACATCAAGTCCTGCTAGAAAAAAACAAAATTAAAAACGTATCTGAATGGAGGTTTAACCCTTCACTACCAAGCACGGTTTCTAGAAAATAATTTTTATCATGTGTATGAGACGTTTTGCACAGAAAGTGTTCTGAGGTTAAGAAATTAAAATGTATATTTGCTAATTTTTAATTTTTCGTGTATTTGTTTATCCTTCACAGAAATATTACTGGTATTAAAGCTTCTGAATTCTGGATGTTGTCCATTATCTTAGGCTAGGGTGAGACTAACGCAGTATTAACGTGCGTTTAGCAGCACTAAGGCTAGGGTCAGACGAAAGCATTTTTCCCCGCGAACGTGAAAAAGTGCGTCCGAACGCATTGACGTATTTTTTCACGGAATGCGCAAAAACGGTCAGACGACGCGCATTTTCGGGCGTGATTTTTTATGGATCGTCAATAAAACTCTTTTTGCGTCTGGACGTTATGTTGGCTGGACATTAGCAGAGTCTGACATCTCCTAATCACGCAAACACGCCGCTATGCCGCAGCTGCGCACTCAGTACGTCAGTACTAGCGATTCAGCGTTCTCAAAAAAATGCGTTCAAATTCCACTTGCGTTGCACGGCCGGACTTTTGTGCGGCCGTACATCGTATATTGGCCGTCATTGCCCGTCATCTGCTGCTAGTGCGGCCGTAATTATGTGCGCCAGAATGCACGTTAAACGTTAATCACGGCCGTGCTAGCAGCAAATGACGTCCAATGCCGGGCAGCATACGAAGAACGGCCGCACAAAAGTGCGGCTGCGCAACGCAAGTGGCAAACAAACGCATTTTTTAGAGAACGTCAAACCGCTAGTACTGACGTACAGAGTGCGCTGCGTCTGCTAGCGGCATGTGTGTGTGTGATTAGGAGACGTCAGACGCTGCTAATGTCCGGCCAACATAACGTCCAGACACAAAAAGTGTTTTATTGATGATCCGTACAAAATCATGGACGAAAATGCGCATCATATGACCGCTATCGCGTATTCTGTGAAAAAATGCATGCATTCGTTCGAACGCACTTTTACACGGACAACGCGAAAAATGCGTTAGTCTGACCCTAGCCTTACACATTGTCACAAGGGGTCTGCATTATCAGCATACCTGTAGAAACGTCCGTGCAGTGGTCATAATGAGTTTATTAGCAATGCAGCTTCCAAAAAATACTAATAGTATATAAATATAATATCTGTATGTGACATAATACCTGTATTTCTGAAAATAACGGTAACACCCTATACCTGTCCTGTACAGGGATTTTCAGTCATTATAACCCCCGGAGACTTATCCCTGTACACAAGTGATTGCAGGGCCGGGTTTATATCTCTGGAGCCTGAAGGCAAAGAATTTTGGAGCACCCCCTTAAAAAAAAATGCCAAAAATACTTTAATTTTTGATCTGAGGGAAACAAAAAAAAATTTAACATTTCAAAAAACTGAAAAACAGTTTCTCACTGTGCTCACATCACAATATGGGGCAGAATCTGTTGCCCTAAAATGAAAAAAATTTGCAGAATGTTAGGGTTTGGGTGAACCGTAAAGAAAGCACAAATAGTAACGTAACTTCCATAATAACCCCTAAAATGCCATTAAAGCAGGGAACTGCACTAAAAATAATAAACAGTTTGGCATGTAGCCTACCCATTAACCCCTAAAATGCCATTAATCAAGGGAAAAACGTGAAATATATACACTGAGGCATGTAGCCTACCCATTAACAACTAAAATGCCATTAATCAAGGGAAAACATTAACCCCTTAGTGACCGGGCGGTTTTACACAAATCCGTCCTTTAGTGACCGCTGCTGTTTTTACGTTTCTGCGCTGTTAGTGTTTAGGACAATTTTTCCTCTTACTCGTTTATTCGACCCACACATATTATACACCCTTTTTCCCGCCATTAAATGGACTTTCTAGAAATACCATTATTTCCATCATATCGAATAATTTACTATAAAAAAAAATATGAAATATGAGGAAAAAAATGGTAAAAACACACTTTTCGTAATTTAATCCCCAAAATCTACAACCACCCAAAAAGACCCCGGCTAAATAGGTTCAAAATTTTGTCCCGAGACTAGAAATACCCAATTTTAACATGCGTTTGCTTTTTAACCCCTTCACTGCTGAGACAGTTCACCTATGTGCGCTGCGCTCATTCTGACCATTTTGTGCTAATTATTTTTAGATGACAGCCTAGGTCCTATTTAATTAAACTCCCCCCAGACAAAAAAACTTTTAAAAAAAACCCATTTTTTTATTTTATTTAATTTTTTTATTATTTTTTTTTTAATTTTTTTTTTTTTTTTTTTTTTAAAACCAAACCTGGTCATGTTTGGTATCATTTGAAAGGCCATAATCAGGCCTTTTAAATGATGGCAAATATGACCATCTAGCTGCCATGGATCGGGAGATAAAGGGATCCTTAGGATCCCCTTATCTCTACATGGCAGCTAGAGGGTTAACTGGCCCACTGACATCCTCACACATATGGTGAGGTTGTCAGTGGGTGGGGGGGGGACCTGGAGGCTTGGCTGACATCCAAGATGTCAGCCCCCCTCCAGGTTTGAATCGCGTTTTGGCGCCAATTGGCGCCGAAAAGCGATCCGGCGGTGAAACTGTTAATGCCATACACCGCTGGAAAGGGGAGGCTCTCCCCTCTCCAGCGGTGCAAACGGCATTTCCCTAGCTTCAATGGAAACACATGGGGGCACCTTCTGATGACGTCACCACGCAGCGTGGCGACGTCATCAGCCTCGCCTGTCCATGTAAATCACATGGGCAGGCTTCCTCCCTGCCAGATCGCCGTGGGATCCGACGAGGGAGGTGAGTATCGGGCGGGAGGGGGATTTGGCGCCGCTGACGTACCCTGTACGTCCGCAGGTCTAAGGGAGACCCGAGTACAGGACGTGTCGTACAGGGTACGTCAGAGGTCCTTAAGGGGTTAAATGAATACACTATGAGACATGTAGCCTACCCATTAAATGCCAGTAATCAATGAAAACCATGAAATGTATACTGTGAGGGATGAAGCCTGCCCATTAACCCTTAATATACAACTAAGTTCATAAAAAATCTTCCACTGATGGAGTGTAACCGGAATCAGATGGGTTCACTCAAGATGAGGCCGGACCGGACACGAGCAAGGATTGTCTGAACACGAGTCTCTTCAGGAAAGGCAAACTTTATTGTGATATCACAACAGATGCTCAAACAGGATTTAATCGCAAAGAATGAGCCCCGAGTCCCTCGTGACATCCAATCTTATACCCCAAATACATAATTAGGTACATCCCAATTAGCCCAACTCCCGATGACACTCTCCCACCCCACGTGGGTTAATACCTCCCTTTGGCTAATACAAAGACATTCCATTAAATTGGCTGTAAATTGGCAAACTTCATGTTAGTTTCAGTGAATCATGATTAGTTGCTCTTACTGTTCCGGGCTGCGCCCCCCTCCCTAGAGCCTACAATTACTTGTTACAGATGGCACCTGGTCTGATCTCTATACTCCTTTGTCTTTCTGCGGGCCCCAACGACCTTGGAGTATCTACTTCGCTTTTCTCCTCCGTCCCAGGAACAGCAGAGATCTTTCATAGCGCTTTAATTGCTTTTTCTGCTAATCTAAACACATTCCTAAATTTCTACGTATACCTCATTCTAGTTTCAGCTACAAACTTGCCTAGTTATTTTCAAACAAACCAATATTCTGAACAAGATGGTCGCCTGGTTTATAATGGCGGCCATCTTCCAATCTATTTCCACTTCATTCCCCCCTTGGCTCAAGCCTCAGGCTCTTCTCCTGAGACTTGTAGCCATTACACCTCACTAGTTTTATTCTCGAGTTCCTCATACTTTGGGGGGGGCCTATTTTCTTTGGGAACATACCTTGTGGGATGATCAGTGGTATATTTTGTGTCTGTGTGGGTGTCAGTGCCCTCTTGCATAGCGGCCATAGGCAAAGCCCTATATGATACAGTAGTGCCCCTACAACCAAGATCACCACTACCATCAGAATCATAGATCCAATCTGTGAAATAAATCTCAGAATGGATCCAAACTAATCTCCGATTGCTCCGAACCCACGAAGTGGATTCCAGCCTTCAGCAGCGATCCTCCTTGCTGTGTCCTGCAACTGTGCTACCTTTTCTTGGTGATCTTGAATTACCTGATAGTAGTCAGGGACATCAAGTGTAGCATTCTTGATGAATGTGCAACATTCATAGTGCATCGTCATCTCACACAATCCATTCAAGGCTGCACTGATCTGTTCCAGTGCCATGTTGTGTATCATTTGCACCTTTCGTATCTCTCGTACTTCCAGATTCAACAACTGAATATCCTAACTAGTCTTATTCAAAATCTCATCCATCAAACTGGCATAACTGTTCATTCTTGCCATCAACTCTCTTCCCCATCCAGTCCATGCTGGAAGCCATGCCCATATTCGATCCGCTTTCAAGAATAGCTCTCTCTTCTGTCTTTCAAACACCAGTGGATACCTAGGGTGAAGTATTGTGTCTGAATTAGTGTCTTCTCCCCTTACCCTCTGGATTGGGATCAATTAAGCCAAATAACATTCCCGTTACTGTAGGTGGTACCCATATGTAACACACTCTTTCACAGCACACCTGGTACCCTCCTTTCACTATAATTGGTGACAAATGTAGTGTTCCCTTTAATATCGCTATCGTAAGCTGTCTCAGTCGTTTCATCATATCCACTACATCCTGCCTTCCATTGGTCGCATTCGCAATCACCTCCTCTTGCTCGCTTGTGAGCTTTCTACATCGTATGTATAGAAAATTTGACTGCTCCTTTGTATTAAATGTGTAAATGTATGATGTCCAGTTGAACTCACTTGAATAACATAACCCACCCCCGTTATTTATCTCCTTATCTGGGCCTAATTGAAAACACCACTCTGGTTGGTACACTGGTCCTATTATAGGATGCCCAGGACTGAATGGTTCTGGCTTCTCCCTTGACATATCAACTGCCTGTACTGTAACATTTTCTGATACAAACATACTCAAATTCATTGGGACAGAGGTGAATGATATATGAATTGTCTCTGGGTGCAATCTACTACACACCCAACACGTGGTTTGCCCAAACATTTTAGCATAGTCATATTTAAATTGCACAAGTAAGTGTCCTTTCAGCTGGGTTCCAGATAGCGCCTCTCGCATTTGTCTCCACATGGTACGGTTCTCCATCACCGGGTGTGTACCATTCCGAATTTTGGTGGTGCTTGGGCACTTGGGGCATGTTTCACGTGACAGTCCATAAATCAAATTTGCAAAATACAAAATCAGTACCACAATTGCCCCCACTGTCAAAAACCCTTGGGCAATTCTCTTTGCAGTCACATAAACCCAATCCCTCCCCGCCGGAATTTCAAAAACAAAAGACATTTCCGGTTGATCACGGGTCGGGCCGGGCCCCTAAAAATAACCCTCTCAGCATTTTCCATCAGTGGATAATTAGATCTCGCTGTATCCATCAGAACACCCAAGGGTTGAGTATCTTGGATACTTTCAATCGAATCTCTCAGGGGCTCATGACTGTGGTCTTTGATAGCTTTAGCCTCAGTGGATTGGTCTCGTTGGGGACGACCTTCCATACTGGTTCAGGATTGGCTGCAGCTACCTTCAATCTGGAGTGATTTATCCACGGGACCACCTCGGCAACTTTTACTGCTGTAGGGGTTGATAACAGGACAAAGTAAGGACCTCTCCATTTTGGGCCTAATGGATCATTTTTCCACTCTTTTACCCATACTGAATCACCTGGACAATATTTATGCAGTGGAGGGTACAAGAAGTGAGGT
Organism: Leptobrachium leishanense; assembly: GCA_009667805.1. NCBI lineage: Eukaryota > Metazoa > Chordata > Amphibia > Anura > Megophryidae > Leptobrachium > Leptobrachium leishanense. The sequence continues at coordinate 227,237,940 of CM019067.1, read as the reverse complement.
ACATTATCTCCCACCCAGATATTCAATTTCTGCATTGCTTTACCCAACAGTACAACCTGATCATTCAGTTTAGTTTTCCCCAATGCCCGAAGGTCCCCCCTTAGTCCATTAATCAGAGGTGTAGGCCGTCCAAACATGAGTTCGTACGTACTTAGCTTCAATTGGGGGGTGGACTGCACCTAATGTGCAATAGGACTATCGGCAGCACATTCAACCAGCCTAATGGCATCTCTTGGCACAGTTTGGACATCAAAGTCTTTGCGGTTCATTCTCTCGAATTTTCTGCTCGTTCAACTTCGGTTTCTTTTGTATCTTCTCCATACTCCCCCATTACTTTTACGCCGAAGAATTTCAGCATCATTTTGTATACTCTGTGGAGTCTTTGCTGAACTTCTGAGGTGTTAATCATAAAACATGTCTTTTAAGGGTTCAGAGGAGTGGAGTAGAAATTTCGGCCTTGGGACCAGATTGGGAAAAACCATTGGATATAATTATAATTGAGTTCTAATAGTTCATAGTCATTGTACCATTTGTGCAAAAGAATGTCAATAAATTCGCCTCCAGATTCAAATTTTCTCCAATTCATATAAAATTCTTAGTTTGGCATGGCAGGTTGGTCCTCTTGCTTGCAGAGCAGGACTTTGGCTTGATCAGTTGTTAGCAATGGTGTTGCAGCCGCTTTTGCGGCCTGGTCTGCGCGCCTGTTGCCTTTCGGGATTTCATCTTGACCTTTCTGGTGGCCACGACAGTGCATAATACTGACAGCACTTGGTTTCCATACAGCTTCTAGAAGGGCTGCGATTTCAGCCGCATACTTGATTTGTTGTCCTGAGGAAGTGAGCAGGTCTCTCTCCTTGTAGAGTGCACCATGTGCATGGACCGTCATGAAAGCGTACTTGGAGTCAGTGTAGATATTCACTCTTTTGTCTTCGGAGATTTCTAGAGCCCTGGTTAGGGCTGTTATTTCAGCCAGTTGTGCAGATGTATGGCCTGGTAGAGAATTTGCTTCAATAATTTCTTCTGCTGAGACGACTGCATAGCCGGAGACTTTCTTCCCATCATCCATGTAGCTGCTACCATCAGTGAACAACTGTAGATCGTATTTGTCTAGGGGTACGTCTTTCAAATCTGGCCTGCTACTGAACACTTCTTCCATGACTTGGAGGCATTCATGATTTGGATCCTCTTCACAGTCAGGCAGTAAAGTAGCAGGGTTCAAGGTAGCGATGAGGTCCAAATGAACCTGTGGATTCTCACACATCATAGCTTGGTACTCCGTCATCCGGCTGTTGCTGAACCAGTAACTTCTTTTCACATCCAGCAGGGCTTTGACAGCATGGGGCACCTTGACATAAAGAACTTGTCCAAGTGTCAACTTGTCTTAGGTTGGGGTATTCGGCATACTGCTTCTTTTCTTTCTCTGCCCCCAGTGCACGCTTGGTACCTGTTCATTGAAAACCTAGATATTTCACAGTCTGTTTACATATGTGTGCTTTCTTTTTGGACACTCTGTAACCTGCATGGCACAGCAGATGTAGCAGGGCTTTTGTGGCAGAGAGACAGTCTTTTTCTATGGGAGAAGCCAGTAATTAATAATAGAACAATTTTGTGTGGCTGAGCGTTGAAGGACAAGAGGTCCTGGCTGAGCGCGCATCCATTGTAGATACCTCCCACTGGAAAATAAAAAGGGTCTGGCTTGCCGGAACCAGACGGCTGTAAAAAAAAAAGTCTTTTAAATCAAGCACCGTGTAATATTTTGTATCTCCAGGAATTAATGCCAGCAGATTGTATGGATTAGGGACTACAGGGTGTAAAGTTACTGTGGCCTCGTTAACCGCTCGTAAATCTTGGACCGGGCGGTACTCTTGTGTGCCCTCTTTCAGTACTGGCAACAATGGTGTGTTCCACGGTGACACGCAGAATTTCAATATGCCGTGGTCTTTAAATCTCTGCAAATGTGTCTGGATATTCTGCTTGGCTTTTTGTGGGATGTGATATTGTCTTAAAGCCACAGGCATTGCACCAGGTTTCAGATTACAACTAATCCGGGCAAGTTTTCCTCCGTCCAGACTCCAGGAATTTCAAGGAGTAGTGTGTGCGGGTCCGGGGCTGCTGGGGTTGGTGCCGAGCGCCATTCTTCTTCTCTTGGCATAATTACTGCAATTTTTGCGGGTTGGATGCATTGGCTGACTGGGCTGTGCTGCCGTGCAGAGCTGCCACTCTCAAGCAGGTCCAATCTAGCGTGACCCCCGGGAAGAAATGTAATTTGGGCTTGCAATTTGCAAAGGATATCACGCCCCAGGAGCTGGATGGGACATTCGGGCATATACATATACACATTGTATAAACAATATTCACAGAGGTCTCTCTCCCGTAGCCAAAACGGACTCTTAATACCACATCAGAAAAGAAATAAAAATAAAAATAAACCATTCCATTGTCATAAGATCACTCCAAACATTTCATCAGTAATCATCTAAAATAATCCCATAACAATAAAATAACTATCCCATCAGAAATCAAATAAAAATATATTTCTAATTGAATTATTAATCATCATTTTACTATATTTTAACTATATAAAACATAAAAACAGTATAAAACTACTTTAATTATTTCTTAAACTGCTCTTTTAATATTAATTTTCTAACCTTTTCATATATTTCCATTTAATTTGTTAGACAATATTGTATATTATTATATACTTATTATTGTTATAATCTGTAACAATATAAAAACCAGGACTCCCTTTTTTTATTTAATTCTAGCTCTGTGGACAAAACTAGAGTTTTTGGAATAATATCAACACAAAATATAAACATACATCTTGCACTCAACAGACTTCATACATTGTATTGTAGCACACATTAAAAATTAGCTAAACATAGTAATTTTTCTTCTTCATTTCTCTTTAATTTGAATTCGCTGCACAGACACACAAAGGGTTACTTTCTCTGTCTATCAGAGAGCAAAAAGTCGACTCCCCCCTTCCCCCTCTCCACGCAAACAGTGTGTCAGAAAAGAGGGGGGGAGGAAACAAGTACGGAGCCCAATCTTACTACCTCTCAGCCATTCCACACTCTAAATTAATTACTTATCACACTTTACTTTTAATTGAACAGTTTGATAGATCAATTATAAACACAATCAGACAAAAATATTCTACCATATATCATTCGATACAGCACACACTATTTATTAATCACATTCTCTGACTTCACACTCACGCAGAACAGTACAGATATCACATCCGAATAATCAGTCCGAATTACATACACAAGTTATACGGCACTGTAATTTTTTTTTTTTTAAAACCTTCTAGATTACCATCTGATCTATTGATCATCTCATTTTCTTCTGGCCCAGGGGGAAATGGGGGCTCAGAAACTCCTGAAGATCATTACATAATCCACACACAAAACTTGTAAATTATCTTTATTTTACTGGTAGATTAACCCTTTCGCTGCTGAGGCTTTTCCCGCCTCTGTGCTGAGGTCATTTTTACCGGTTTTGCTCATCATGTTTAAACGTGTTTTGAAGGCTTATTTTAGTATATTACCCAGACATATTATATATCGTTCTTTCCGTCAGACTCGGTAGATTCATAATATGTCATTATTATATGTATACGTTATGTCATGTCTGTATATTATAACAAAAAATGCAATAAAATATGTATTTTCAATAATTTACAACGTGTAAAGTGTTTTTTTTCACATTTTAACATGCGAGCAATTGCGGTTATATTTTGTATGGGGTGCGCTTGTTAAAAAAATTAGAGATGGGGTCTCGTTACATTTTTTTTTGGGGAAAATTACGCGATTTTTAACAAACGCACCGCATACAAAAATCGTTAGTGCAGCATCATTGTTCACATTATAATTGAACATTTATATATTTTTTTTTTATAATTTTTTTTTTAAATATATTTTTAAAATTTTAATTTTAATTTTTTTTTTAAATTTTTTTCACATTCGTGTTTGGTATCGTTGGAACGGCCATGCTCTGGCCGATCCAACCATACCAAACATTAACCCCTAGCTGCCACGGATCGGGAGATAGGGAGTTCATTGGAACTCCCTATCTCCACCGTTGGTGGCAGTTAGGGGTTAACTCTAGGACTGGCGTCATCGTGCTACGCACGATGACGCCAGTCCTCAGGGGGAGTTCCCGGAGGCTTGGTCGACATCCAAGATGTCAGCCAGCTCCGGGAAAGGATCGCGAACCGGCGCTTTTCAGCGCCGATTCGCGATCCAGCTCCCCAGGGGTTAATGCCAGGCACCATTTGGAAGGGCAGGCTGTGCCCTTCCAAATGGTGCCTAGGTTAACCCCCGCAACGCCGCCGATCGGGAGGGAGAGAGGTCCGAAGGACCTCCCCCCTCCCTTTCAGGCGCCTCCTCCGCACATGCGGGGGGGCACCTGAATTAGGTGTCATTGCGCTGCCGCGATGACACCTAACTCCAGCGGCTGCGGTTCCGGATGCCGGGCTGACATCGAGGATGTCAGCCCGCACCGGAGGGGCCAGCGATCGGCCGGAACCCGGCCGAACGCTGACCCCAATGGGAGGACGCGATGAGCGCGTCCTCCGCACAGCAGCGGTAATGCGGAGGACGCGCTGAGCGCGTCCTCCGCATTGAAGTGGTTAAAACACTAAATATATATAGACTTATTTTCACACTCATCATTATCATCACTGTCCTCTTGGTCTACCAATTTATATATGCTCCCGTCGGGCATTCCGATCTTTCCTGGTGGGACCTCTCTGTCTCTTCCACCCACTGCCCCCTCATTTTCCTCTGCAATCCCGCTCGCCGGAGCGAAGTAAACTGGCGGAGCAGTAGCAGCCGCTCGCCTTCGCAACCGTGACACACAAAACTTCTCTAGCTGCCCCATAATATGATGGATAGGGCGGGGGCAGGGAATCAATTTCTTCTGGTTGTTCTACTAACACCGGTCTTTTCTTTTTATTATTTTCTCTATTGGGGGGCACCTGCTTCTTGTTACGTCCCGCCATCTTTATAAAATGACTTTTATCCTTTATATAATACTTCCATATATCTATATTTGGGTACTGCTCAGGATGTCCGCATTTCCCGGTTACTTGGGAATACACTTTCTGTATTAGCTCCGGGTCCATTGACCCCTGCTCTGGCCAGTCTGGAACTAGCAGCGGCCACGCCATTGTACACATTCCTGTTAACTTTTCTTTAGTTAATTTTACACCATAATCATGTGTTGTATATAGTGCTTCAAAATTCCGCACCATATACCCTAGGGGCGTCTCACCCTTCTTTACCTTTCTTGGCTTGGATGATCCGTTACCCATTGTTACTTTTAAAAGCAACAACCTTTTTACAATACAGATATTACTCTTTAGCAAGAACACTTAGAATTTACTGTCTGGTACTTCAGTCAAGAATTCATATATATCTGACCTGCTTCCCCCGTCAGTAGCCGGACTGCAGTCGCCTGAGCCGGAAACGTACCTTGGGAGTCCACTCTCAAGTTTGCTTTCTCGCAATGCAAGTAGGCGCTCGTTCACTCACAGCAGTCTCAGCAATCATTCATAACCCATACTGTACCAGATACTTTCAGCACAAAACAATACATAAACAATTCAACTCTTTCTACTAGCCAAGGGCACACCGTCCCTCCTTTTGGCTCCTTATACCCCGTTAATTGAGCTCTAACTCTTGACTGCTTGTGACTATGTGCACCCCGTTCTATAACTACACTCCCGTCTGCAATTCCAATTTGCCTATGAGTAATTCTACCCACCCGGCACCACTATCTCTGCAGCTACCGTTGGCCCCAATGAGCCCTCTTCACTACACGACGTACACACTAGCACTGACTCAGGGCTCTAAGCCCAGTCACAGAAATCTCTCCGCCTTTCCTATTGTCCACGTGGTGAAGCTCTATTTACAAACACTGACTATGACTATGCAACTCCACGCGGCTCCCTTCTCCCTCACATACAGACTCTACCCCTTGGTCAACATCCGATCCCCCGGGTCCAGACACGCGCTAGCCGCTCTGGCTCCTTTGCTTGACCGTGCTTTTGGCGGCGGGTTCGGTATGCTAACGAGACCGTAGCCACGGGTCTCCTTATCCAACTTCGGTCGGACGTTTCTCTTTATACCGGTATTTCCATTAGACATACAAACATAGAAGACACTTTACCTATCGCCGCGCTGTTCGCTGTTTCCTCGGACTCAGGGGTGTCCCAGTATTCCCGGGCTGGGGGTCCGTTTGAGACGAGATGAGGTCCACTGAACAGGAAATCCTGCTTGGCGCCTGCAGATGTCAGCTCCCCTTCCACGGACGCCCAACCAGCGGGATCACTCGCACCTGCAGTCAACCGCTACAGTGTTCAGCAGTCGTTGCCATGCCGGTAAGGGCCCGTATCCCGGCAACGGAGCCCCCAGAAATGTAACCGAAATCAGACGGGTTCACTCAAGACGAGGCCGGACCGGACACGAGCAAGGATTGTCTGAACACGAGTCTCTTCAGGAAAGGCAAACTTTATTGTGATATCACAACAGATGCTCAAACAGGATTCAATCGCAAAGAATGAGCCCCGAGTCCCTCGTGACATCCAATCTTATACCCCAAATACATAATTAGGTACATCCCAATTAGCCCACCTCCCGATGACACTCTCCCACCCCACGTGGCTTAATACCTCCCTTTGGCTAATACAAAGACATTCCATTAAATTGGCTGTAAATTGGCAAACTTCATGTTAGTTTCAGTGAATCATGATTAGTTGCTCTTACTGTTCCGGGCTGCGCCCCCCTCCCTAGAGCCTACAATTACTTGTTACAGATGGCACCTGGTCTGATCTCTATACTCCTTTGTCTTTCTGCGGGCCCCAATGACCTTGGAGTATCTACTTCGCTTTTCTCCTCCGTCCCAGGAACAGCAGAGATCTTTCATAGCGCTTTAATTGATTTTTCTGCTAATCTAAACACATTCCTAAATTTCTACGTATACCTCATTCTAGTTTCAGCTACAAACTTGCCTAGTTATTTTCAAACGAACCAATATTCTGAACAAGATGGTCGCCTGGCTTATAATGGCGGCCATCTTCTAGTCTATTTCCACTTCAGGAGCACTACTTGGATTTCTTCAATATATTCTTTAGGTCAGATGGCCTCAAAGAAAGCACAAAAATATATATAGTGCAAAACTGCTTAAAAACATATGGTTTCAAGGAATTACAAAAAAGACCCACTCACGTGGTTAATAACCTAAGTATGACAGGCTCAGATCTTAGTACTTTTGGATCCGTTCCGTACAGGCGAATCCCCCCTTCTTGATCTTTTTTTCTTTTCATTGGGTCCTCTCCCATAGGAGACATATATCCCTCAAAGACGCAAAGAAAATCCTTAGTGCAGACAACCGAGATCTTAAAAGGGTGTGCAGAGTATAATAAAATAGATTATTCACATGATAAACTGCCTGTCCTGGCACTAGTTAGCAGGCAGCCAATGATTTAGGAGAGCACCGGATCTCTAAGCAGCTACGACCACCTCCTCAAATAGTTCTATGGACATGATGTTCATTTTTAAAAATTTATTCATAAGAATAAGACAAGTAAAACAATTAACACAAATAAAACAATACCAAAACACGTTTCGCCTCTTTATGTGGCTTCCTCAGTCGGTAATGAGTATACAATGCTCATGGAATACTTATATATCCATTTGCTGATGACATTATTAATAAATTCGCCACACTTGTGATTAATTTTTAACGCCGATATATGTTCCGGACTACAAACATGGCCGCTCTGCAACTTCCGGTCATGTGCACTCAGCCACGATTCGACTTCCCGGTTCCGGTTTTTGGCCGGCGTATACACTCAGCTCCTCACTGAGCTACGAGCCCCGCGCATGCGTGAAATGCTAGAACCCTGATACTCAGTCTCCTCTTGCTCCAGGCAAAACATGCACTATACCATACAGCCCACAGGTTCCTCAATGCATACACGGCCCCCAGAGCGAGTTGGTTCCACATCTAATAAAAAAATACCCACTCCTTCTAAAGACAGTACTCTATACAAGTAATCTAAATGACAATATCTGCACTCCTAAAACATCAAACACTATAATTGAAAATTATATACCCATAAGGGAAATATATTATAACCCATATAAGGAGATAAATCTAATCAATCTTATAGAACATATATATAGAATTATTCCAATTTATGAACCCTTTATATATAATTTCAGTCACATGAGCATCTATGAATTACTAGACCGCTGACCTTAAAGAAAATGACAGAGTGTCACGCTGACCCTTGGCTTGGGCCATGTGGCCTTGGTTCACAAAGGATTTAAGCCCTTGAGGCAGGTTAGCTGCTGGCTTAATAGGCTGATACAGCATATATAGACACTACAGATTCCAGACAGGAAAAATAACAAGACAGTAACATGAGGGGCAGGAGGGCATAGAAGAAATCTAAAGGAATCCCTATGCTGTGGAAGATTTCTATCTATGGAAACCTCACAAAGAATACTAGAGTCAGGAGAACAGGAAGGGCGAGGGTTAAACAAGACAAACAAACAGGAGATCCTAAACTGCAGAGAGGTCCTTATACTCTACAATTATAATAACTAATAGTACTGGATACATACACAGACCATAAACAAGGCTAGAATGGTCAGGACTGGAGCGAAGAATATAGAACCAGGAAGGAACATCAGACTAGCAGAGGTTGGCCGAATAGCCAGACCCAGACAGGGAAGAGCTGGCCTGGATCTCTCTCTCCACCAGGGGGCACAACTGTAACCAGTGGAAACGTGACAGAGAGCTCAAAATCAGAATTGAGCCCCTTAGGTTATAACGTTTGAAGTTTAAAAATCCATCTCATCTCCTCCTGATTTATTTTATGCATAAAATTTCCACCCCTCCAGTTATTCTCTACTTTCTTTATGGCAATGAACTTTGTTCCATTAAAGGAGCAATCATGTGTATCCTTATAATGTGTGGAAACAGAATGTTTATCATATCCTTTAGTAATGTTTTTTAAATGCTCACGGATTCTTTTGTAACATGGTCTTATTGTGCGTCCTACATAATGTAACCCACAGGGGCACATAACAACATATACAACATCTCCAAGGAAAAGAAAGACAAGTCCTCCAGCGCTGCTTTGCATGGTGTGCTCGTGTCACCACATTTATTATTTAAATAGAGAACACACAGGCAAAAGTTTCAGGGATACAACCCTTTCTACAGTGCACAGTGCCCTAAATCAAAACATATAGAATACCCCCTTATATACAAAATACATAGGGTAGGCGGAACAGACAGCCCCAGTTGCAAATTAAACTCATTAAATTAATATATTGCACATGTATAGCATACCTCTCTGATTGACCCGCACTCGTGGCCTGTACGTCGACCGGCATTACAAAGATGGCGATGATAGAACCTACTGCGCATGCGCCGATCCTGCAATCTCCCATGAACCCCGGGAGATTGTATGTGCGCATGTGACCAGCCCAGACTGATGACACAATAGAGGATGGGCCAATCGATATAGGAAAACCTCCTTATATACAAAATACAAAGGATATATAAGGGGGTATTCTACATGTTTTGATTTAGGTCACTGTGCACTGAGGAAAACGTTTGCCTGTGTTTTCTCTATCTACATAATAAATGTGGTCACACAAGTGCACCTTGCAAAGCAGCGCTGGAGGACTTGTCTTTCTTTTCCTTGGAGATCTGTCAACTTGTGGATGGGAATGTCCAGGAGGTTTTTCGTCACTCCAGCAGCAGCTGATAAAGTATACTTTTAAGAATCCTTTTGGGTGCTGTCGACACCCGACCCCGGGGTCATTTTTATATTGTAGTCAACATATACAACATTCTTTGATTGACAAGTACATCCAGACACTGCCCTTTCCAATGACACCTCGATCAACCACGACAGATGGGGACGGAGATACAGCGGTCTGAAGAAGTGGGGAAAGCTGGAGGCTGATCCCTGGTGGGGAGGCGAATGGGGGGCAAGGAATAACCTTGGGGGGGGCAATTGCCCAGCTCAGCCCAGTGCTGGATTAAGGTGAGGGTTAAAACACGGAGAGGGAATAATGCTTAACTCCTCGGTCCCCACCCTTCTTGTTTTAATCCCGTCTCTCATTCCCGCACTCACAGTAAGACAGCAGAGCAATTCTCATTCCCTCACTCACAGTATCACAGCGGAGCATTTCTCATTCCCTCACAGTATCACAGCATAGGGGGTAATGAGAAATGCTCTGCTGTGATACTGTGAGTGCGGGAATGAGAAATGCTCTGATGTTATACTGTGAGTGAGGGAATGAGAATTGCTCTGTGTGTGTAATGGGGGGTGTAAGGACTGAGGGTGTGTGTGTGTGTAATGACTGAGGGGGTGTAATGACTGAGGGGTGTGTGTAATGACTGAGGGGGGTGTAATGACTGAGGGTGTGTGTGGGTGTGTGCAATGACTGGGGGGTGTAATGACTGAGCGGGGGGTGTAATGACTGAGGGTGTGTGTGATGATTGAGGGGGGTGTAATGTGTAATGACTTAGGGGGGTGTCTGTGTAATGAATGAGGGGAGGTTTAATGACTGAGGGTGTGTGTGTGTCCGGGATGTGCAGTCAGGGGCGGCAGGGCCTCACCTGCCATTCCATTAAGTCAGTGGGGTCAGGTCTCAGGTGGCTATAATATTACATCTGTAAAATAAAATATGTAATTTAAAAAAAGTTCACATACTCACCTGCTCCACGCTCCCTCACTGCGTACCTATTTCCTGAATCAACGCTCTTCAGTGCTTCAAGAGGCACTGAGAGCAATTGAATGGCTTTAGCCAATGGGAAAGCTCCATTGGTCTCAAGCCATTAAACGCACATACAATATAGGGGATTCAGTCTGGATACGGATGTATAGCGGGCCAAACCGTTGGTCTCCGGCAGTGATTTCCAAGGTTTTGGGATTCCTCACCTATGAGGTTAGCATGGCCAGTGGTCTGCACACCAAAAGACATTCAGCCCAGCTACGGCCCAGACCTGTTTTTGATAAACAACTGAATGACCAGGCTGAAGAGTCCAGACACGGATATATGGATGGGGGTCTGGCATGATAACGGAGATGTATTTTCACAAGAAGAAGAGGATTGTGCCCTTCCTAGGGAAGAAAAAGATGGTGATCGTGATGGAAATGTCAGTTTAGCTTGGAATCAGAGTCCGGCATCCTCCAGAACGCTGGCAAGCTCCAGACCCATTGATGGATTTCAATCGGAGGAGTAAAAGCTTGTACCTTTTCGATGGGTGTTTATCATTTTTAACAGTCACCATTTTTTGGCTGTTCTACTGTTTCCTTGACTCAGCGTATTGCTATTTCTTTACCAATTATGTACAATTATCTTTATTGATGCTGCTAATAGGCTTCTGTTGACCCTCTTTTCACTATTTGACTTTTTCAATCTATACCAGGGATAGAGCAGAAATTTGTACTTGTGAGTAGGGACACACTAGAAATTTTTTCCTTTATTTTTTTTTTTATAATTCTTTATTTTGAAAAAGTTTTAAACACAAAAAGACAGGTAAACAGCCACCTGTGACATCGCCTCGCAGGGCAGAGAGGGCAAGCCTAATAAAACATGGTTTGGCTCAACTCATAAAATCAAGGTGGAAATAAAAAAGCATACTGGTTGAGATCGGATGAAATGTAGTAAATCAGCCCTTATGCCCAGCGCTTGGCATGCCACGTAGCCGACAGGACAGGACTAACAATAAGCCACGTACGACAGGAGAGGGAAAAGAGAAGGAAAGATAAGGACAGAGAAAAAAGGAAAAAGAAAGAAAGAAAGGAAGAACCTCCCGCATCTAGCTCCCTTTAGGTATTAATCTGGCTTTAATTAGTTTCTTCCCAACGACTCCAGGTTTTATAAAACGAGGGAAGAGAGTTGTGAATCACCGCAGACAGTTTATCCATGTGATGCGCCTCGGCTATATAAGCCCGGGCCACCTCAACGGAAGGCACCTCCCCAGCTCGCCAGTGTTTAGCGAGAGCTCTCCTAGCTCCCAACACTATCCTGTGGAAGAGTTTGCAATCCGGCCCCTGAAGGGATGCCGGTGACCTATGGAGCAGGAAGGCCCAAGGATCAAGAGGGACAGGTTGTTGAAATACCTCCTCTAATAAATCACCAATCCGGTCCCAGAAAGATCGCACCTTCGGGCACAGCCACCACATGTGAAACAGGGTACCTCGAGCCCCACAGCCCTTCCAACACACATCAGGGGTACCCGGCTGCAGATGCGAGAGCAAGACCGGGGTGGCATACCATCGGTACAACGTTTTATATGCCTGTTCTTTCAGCGTAACACATATAGACACTTTTGCAATATTTTCCCACATATCTTGCCACTCCTCCCCTCCAGCTCCTCCCCGATATCCGCCTCCCAGCGGGCAATGAATCCAGGGGTCAGCCAGGAGACATCCTCGCATGAAAAATGACTATATAAGGTGGAAATCAGAGCTTTTGGAGCCCTTCCGGAGTCACACATGGATTCAAAAAACGTTAATTTTTGACTAGCTGCTCGTGAAATGTTATGTTGAGATAAAAAGTCCCGTATCTGTAGGAATCTGAAGTGGTCGAAGGTCCGGAGGTCACCCTTCGATTGTAGGTCCGAGAAGGAGAACCAGTCACCTCCTGGAGATCTGAAATGCTTAATCCTCTGCAGGTCGATATTTTCGAAAGCTGTAAAGGCGGAGGGGGACAGTCCCGGAACAAAAGCTCTGTTGCGTAAATATGGCATTAAAGGCGAGTAGCAAGAGCAGAGGTGAAATTTGTCCCGGACGGAGTCCCAAACCCTCAGTGAGGTTAGAGTCGCTGTACAGGTGGACCGCAATAGCGGGCGGAACTCTTTGGGTAGCCAAAAATAAAATTGCGGGAGGTCTGGTGCAAATAGATCCGATTCCAAATCGGCCCAACGTTGGGAGTGTTGGGGCAGATGAAACATTACAAACTGAGCAATCTGAGCCGCTTGGAAATATTTATACAAGTGCGGAAGGCCCAGGCCCCCTCGTTCTTTAGGGCGGTATAAGACATATTTAGAAACCCTTCTCCTGCCCCCCGCCCACACAAAACCCTCAATTTGGGACTGCAGCTGTCGAAGAGATCGGGGGCACACCCAGATCGGCAGGGCTTGAAATAGATATAATAATCTCGGAAGCAGGTTCATTTTTATGCAATTAATACTGCCGATCCAGGAGACCCCCTCCCTCCCCCACCTCTCCAGGTCCTCGCCCAGAAGTTTAAACATTGCCTCATAGTTTAGGGAGTGCAATCCATTCACATCAGGTGTAAGCCACACTCCCAGGTATTTCAAAGAGGATCGAGTAAAACGGAAGCCCGAAGAACTCTCAATTTCCTGACAGATTGAGGCCGACAGGGAAAAGGGCATAGCAACCGACTTTTCAAGGTTAACCTTATAACCCGAGACTGCTGAAAAGTCGCGCAGGAGGGAGAGCAGGGGAGGAATGGAGGCGGAGGGATGGCTAAGAGTGAGCAAGACATCATCGGCGTACGCCGATACCTTGTATTCTCCCCCTCCCACAGTTACTCCCGTAATATGGGGGGAGTGGCGAATAGCCGATAAGAGGGGTTCGAGAGATAGGGCAAAGAGGAGGGGGGACAAAGGGCATCCCTGTCGCGTCCCATTTCCTACAGAGAAGCTCGTGGGAACAGTACCTGGTGTAATGACAGCTGAGGTAGGGGAATCATACAGAGATCGGAGGGTCGAGATAAAGGACATCGGGAAGCCCCACGTGGTCAAAAGTCGAAATAAAAAGGGCCATTCCAGTCGATCGAATGCCTTCTCTGCATCTAAAGAGATGAGCAGAGAGGGCAGTTGGGTGTCAGTCATTCGCTCCATCAGCACCACAGCCCGTCTGGTATTAGCAAATGCATGCCTGCCCGGGATGAACCCCACCTGATCCGGATGAATGATGGAAGCTAAAAAGGAGTTCAGTCTATTTGCCAGTATTTTTGTGAATATTTTATAATCAACATTCAAAAGGGAAATGGGCCTGTTATTTTGCGGGTAAGACGGGTCCTTTCCTTCCTTTGGAATTAAAATTATGTCAGAGCGGAGAAAATCTGCTGGGGCTGGGGCACCCTCCCACAGAGACAGATAAAATTTGTGTAAGTGTGGAGACAAAGTTTGGGTAAAGGTTTTATAGTAAAAGGCAGAGAACCCATCCGGGCCAGGAGCCTTGTGAGGTTTGAATGCCTTAATAACCTCAGCTATCTCTTCCTCAGATGGGGGGTGTCTAAGCGCCTGTCTCTGTGCGGGGGATAGCCGGGGGAGAGGAGCACTCGACAGGAAACGGTCAATCGATTGGCCCAATGGGATAGCGTCGGAAACGTGGGTCGGGGAGTGGTTGTATAATGTCTGAAAGTATGAGGTAAACAATTTATTAACTGTAGCTGGGGATGTGTGCAGGACTCCCTCCCCATCTCTGGCTCCCGTTATATGTTTGGACCTAGTTTGGTTGCGAAGTTTAGACGCTAAAAGGGTGTGAGATTTGTTGGCAAATTCAAAATAGGTTCTCTTGGACCAAGCCAATGAGCGGGCCGCGTCCTCCCCGAGTAATTGACGTATGGCGGTCCTGATCGTTTTAATCTGGGCGGTCAAGGCGTCTGAGGGTGAAAGTTTGTTCAGGGTTTCCCATTTAGACAGGTCTTTGGTCAAAGAAACCAGGGAAGCTAGTTTTTGTTTTTTGAGTCTGCTACCTAATTGTATGAGATGGCCCCGGATCACCGTTTTATGGGCCAGCCACAGGGTGGGGGGGGGAAAGGGTGGGTGAGTCATTTTCCAGAAAGTAGTCTCTAAGTTGTTGCTGCAGTTCTAAGATGTGTTCGGGTTTATGTAATAAAGAGGAATTCAGACGCCACGACCACGCCGGCGTGTAAGACGGTATGGATAACGTCATGAAGATCGGAGCGTGGTCCGACCACGTAATATCGCCGATGCTTGAGGTCGGAATTAGAGGCATCGTCGACAGGGACACCAGGAAAAGGTCTATGCGGGAGTAAGAGTGATGGGGGTTGGAAAAAAAGGTGAAGTCCCTATCACCCGGGTGATGGAGACGCCATGCATCCACCAGGGAGTGGTCAAGCATAAAGGACTCCAGGGAAGCATCCTGGGGGTATCCCGAAGGCGTCCCCGAGGAGTCCCCCGATGCCCTTCTGTCCAGAGATGGTTGAGGGACTGCATTAAAGTCTCCGCCAAAAATAACTCGACCGTCAGCTTTAGTTGTCAGTAAAGAAGATATTTCTGTCCAGAAGTCAGGGTCATAACCATTAGGAGCATAAATGTTAAATAAGGTTAGGGTGGTGGAGGCTATCTGTCCCACTAGCATCAAATAACGTCCAGCTGGGTCTGAAACTTCAAGGTGTATTTTAAAGGGACAGGAGGAGTGAATCAGAGTAGCCACTCCCTTTTTCTTTTGTGGAGATGATGCCATGTAGGTAACCGGGAAGGCCTTGTCTCTTAATGAAAATTGGCGGGAGGAAGCAAAATGGGTCTCCTGGATCAATGCTATATGGCACGCGGATCGTTTGAGCTCCCTTAACAGCAAACGCCTCTTTTGGGGTGTGTTTAATCCCTTAACATTAAGGGACAAAATCTTTAAACCACTATCCCCCATACAGAGTCAACAGGAGGGAGGTGAAAAGGGAGCAGGGCACCACAGATGTCCCCCCCATCCCCAACTGAGAGCGAGAGAGGGAAACTGGAATCAAGGGCAAGAGAGGAGGTAGAGAGAGAGAGATGAGGAAAGACAGAATAGAAAAGAAAAAGCAAAGGAGCGGGCGGCACGCCCAAGAAACAAAGACCCACCAACAACGTAAGACAAAAACACAACATAACACAGAAAGCGCCTGGACTTATGGAGTGCCAGGCCGACCTTGGAGGGGAGGACACGGAGACCAAAACTCCCTAAACCCCAAACCCCCACACCCCCACACCCAACCAAGGTTGAGAGACACTAGCAATAGCTGGATATGGCATTATAACCGATACAGTGGCGTAGCGTGGGTTGTCAGTGCCCGGGGCAAGGCAAGAATTGTGCGCCCCCCAACCTGTGGACATGATAACACACCATGATTCCCTTCTACCAGTAGCGTATTGACCCCGTTACCCCACAAGCACAAGTATTGTATATTAACAAAATACTGATATAATAAAAAAAATGAAACACACATGCTCCCCCACGCTATGCCACTGCTACCAGTCACCCTGTTCCAGTATACCCTAGCATAGTTCCACTCTCACACTATAACCAGTCACTCTCTCCAAGTATCCACAGTCACTCTCTCCCAGTAACCCCTAGTCACTCCCAGTAACCAGCAGTCACTCCCAGTAACCCCCAGTCACTCTCTCTCTCCCAGTAACCCGTCTCTCTCTCTCAATCTTTCTCCAAGTACTCCCACTTTCTCCCAGTACCCCCAGTCACTCTCTCTCTCTCTCTATCCAAGTATCTCCAGTCACTTTCTCCCAGTATTCCCAGTCATTCTCTCCCTGAACCTCCAGTCACTGTCTCACTGTACCCCTCACTGTGTGTTGGTCACGCTGCTCTGGTGTCACACAGTGTTGCCTACCTGTGTGGAGTTGCTGGTGGCCTGGGGGGGCTGTCCAGTGGGCTTAGTGGAGACCGAATTTTAAATTGTGCTGCAGGGCAGGTGCCTCCCTCCCTTCTCCCTGGTCAGCAGCTGCAGGGCTGCCAGCTGCAGGGGGGCTGGAACAGTGCTTCAAGGGGGGTTGACATGCGTGGTACAGGGTGTTCCGTCGAATAATGCTGCGCTGCTTCACATGACTCATGTCAGCGTTAAGGAGGAGTCGGGACAGAACCAAAATTTTATGTCCTGGTCCTCCCTTCTGGACGCTGAGTGCTAAGTCACCGCCGGCGTGGCAAAACTGGCAGACACCTTGCTGATCCCTGCTGGAAAATATTAGTGGTTCAAATTTCTTTTGAAATTTTGCGCCCCCTAAGAAAATTGCGCCCGGGGCGACCGCCCCCGAGGCACCCCCCACGCTACGCCACTGAACCGATAGGGGGGAGAACCCCGGGAGGGAGGGTCCCCCAACCCGCCCCGGGTAGAACCGGCAGGGCGGACCCTCCCCCAGGGGGGGCCCCCGTCCGACAATAGAAACTCAATGAGGCATACCAGAAGCTTTAAATCAAATAACAAGTGAACATCAATGACATCAGTAAATGGCCCTGAGCCAAGGGCAATTAAAACAAAAGAAAAAGAAAAAGCCGGAGAGCAACAGCACACAGACCTCCCGTGTGGATCATGTGGTGACCCACCACCATCTGGACTCCTGAGCAACAACCCTCCAACGAGGGAGAATTTTGAAGGAGAAAAGAAGAAGAAGGAACGGGCCTCCAGGCCACAGAAACATCCTCAGCCATCCCCGCTCGTGATGCCAACTCGAGTCCAGCGCTGCTGTAGACGAGGGAAGGAAGAAGGCGGGAGCCTGGGGGCGACAAAATCTTCCAGAGGTGGGCACTTCACTGCGGCCCAAAAGGCGGCAAGATCTGAGGAGGGGGTGAGGGCCACCTGCCGGCCCGCCACCGACACTTGTAAGCGAAAGGGAAATCCCCACGTGTATGGGATGTCGTTAGCAGATAAGTGTTCTGTAATGGGGCGCCAAGCCCTGCGTCGTCGGAGGGTTGCGGGATCCAAATCCTGGAACAGCTGTAGGGGTTTATCCTCAAAATCCAATTGGAAGGTGCGTGCGGCATGAAGGATCTGATGTTTCGCCGTGAAGTAATGCATGCGGAATATCACGTCGCGTGGAATAAGAGACGAAATATTGGGGGTCTCTGAGCTCTATGAATCCGATCCATTAGCAGCTGAGCTTCCGGTATATCCGGTGCAAGGCGACGTAATATACCCAGCACCGTCCCATTGAGATCTTTAGGTGACACAGTTTCTGGGAGACCTCTCAACCTGATATTATTTCTCCTGGAACGATTAGACAGGTCCTCCATCTTGGATTCCAAGAATGAGACTCTTTTAGCTAGGTCCCCGGTGCCCTCCGCTAAGTCGTTATGGGCCTGTGTTATCTCTGCGGCCTGGTCCTCCAGTTCAGCCGTGCGTGCGCCCAGCGAATCAATCTCTCCCCGCAGTTCTGTCCCCAATTTCGCCACCTCACCCGCCAGAAAGGTCTGCATCTGGGACATCTTGATAAAGAGGCGTTCCACGTCTCCCCTCGAGGCCGGAGCCGCTAAGTCCGCTGAGGTGGATAACTCGTCCTCCGGGTACAGCGTTTCACCGTGGCCGCCATCTTGGAAGGCTTCGGCCTGCTTTTTAGCTGGGACGAAATGCTGGGCTACGGACGGGTCCGGCGGCCGCGTTTTTTTTAGCGGTTTGGAGGCTGGCATGCTGCTGGAGCTATAGGAGGCTTTTTGTGAAAGAAAAATCGGCTCAGGGGTGCTCAAACCAGAGGCTTTGGTGCTAGGTGTGCGGGAGCCCCGGGATCACGCGGCCATCTTGGTTGGGCGCTAGCTCCGCCCCCCTTTTCCTTTATTTTTACTGATTTGGTGCACCCGAGGGCTTTCACGTCTATCCTTGCTACATTGTATTCAGTAGGAGGGTTCTACTTGAGACAACCATTTACATAATCTGATATCGGGATCCTATTTAAGTCTTCCGAAAATCACAGACTTAATTGTTTAGGGATAGAGCAGAAATCTGATATTATCATCGGGCTGTACTATGAATTTAATCCTTTATTACTAGTGGTCTAGCATATTTTTTGGCTTCCCCCGGTATCGCGGTATTCCACTCTCATGTGGTGGGTGGAAATCAGGATGGTCTTGTTTATGTACACCAATCATAGGTTTCATTAACAACTAATCTAGAGACTTGTCTTGTTTTTTCCACTAGAGATATGAGTGGATAATTATTCTCTTTACCGTTTGGGACTGTTTACTAACAAGTCTTGGCAATGTGTATTCCTCAACTGGGGTACCTACCAGCTCAATGTGTGAACCTGACTACTATTATATACAGTGGCAAGAAAAAGTATGTGAACACTTTGGGATTACGTGGAGTTTTGCATGAATTGGTCATAAAATGCGCTCTGATCTTCATCTAAGTCACAATTTGAAAAACACAGTCTGCTTAAAATAATACAACACAAACATTATATGTTTTCATTGAACAGAACATGTAAACATTCACAGTGCAGGGTGGAAAAAGTACGTGAACCGTTGGACTTAATAACTGGTTGACCCTCCTTTGGCAGCAATAACCTCAACCACACGTTTCCTGTAGTTGCAGATCAGACCTGCACAACGATCTGGAGTAATTTTGGACCACTCCTCTTCACAAACCTGTTTCAGTGTAGCAATATTCTTGGGATGTCTGGTGTGAATCGCTCTCTTAAGGTCATGCCTCAGCATTTCAATCGGGTTGAGGTCAGGACTCTGACTGGGCCACTCCAGAAGGTGTATTTTGTTTTGTTGAAGCCATTCTTTTGTTGAATTACTTGAATGCTTTGAGTCATTGTCCTGGTGCATCACCCATCCTCTGCGGAACTTCAGTTGGTGGACAGCTGGTCTTACGTTTTCCTGCAAAATGTCTTGATAAACTCTGGAATTCATTTTTCCATCAATGACAACAATCCGTCCAGGCCTTGAGGCAGCAAAGCAGCCCCAAACCATGATGCTCCCTCCGCCATGTTTTACAGTGGGGATGAGGTTTTGATGTTGGTGTGCTGTGCCTTTTTTTCTCCACACATAGTGTTGTGTGTTTTTTCTAAACAACTAAATTTTGGTTTCATCTGTCCACAGAATATTTTGCCAGTAGTGCTGTGGAACATCCAGGTGCTCTTTTGCAAACTTCAAACGTGCTGCAATATTCGTTTTGGACAGCAATGGCTTCCTCCGTGGTGTCCTCCCATGTACTCCATTCTTGTTTAATGTGTTCCTTATTGTAGATGTGTCAACAAATATGTTAGCATGTGCCAGAGATTTCTGTAAGTCTTTAGCTGACACTCTAGGATTCTTCTTTACCTCATTAAGCATTCTGCGCTGTGCTCTTGCAGTCATCTTTACAGAACGACCCCACCTAGGGAGAGTAGCAACAATGCTGAACTTTCTCCATTTGTAGACAGTCTGTTTTACCATGGACACATTAACATCAAGGCTTTTGGAGATACTTTTGTAACCCTTTCCAGCTTCATGCAAGTCAACAATTCTTGATCGTAGGTCTTCTGAGAGCTCTTTTCTGCGAGGCATGGTTCACATCAGGCAGTGCTTCTTGAAACCAGTAAAACCAAAACTGGTGTGTTTTTAAAGGGCAGGACAGCTTTCAGTAACACATCCAATAATATCACACTGATTGGACTCAAGGTTGGCTCACTCCTGGCTCCAATTAGCTCTTGGAGAACTCATTAAAGGGATACTCTAAGCAACATGAGCTATTTTAGGTGGTCATGATGCCCGGAGTATCCTGCCCTCTGTCCCCCCCTCCCTCTGCGGTTCAGCAGAAAATGCTGAAAACAGCTGAGAGAGGTGGAGGAGTTTACTCCGCCCTCCCAGCTGTCAGTCAGCAGAGCGGGAATCATATTTCCCGCTTCTGCCGACTTTTGCCGAGTAGGAGACGTCATCGCGCTTTCAGCGCGATGACATCTCCAACTCACCGCAGAAGCTGGCGGCTCCCTCTGAGGGTTAGTGTTGCACGCATCCTCTTGCGCGCAACACTAATCCTCAGAGGGAGCCGGGAGGAAGCCTGCCGATTGGCTGGCTTACGTGAGAGGCGCGCATGCCCGCTTCTCACGTAAACCAGAAGGCAAGTCGGATGGAAGAAGGACGGGAGCGGAAGAGGAGGGAGGGGAGTATAAAAAAAAATAAACACTGCTGGAAACAAGAGGATTTTAGGGTAAGTATTACTGTTACAAAACAAAAAATAACGATTTATTAAGGGAATAGGGATAGGTTAGGATTAAAAAACGGGGCGGGGGGGGGTGATTTTTTTTATTAGAGTGCTCCTTTAAGCTAGGGGTTCACATACTTTTTCCACCCTGTGAATGTTTACATGTTATGTTCAATAAACACATGAAAACATATTCAGGGTTATTCAGAGAGCGTGAAAAGCAGGAGAATGACTGGAGAATGAAAAATTCTAGGTCAAAATAGCCAATTTGGAAAGTGAGATGGAGAATTTTTCTGGTTTGGCTATTTAGAATTTTTCATTCTCCAGTCATTCTCCTGCTTTTCACGCTCTCTGAATAACCCTGATAATGTTTGTGTTGTATTATTTCAAGCAGACTGTGTTCTTCAAATTGTTGTGACTTAGATGAAGATCAGAGCACATTTTATGACCAATTCATGCAAAACTCCACGTAATCCCAAAGGGTTCACATACTTTTTCTTGCCACTGTAATTGTGTCAATATACTGTAAGTATATATGCCTACTATTTAGACTTTTCGGTCTCCTGATACCTCACCTTTTCGTGGCAAGAATATGCTGAGTCCACAATAGACAACTATTCCATTGGTTTAATAATTGGAAATTTTGTGTTCTTTTTGTATTATGCTGTTTTATGTGACAATGTTCAACAATAAATATATGATTTTAATCTCCCCGAATATTTAAGAATTTGGGAGTGTTTTCACTCCCTATCTATTCTTCATTGTTCTTTATTGCATGATTGAAGATGACTCTGATTGGAGAATAAAGTACTGTGACTGGTTTCGGTAAATGGTCCATGAAGATGAGGGCTTTGTACAGAAAACAGTTTGGACTGTCATCCAAAGGTTTAATTGGACCATTCTATTTTGAAGGCACAGTCACTGGTCCAGTGTACCTTGACATGCTCCGCACATCTTTTACCAGCCATTGGTGCGCTTGATGCGGATGAGCAATGTTACTTCCAGCAAGATGGTGCACCACCTCACTACCACCGAGACATAAGAGCCCACCTCGATGACATTCTTCCAGGATGTTGGATAGGACACAGGAGGTGCAGTTGAATTCCCTCCACGGTCCCAGGACTTAACACCCCTCTATTTCTATCTGTGGGGAACACTAAAGAATGTGGTATACCGTAGAAAACCACCTACACTGGCTGCACTACGGGAAGAAATTGAAATATCATGCAGAGCAATCCCTGTGGACACTGTACAGGGTTATTCAGAGAGAGGTGAAAACCAGGAGAATGACTGGAGAAGTAAAAATTCGAGGTCAAAATAGCCAAACCAGAAAAATTCTCTAATTTATCTCACTTCCCATATCTGCTATTTGGTCTAGATTGTTCTCTTCTCCTGCCATTCTCCTGGTTTTCACCTTTCTTTGAATTACCCTGTGTAGTCAATGTTGGTCATGCAGTAATCTGGATGCTAATAGTGACCACTTTGAGCACCTGTCACTGCATAATTCAAACATGACTTACTGCTGCCCTTTGATGTTTATATAAATCTAGTAATAAAGGTTTTATGCATATATTTTTCATGTTGAAGTGTGTATGTATACATTTTGGGGCCCATTGTATATATGCCATTTATAACCATTAATAAGACAAAGACACTGTTATATTTCTTTAACAGCTTGAGTAGTTAAGCATTCACATAATGAGGAGAAAAACAACGAATGTTTAAAAAATATTTTGTTTGTGATTTATTTCTAAATCAACAACATACACTGCAGCATAAAACAATGGGCTGTTCCACAGAAATGGTTATAGTGTTATTGAAGGTTTGTACCTACACAAATATCACACATTATGCTATTGTGGGGTAGAACTGTATCTGGAATATTTAAAAAAAATAAACATAGCTAAATTTCCTTTTTACCCAGCATTGCATCTTCAGCTTTTTTATACCTTTTAAGATCTACTGCCAGTTCCCAGTACTTCATATAAACCCACATTAACCTGCCATTTTGACGCTTATTGGTGTTAGTCACGGTAGCACAGTGGGTATCATGTTTAAAGATGTCACTCAAGCCATCCTCCATATGTAACTCGGCAGCAATTGGATCAGTAATGGCTTTAATAAGCATTTTCTTTTCTATCTCTAGCCGCTTAATTTTAGGTATTATCAAGCTACAATAAATGTTCTGTCTCTCCTTGAGATTGTCTTCAAATTCCTTCAGCAAATCTTTTGCCTTTCTCTGCCATTCTTCTTCTTTTCCCAAGTAGGCCGAGAAGAAGACAGATGCTGCTCCTGATTGGTGAGCCTCCCTTAGTTCATGCTTTAGCTTATCTTTCTCCTGTTCTAAAAGCTTCCTGTCCTCCACAAGTTTCTGGCTTTGGGAAATGAGAGCCCTACGAAAGCTAAGAGTTCGGTTTTGCTCCTTTTCAAGTTCTATTTCCAGATGCGCTACTGTGCGTCGGTTTTCTAAGATGATATCGTGATATTTTGTTTCCAGTTGGTTCTTCATTTCTGTCACTTTCTGAGTATACTCAGTTTTTGCTTTTGTGGTTTCTTTCTCCGACTCCTTTGACCAGATCCAACCTGCAATAGTTTAAAAGGTTATGAATATGGTCCGAAAATATTAAAAATTATATTGAGAAGTAATCCTCCCCAACATCAAAAGACGGTTTATTTGCTGGCCAAATATTTGGAAACTCAATAAATATCAGTGGTCTAACAATATTTTAGTCTAAGAAGCTTCAACATAACCTGCTTTACTATAAAAGGTTTTCTTCATATTTTAACCCCTTAAGGACCTCTGCCGTACCCTGTACGTCCTGTACTCGGGTCTCCCTTAGACCTGCGGACGTACAGGGTACGTCAGCGGCGCCAAATCCCCCTCCCGCCCGATACTCACCTCCCTCGTCGGATCCCACGGCGATCTGGCAGGGAGGAAGCCTGCCCATGTGATTTACATGGGCAGGCGAGGCTGATGACGTCGCCACGCTGCGTGGTGACGTCATCAGAAGGTGCCCCCATGTGTTTCAATGGAGGGGAGGGGGGGGCTCCTTCGGAGCCCTCTATCTCCCCAACCATTGAAGCTAGGGAGATGCCGTTTGCACCGCTGGAGAGGGGAGAGCCTCCCCTTTCCAGCGGTGTATGGCATTAACAGTTTCGCCGCCGGATCGCTTTTCGGCGCCAATTGGCGCCAAAACGCGATTCAAACCTGGAGGGGGGCTGACATCTTGGATGTCAGCCAAGCCTCCAGGTCCCCCCCACCCACTGACAACCTCACCATATGTGTGAGGATGTCAGTGGGCCAGTTAACCCTCTAGCTGCCATGTAGAGATAAGGGGATCCTAAGGATCCCTTTATCTCCCGATCCATGGCAGCTGGATGGTCATATTTGCAATCATTTAAAAGGCCTGATTATGGCCTTTCAAATGATACCAAACATGACCAGGTTTGGTTTTAAAAAAAATTAAAAAAAATAAAATAAAATAAAATACATTTTTTTTTTTTTTTTAAATTTTTTTTGTCTGGGGGGAGTTTAATTAAATAGGACCTAGGCTGTCATCTAAAAATAATTAGCACAAAATGGTCAGAATGAGCGCAGCGCACATAGGTGAACTGTCTCAGCAGTGAAGGGGTTAAAAAGCAAACGCATGTTAAAATTGGGTATTTCTAGTCTCGGGACAAAATTTTGAACCTATTTAGCCGGGGTCTTTTTGGGTGGTTGTAGATTTTGGGGATTAAATTACGAAAAGTGTGTTTTTACCATTTTTTTCCTCATATTTCATATTTTTTTTTATAGTAAATTATTCGATATGATGGAAATAATGGTATTTCTAGAAAGTCCATTTAATGGCGGGAAAAAGGGTGTATAATATGTGTGGGTCGAATAAACGAGTAAGAGGAAAAATTGTCCTAAACACTAACAGCGCAGAAACGTAAAAACAGCAGCGGTCACTAAAAGACGGATTTGTGTAAAACCGCCCGGTCACTAAGGGGTTAAAGGGTATGAGGCTCTTTTCTATAAAAACATATTAAAAAAAGCCTCAGATTGCAGAAGTTAGCAGTTAATACGTGACAGGTTTAAATTTAACTTCAATAAATATATATTAAAAGTTAAAAATACATGAAATAATCTGATTCTCTGGCCACCTATTGCATTGAAAGAATTCTGGGAATTGTAGGCATCACAATTTGAGGGGCTGAAGTTTGACAACCCTGCATCAGGGGTTTTTCTCCCACCTGAGCAGAGGCAGCGCCGGCCGCGGGGACCATCACAGCGCCACCTGAAGACTCCAGCGATCATCGCATGCTGCATTTTTGATTTTTTTTGGCCAGCTTTTTTCCCCATTCGGCCGAAAGCCAAAAATACAATTTACGGCCAATATGTTTTACTGGCCAAAATTTTGGTGTATCCCTACAAATTTTGTTTATTTCATACAAAATTTGTTTGCATTGCTACAGAATAAAACCATATCGAAAGACAAAAATTGGTGTGGGATCCAGCAACCAATAAACAAACTGATAATACGTATTTTAGGCGTAATCCCTGAACGTTTCCTCCAACATGGTAAAATATAAAGTAAATGCATATAGCAACATGGGTTAAGCCTATAAAAGAAATTGAACATCGTATGATATTGTAACACAACGAATATTATTCCAAGCCCCCTACATGGAGCACTCACTAGAAATAAGTAAACATGGAGCACATCAAATCTTTTAGATGTTACCCTCCTCCAGGTGCCGATTTGACTCCAGTAGTTCCCTGGGTTCTGTGCGTGCTGCCGTAGGGTCTCTCCGGTTTTCCCAAATCCTCCGTATGGTAGGCAGAATGGAATAAAACCACATGAGCACTATACGATTAGTAGAATAAAATCTCCAATTTATTGTTTAACCCCTTCACTGTGGAGGGCGCGCTGAGAGCGTCCTCCCTTTGGGGCCAGCGATCGGCCGGGTTCCGCCGATCGCTGAGCCCCCCGGTGCGGGCTGACATCCTCGATGTCAGCCCAGCACCCGGAACCGCCGCCGGCCTAATTAGATGTCATCACGGCGGCGCGATGACATCTAATTCAGGCGCCCCCCGCATGTGCCCCAAAGGGAGGACGCGCTCAGCGCGTCCTCCGCAAGGAACTCTACCTGCGGGTGGACGCGCTGAGTGCGTCCTCCGCAGCGAAGGGGTTAAACAATAAATTGCAGATTTTATTCTACTAATCGTATAGTGCTCATTTGGTTTTATTCCATTCTGCCTACCATACAGAGGATTTGGGAAAACCGGAGAGACCCTATGGCAGCACGCACAGATCCCAGGGAACTGCTGGAGTCAAATCGGCACCTGGAGGAGGGTAACATCTAAATGATTTGATGTGCTCCATGTTTACTTAATTCTAGTGAATGCTCCATGTAGGGGGCTTGGAATAATATTCGTTGTGTTACAATATCACACGATGTTCAATTTCTTTTTATAGGCTTAAACCATGTTGCTATATGCATTTACTTTATATAAAACCATATCGGCCTAACTCAGTCTTGGGCACCTGCAGCTGCTTTTGAATATCAGGTCAAGTTGTGTTAGGGGTTAAACACAACACAAAAACATCACTTGTTGATATTTGGCTTTCAAATAGTAAGAACTTAAAACTTACGAAATGCAGCAAGCCCCAGCATGGGGACCAACAAAGCATAATTCCATTTACTTCCATCGCCACCACCGTCGTTTGGGACTACAGGGATATTTCTGTATTGTGGATTGTTTAGATCATTCATTGGCATGTTCCTTTATAAAATAAAAATAACAGATTATGAAATAGTAAAAAACGCAAGTAGTTATTTTTCGTTTATAAACACTCCAATAAACTGTAAAGTTTAAAATTACTACCAAGAAAACATTTATAAAAGGAGTTTGCACTCATACAATTATAAAAATATGTATATATATATTTATTATAAAACGTATACACTTTTTTATCCAACTCCTTGGTATGTTTCCTTATATTTATTGTATTTTGTTGCAGACTTTGATTTACTACAAAGAATGTTTCAAATCCAGTTAGGCTTCACTTGCTGCTATATTAAAACGGGACACTACCAATTAAATAAGATGTAACTAGTTTACATGTGCAATACAATCAATACCACATTATAAAACACATGCTACGTTTTGGTTTTCTTCTTCTGAGGCAGTTGCATATATAAAACTAGGGATGCACCGATACCACTTTTTTAAGACCGAGTATGAGTACCGATACTTTTTTTTTTTTGTATTTAAGATTTTTTATTTTGTAAAGAAGGCAGCATACAATCAAACGTATTAATGCAAGGGCCACGCAGGGCCTACCACAGCATAAGTACTACTACTTGTGAAAAATAACAAACATCCCCCGAAAAGGGGGGGGTCTCAGCTTAAAAGAAATAAGGGGGGAGATGTCTCAGGGGAACACATAGTAATAACAACTATCAAGGGATGGGGGAATCTCGGCTTCAAATTAACAATATGTCGTAGTGGGGGGGAAGGGGTGGGGTGGGGAAGTAAAAATGAGGGGGGGGGACAACAACAACGAAAGTCTGCAGGTGCTTCTGAGAAAGAATAAAACCCACATTTACTCCTAAAAATAACAAGATCATCTTAGGTGTTTCAAGGTAAAAGTAAGTGGGAAAGAAAAGAAAAGCCAACTGTCGAAATACTCTAACCGAAAGCAATAAAAATGTCAGCATATTAATAGGTAGAATCAAAAGGGTTATAGCAAAGGTCATCTGAAATACTGCAGAGAAAGAGAAAAAAAAGAAAAAAAAAAAAAAAAAAAAAAGAAAGAAAAGAAAAAAGGGACAAAACGAAAATAAAATAAAAAACCAAAAAGTCTCAAAACGGTCTCAGAAATTGTCCATTTCGTCATAAAAGGCGCAGGGGGGAATAACTGGGGAGAAGTTCCCGAAAACAAGGAGACTCAAAAAATTTAGGTTAAAAATCTCTTCAGCCTGCGTCCACAAACGGCAAGGGACATGGCACAGGCAGCGTGTCACCCACTAGGCCGGATCCTCTGGCCTCCACTCTCTCGTAGCCACGAGGAAGGTCTTCAGGTTCCAGCAAGGCTCCAAACGCACCGCATGCTCCATTACCATAAGCCCTCGGCAGGATCGGGTCAGATCTCGGCGTGAGCGTCAGAACCATCCAGGCCCTTGGTCGGGGAGCGCCACCCCTCTCCGGTCGGCGAGGAAAAGCCTTCAGCCCTTGACTCGTCAAAACGGCCATCTCCCTGGGCTCGCAAGTCTCATCAATTCCACGAGCACTTGGAGCCAGGGATCGCAGGGATGGTTGGAGCGCCCGGGACAGTACCACCTCATAGACGCCGTCTTCAGTGCCCTCTTCCACTGGGTCAGCGGCAGGTAAGCAAATCTCAATGGTCGTATCAGCCCCGATCACCTCCCTCTTCGGGATCCCTTCCTCCTGGCAGCCTCGCAACGCAGCCATCATCTTGCGCCAAAATCCTGCAGTAAGTGGGCCTTCCTCGTCCTCTCCCGCCAGCATCAGTAAGCAGGCGTCCAAGCCGGAAAGAAAAACCCCCTCACCTTCAGCGGGGGGAGGGGGTCCATCCCGCCGCCATTCCGTGGGTCCGTCTGCCACCTCCATGAAACTTCTGCCCAAAGCAGCCGGGCGACGTGGGCCCTCCGTCCCCTCAGACTGCGATCGGCACTCCGTTTGGAGGAAGGCGAGGACAGAGTCCTGAGTCGGCAGGAGCCCAATGCTAGGCCCCAAGATGGCCACCTGCGCCACGTGTCGGTTATCAAAAAGCAGCTGCCAGAGTTGTCTCTCGTCCGGAGCGGGGGACTCAACGGGCTCCGGACATTCCAGAACCGATGGCCAGCCTCCCAGGATTCAGCATCATCAAAAATATTGTGGGTAAAATCATCTATATGTCCCTAGGAGGAGAGGACATGCGGAGCTCCATGAAAACACGTCCTCTCCAGTAGACAGCCGGCCACGCCCCCGAGTACCGATACTTTTTAAAAGTACTCACCGATACCGAGTACCGATACTTTGCTTTAATGTCATGTGACGCTTTCCAATAAGAACAGACCATATAAAAATGCCCCCAGCTCACATGTATATCCCCCCTGATATATATATATTCATACTGCCCCAGCTCATGGATTTGCCCCAGCTCACACATGGATTTGCCCCAGCTCACACATGGATTTGCCCCAGCTCACTCATGGATATGCCCCAGCTCACACATGGATATGCCCCAGCTCACACATGGATATGCCCCAGCTCACACATGGATATGCCCCCCAGCTCACACATGGATTTGCCCCCCAGCTCACACATGGATTTGCCCCAGCTCACACATGGATATGCCCCAGCTCACACATGGATATGCCCCAGCTCATGGATATGCCCCAGCTCACACATGGATTTGCCCCAGCTCACACATGGATATGCCCCAGCTCACTCATGGATATGCCCCAGCTCATGGATATGCCCCAGCTCACACATGGATATGCCCCAGTTCACACATGGATATGCCCCCCAGCTCACACATGGATTTGCCCCAGCTCACACATGGATTTGCCCCAGCTCACACATGGATTTGCCCCAGCTCACACATGGATATTGCCCCCCAGCTTATGGATATGCCCACCCAGCTCACACATGGGTATGCCCCCCAGCTCATGGATATGCCCCCCCAGCTCACACATGGGTATGCCCCCCAGCTCACACATGGGTATGCCCCCCAGCTCATGGATATGCCCCCCCAGCTCACACATGGGTATGCCCCCCAGCTCACACATGGGTATGCCCCCCAGCTCACACATGGGTATGCCCCCCAGCTCATGGATATGCCCCCCCAGCTCACACATGGATATGCCCCCACAGCTCACACATGGGTATGCCCCTCAGCTCATGGATATGCCCCCCCAGCTCACACATGGGTATGCCCCCCAGCTCACACATGGGTATGCCCCCCAGCTCACACATGGGTATGCCCCCCAGCTCATGGATATGCCCCCCCAGCTCACACATGGGTATGCCCCCCAGCTCATGAATATGCCCCCCACAGCTCACACATGGGTATGCCCCCCAGCTCATGGATTCCCCCCCCGACGATACTTACCTTCCTGGGCGCTGCCGGGAATGTCTCCGCGTGTGCGCTCGTTGGAAGGACCCCAGCCGCGACCACGTGGGACCATGTGATCACGGCTGGGGTCCTTCCAACGAGCGCACGCGGGGAAACTTTCCCGGCGTCGCCCAGGAAGGTAAGTATCATCGCGGAGAGCAGCTGCAGGGCCTGTCCGAATGCTCTATCGGCATTCGGACAGGCCCTGCAGCTGCTCACTGTGTTCATACTTACCTTCCTGGGCGCCGCCAGGAAAGTTTCTGTGCGCGCGCTCGTTGGAAGGACCCCAGCCATGATCACATGGTCCCACGTGGTCGCGGCTGGGGTCCTTCCAACGAGCGCACGCGCGGAAACATTCCCGGCGGCGCCCAGGAAGGTAAGTATCGCTGAGAGCAGCTCCAGGGGCGGCTGTCTGAATGCCGATAGAGCATTCGGACAGCCGCCGCAGCGCCCTCGGATGCCGGCAAGCCGGCTCAATGCCGGCTTCCGGTATCGGAAAAAATATCGGGGGGTACTGCACGAGTACCAAGTACTCCTGCAGTACCCAGTATCGGCCCCGATACCGATACCAGTATCGGTGCAACCCTATATAAAGGGTTTTTTTATCTCTTGATTCCATGTTGTGTATTTTTGTCATACTGCAACATTTACAAAAATATTATGGTGGTGAGTTTTACTTTGTGGGTGTGCTTTAACATATACAGTATTTAACAGTTAATGAGATGTAGGAGGGACTGTTTAGATAAGGCAGCAAGGGGGTTGTTGTCCTGCCTGCCTCTGCTACCTGAGTTCTCGTTCATCTGTCATTTCTTAGAAAACAGGAAGATTAAAAGACTTCTAACCAACCCCCGATGTTGTCCTTTGAATACATCACACACAATACATTGATTTGAGTCAGTGATTGACCCATAAAGGGTTATTAAAAAAGAATCGAAAAGTCACCGTACGATCGGTGACTTTTCGTTCCCTGCACTTCGGGGCGATTCGGCGATCCTATTTTGCCGACCCTGCGGTGTATTCAGCAAGAACCGCAGGGCATCCCGCAGTGCAGGGAAAACCCGCTGCAAACCTGCTGAACACTCACCGAACACTCACCGAAACCCACAGAAAACAGATGGATTAACCTCACCGAACACGCCGGAGAAACCCGACTAGCTGCCGATCACAGCACAGAGCAGGCGCCGGAAAAACCTGACATGCAGACGAATGAGGTGAAAAAAAACCCCAGTAAGCTTGAAAGTTTGAAATTTGAAACGCTGTTTGCAAAAAAACAACTGAACGAAAATGCCTGGAATTTACATATAAGATCCAATGAATGATAATAAACAGGGCTGTTACAGTAAAAAGAAAAGCCGATTTTAAACAAAAAAATTCCGGGAAAAATGTTTTGCCAAAAAAAATCCGAAAAAATGCAGATTCTAAAAAAATCTTTGAATAAAGATTTGAATTACTGCAGAATGTAATATTAAATGGTTTATTAGATATTGAATTAAAATGGGAATATTTTTTAACATTGAAGCCCATGGGAATCGCCTGAATAAATCTGTCGAATGAAACC
Organism: Leptobrachium leishanense; assembly: GCA_009667805.1. Classification (NCBI taxonomy): domain Eukaryota; kingdom Metazoa; phylum Chordata; class Amphibia; order Anura; family Megophryidae; genus Leptobrachium; species Leptobrachium leishanense. The sequence goes on along the minus strand of CM019067.1, from coordinate 227,206,339 downwards.
ACCGAACAGGGCATTTCGGCAACTTCTCCCTGCTGTTTGGTGTTCTCTGAATAGGCCAAGCATTGCTTATCCATGGGGATTTCACTGCCCTCGAACAGGCACCGAACAGGCACCGTATGTGAAGGCAATTCGCCAACATTCGGCGAACTGCCTGCTCTCTAAATAGCCGAATTGCCAGGAAAGGTAAGTGTACGCTGAATTTCACTGTTCGGTTACCTTTCGGCCACAATTCGGATCTCTTTGAATCAGTGGCGTAACTAGAAACCTGAGGGCCCCGGTGCAAGAATCCATGAAGGGCCCCCCCAAAAAAAGATCTATATTTTTACCTTTTTTTTTTCCTGCAATATAAAAAAGATAGTATTGCCCCCAGCTGACATGGATATATACTGTATATTGCCCCCAGCTCACATGGACATATATATTGCCCCCAGCTCACATGGACATATATTGCCCCCAGGCCACACATGGATATATATTGCCCCCAGGCCACACATGGATATATATTGCCCCAGGCCACACATGGATATATTGCCCCAGCTCACACATGGATATTTTTGCCCCCAGCTCATGGATATACTGCCCCAACACATGGATATACTGGCCCAGCACATGAATATACTGCCCCAGCTCATGGATATACAGCCCCAGCACATGGATATACTGCCCCAGCACATGGATATACTGCCCCAGCACATGGATATACTGCCCCAGCACATGGATATTCTGCCCCAGCACATGGATATACTGCCCCAGCTCATTGATATACTGCCCCAGCACATGGATATACTGCCCCAGCACATGGATATACTGCCTCAGCTCATTGACATACTGCCCCAGCTCATGGATATACAGCCCCAGCACATGGATATACTGCCCCAGCACATGGATATACTGCCCCAGCACATGGATATTCTGCCCCAGCACATGGATATTCTGCCCCAGCACATGGATATACTGCCCCAGCTCATTGATATACTGCCCCAGCACATGGATATACTGCCCCAGCTCATTGACATACTGCCCCAGCTCATGGATATACTGCCCCAGCACATGGATATACTGCCCCAGCACATGGATATACTGCCCCAGCTCATGGATATATTCTGCCCCAGCTCATGGATATATTCTGCCCCCAGCTCATGGATATATTCTGCCCCCAGCTCATGGATATATTCTGCCCCCAGCTCATGGATATATTCTGCCCCCAGCTCATGTTTATATTCTGCCCCCAGCTCATGGATATATTCTGCCCCCAGCTCATGGATATATTCTGCCCCCAGCTCATGGATATATTCTGCCCCCAGCTCATGGATATATTCTGCCCCCAGCTCATGGATATATTCTGCCCCCAGCTCATGGATATATTCTGCCCCAGCTCATGGATATATTCTGCCCCAGCTCATGGATATATTCTGCCCCCAGCTCATGGATATATTCTGCCCCAGTTCATGGAAATATTCTGCCCCAGCTCTTATGGGTATATAGGGCCCCCCGCTCACCTTAGGCTCCTCTGCTGCCGCCGTTGTTCCTCTATGTGGTGAGCGGCCGCTGAAAGCATGCAGCCTGGCCGCTCACCGGAAACCACCTGACCAGCGCAGCCGAGTTCTCGCGAGATCTCGTGCGCTGGTCAGCTAGTTCCCATCCCACGCGAGCGGCCAAGCTGCAAGCCAGCGGGCCGCTCGCAGGGAGGGGAACAGCCAGCGGCGCTGCTCCCAGATTCCGGCACTTTTTGCCGGAATCTGGCGGCAGCGCTGGGCCCCCCTCCAGTGGCGGAATGCCAGGGCCCGGTCGCAACTGCGACCGCTGCGACCCTGGTACTTCCGCCACTGCTTTGAATAACTCCCATAGACTCCATTCTACGGCCATTGTCACAGAGTGAGGAGCAAGTGACTGAACGATACGTGCGTGGGTGGGTAGTTTACAACACAAAAAGATCACAAAAAGATGCACTCAGTGACACATAGATGAAAATATTTTCCAGCTTGGAAAAAAGACGAGACAGAGGAGATATGATAGAAACATTTAAATACGTAAAGGGAATCCACAAGGTAGAGGAAGGGAGTATATTTAAAAGGAAACAAAATAGCAAAACAAGAGGACATAGTCATAGATTAGAGGGGCAAAGGTTTAAAAGTAACATCAGAAAGCATTATTTTACTGAGAGGGTGGTGGATACATGGAACAGTCTTCCAGTTGAAATGGTAGAGGCCAAAACAGTAATTGAATTTAAGCAAGCATGGGATAGGCATAAGGCTATCCTAAACAAAAGATAAATCCAGGTAAAGTATGCATGTAATTGGGCAGACTAGATGAGCCGAAAGGTTCTTATCTGCCCACATTTTTCTATGTTTCTAAGAGAAAAAAAAAGCACATGTAAGATATCCGCAACCTATAATAGACAAAATAAGGACATTTCATATTTGGTAGTGGCCCTTTAAGGATGTAAGTTTGTGCAAGCTGTTAAAGGAATATTGACTCCTTATTTCATTAGTGTATGTTATTTTGGTAAGTGTAATAATGTGTTCTAAACCCCATACCGGACAAAATGCACTTAAATGTCTGCTCTAAACTGCAAATTGCCAATTAGTGTGATCAATCTATAGTGATTAGCTATGGACTTGCTTTAGAATAGTAAATACCATTTTCCCCCAAAAAAAGGAAAGGCAGGCTTACCAAATGCACCAGTTTCTCTACGGAGTTACGTTTCACTTTGAAAGTGGAATGAAGGCTAAAGATAAACAAAAACTGCATTTGGCTATTTCTGTTGACAAAAAGAGGAAAATAAAAAAAAATAATAAAAGAAATAATGAATGCATTTAATATGTACATGCTTTGTCCAGCAGGTCAGTGGTTTCCAACCTTGGTCCTCAGGTACCCCAAAAGGCCAGGTTGCCAACTATTTGCAGTACGATACAGTTGATCTCATTTGCTGCTCAGTGATTGCAGTATTTGCTGCATTTCCTCAAGGTTATCACTAAAATCTGGCCCATTAGGGGTACTTGAGGACCAGGTATTGGGAACCACTGCAGTAGGTGACAAGGTGAACAGCAACTCCAGGGGAAGAATCTAGCCCAGGAGTTCAAACTCAGTCAACTTTCCTCAGTTGCAGGAAGGTACAAACTTTACTTAAATTCCTAATACTCCAGAACAACAAAGCAAAAAATGGATTTTTGATAACACTGTAAATTTAATAAACCCTTCCCACCATGGGTGTGCTATGCCTGGGCTCAAAATTTCAGGTCCTGAGCTACTAGCCAGGCCTGAGAAATTACTCGCCATCAGTTAACCTACCTAATCCAGTCCCATGCGGCCCATTTTCCTTTTAGTGATTGAGCGGTGACCCTATGTAAAGTATATATGGCACTGACGGGGTGTGTGATTGAGTAAATCCCGTCATCTGCTGAATCCATTCAGTGGATGACAGGTATTATACGGAAGAAGTCTGTATTAGAGACCCCAGCTAATTCCGATTAACCCCTCACCTTCTGGATGGTGAGGGTTTAATCATTACTGACAGCCGTGCAGGGCTTTTCACCCTGTCCAAGGCTGAGTGATGCTCTCTGCATCACTCAGCCCTGGACTTACTCCTGCATCTGCCTGTGGCGAGGTCCTCAAACCTCCATCCAGGTTAGTTAGTGCTAGGGTTGAGCATTTTCTCTGGTCTCACAATTCGATGATGCATCACGATTACTGCCCAATGTGCCCATGGTTTTAGACTCACAGAGTCACACATTCACTGATACAGACACACACACAGATTCAAACATATGCACTCACAGATAGACACAAAATACGCTCAGATTCACTCGCTGATTATTAATTAATAGCCCCCCTTCCGTGCCTCGTCTTTCCATTTTTTCATGGTCTTCCTCTAGTCTCTACTCCTTTCATCCTCTTCCCCCCCTTGTCATGTCCATTTTCTCTCCTTCTTTCCATGTAAATTATCTCCCTTCCAAGTCCATCTCCCTCCATCCTTTTCATTTTCAGTCCACCCCTTCCTTTTTCAGTCCATTTCACCCTTTTTCATTCCCTCTCCTATTATGTTAATTTCACCTCCTCCTTTCATGTTCTTTTCCCTCTCTCACGCACATTCCCCCTCCTTTCATGTTCTTCCCCCTTCTTTCATGCACATTCCCCCCTCCTTTCATGCACCCCCCCATTAATGCACACCCCCTCCTTTCATGTTCTTTTCCCTCTCACGCACATTCCCCCTCTTTCATGTTCTTCCCCTTCTTTCATGCACATTCCCCCTCCTTTCATGTTCTTTTCCCTCTCATGGTCATTCCCCCCCTCCTTTCATGATCTTTTCCCCTCTCATTTCATATTCTTTCCCCTCTCCTTTCATATTCTTTCTCCTCATCCTTTCCCAATTTTACCTATTGTACAGAAGAATAACAGTGATACTATTTGTTAGCATTGTTTGCAGCAGCTGGATATCTGAGGTTTACTATAGTTGACACAGCAGTAATTATTACCATAGTTTGCAGCAATGGTGAACTTTGGTTACACTATGATTTATTTATTTATAAAGTATTTTACCAGGAAGGATACATTGAGATTTCTCTCGTTTTCAAGTATGTCCTGGGTTCAAGGACATTGTATTTCTGTAACAACTGTAACGAAGTAATAAAATGCAAGATATTAAAAAAAAACCACACACAAATATACAGATTAACAGAAAATAAATATGTAGGAAATATATTCATTATGCTACATGTTTACAGGTGCATTCTGTATTTCAGGGCTAGTGACTGTAAGCTCCTACGAGCAGGGCCCTCTACACCTCTGGTTTCCATTTTATGTCCGTTTATATGTATTTCGTTCCCTTTGGTTATTGCAAAGCGCTGCAGAAACTGTTGGCGCTATATAAAATGAAGACAATAATAATCATCGTTTTTTGTTGGGGCGGGGGCAGGGCACAAGATTTGGTTTAGGCCTAAGGTTTACTTTTTCAAAATCTTTCAATAAACAGCAACTAGAGCAGGAAATACTCACTGCGGGAACCAAAAGAAGGCAAGGCCCGACAGATCAGGTATTGTCGCATGGGTACTTTTGTTCTGGGGGGGGGGGTAGGGATGGTTATACACAGCTGTAACATGTTCTGAACAGAACAGGATAGTAGTCCAACCTCTGCAGTGGACTTTTTAAAGTAGAGCAACTTAGATTATTGCGCAAGTTATGTTAAGAGGTCTCCCTATACACATACAGCGTCGGAAGACATGCACCGGTCCTCTCATATGGTACAAATGCATCCTGTACTAATCTCTGCTCATCTATATACTATCCAGAAAGGCAAAGCTGTAATGCAGAGGTCAGCAACCTTAGCCATTCCTGCAGAGATTTTGGAACTACATCTCCCATGAGGTCAGTGGCGTAACAACCGGGGGGGGGGGGGGCAGCCAGTGAGGGTGCCCCAGGCGCAAGAGGCTCTGTGGCGAAATGGAAAATGGATAGCGCATTGGACTTCTAGAATATTGAAGCAATTCAAAGGTTGTGGGTTCGAGTCCCAACTGAGTCAGCTTTTGGATATCAGTAGATATCTTTGTGAGGTAAAATTTCCAAATCTTTCTACAAAAAGTGATATTCTAAGGTTTTGTATAGCTTGGAAAAAAGACAAGACAGAGGAGATATGATAGAAACATTTAAATACGTAAAGGGAATCCACGAGGTAGAGGAAGGGAGTATATTTAAAAGGAAACAAAGTAGCAAAACAAGAGGACATAGTCTTAGATTAGAGAGGCAAAGGTTTAAAAGTAACATCAGGAAGCATTATTTTACTGAGAGGGTGGTGGATACATGGAATAGTCTTCCAGTTGAAGTGGTAGAGGCCAAAACAGTGATTGAATTTAAGCAGGCATGGGATAGGCATAAGGCTATCCTTAAAAGATAAATCCAGGTAAAGTATCCATGTAATTGGGCAGACTAGATGGGACGAAAGAAAATGTCGGCAGATAAGAACCTATGTTTCTAAGACTGGTGCCCCCCCAGTTATTATGCCACTGGCATCGCCCAGAGACCTGGGGGCCCGAGCCCGACAAAGTGAGCGCTGAGAAAATATTGCTCACGCCCGCATGACTATCCTCCTACGAACGGCCGCCAGCATAAGGCTCTGACGCTCGGCTGGGGATCTATTAACCAGCCAGCCGCGATCTCGCGAGATCTGGCTGGTGGATAGATCCCCAGCCGAGCGGCAGTGCTTTATGCTGGCGGCCGCTCGTAGGAGGAGAAGCACGTGGCCGCCGGCAATGACGACACTCGGGGGCACGCAGAGCAGACCAGAGAGGAGACAAGGAGAAGTGAGCTGGGGCAATGTATCCATGTGTGAGCCGGGGCAATGTATCCATGTGTGAGCCGGGGGTAATATTTCCATGTGTGAGCTGGGTGTAATATTTCCATGTGTGAGCTGGGGGCAATACATCCATTTAAGCTGGGGGCAATACATCAATGTGAGCTGGGGCAATACATCAAAGTGAGCTGTGGCAATACATCCATGTGAGCTGGGGCAATATTTCCATGTGAGCTGGGGCAATACATCCATGTGAGCTGGGGCAATATTTCCATGTGAGCTGGGGGGCAAATATATCCATGTGTGAGAGCTGGGGGCAATATTTCCATGTGTGAGAGCTGGGGGCAAATATTTCCATGTGTGAGAGCTGGGGGTAAATATTTCCATGTGTGAGCTGGGGGGCAATATTTCCATGTGTGAGCTGGGGGGTACCCTGGGCCAATGGTATGGAAAGGGTTCGCAGGGCTGCACAGATGGGGTGCCACGTGTGTCCTGCCAGCATGGAAAGGGTGCACTGGGCAGACCACACCTGGGTTACCCTACACTGCATAACTGCAAGGGGTATGTGCTGGGAGGGGGGGTACCCTGGGCCCCACGCATGGAAAGGGTTCGCAGTAGGGCTGTGCAATTAATTGCAATCGAATCGTGATTTCCGACCCTGCGATTTCTAAATCGCATAAGGCTGCGATTTTCGGCTGTTAACTTCCGGCGGCGGCATGGTGCTTTGAGCGCTCGCAGGGGGAACCACGTGATGAGCCGCGTTCTCGCAACTTGTCACATGGTTCCCCCAGGCGAGCGCCCAAGCTCCATGTGCCGCCGGAAGTTAACAGGGAGCCGAACACGCGGCGCGGCGCATAGAACACAGCAGCGCACAGAGGTGAGCTGCGGCGCAGTATCCACGTGCTGGGGCAGTATCCATGTGCTGGGGCAGTATCCATGAGCTTGGGCAGTATCCATGTGCTGGGGCAATATCCATGTGCTGGGGCAGTATCCATGTGCTGGGGCAATATCCATGAGCTTGGGCAGTATCCATGTGCTGGGGCAGTATCCATGTGCTGGGGCAGTATCCATGAGCTTGGGCAGTATCCATGTGCTGGGGCAATATCCATGAGCTGGGGCAGTATCCATGTGCTGGGGCAGTATCCATGTGCTGGGGCAATATCCATGTACTGGGGCAATATCCATGTGCTGGGGCAGTATCCATGAGCTTGGGCAGTATCCATGTGCTGGGGCAGTATCCATGTGCTGGGGCAGTATCCATGTGCTGGGGCAGTATCCATGAGCTTGGGCAGTATCCATGTGCTGGGGCAATATCCATGAGCTGGGGCAGTATCCATGTGCTGGGGCAGTATCCATGTGCTGGGGCAATATCCATGTACTGGGGCAATATCCATGTGCTGGGGCAGTATCCATGTACTGGGGCAATATCCATGAGCTTGGGCAGTATCCATGTGCTGGGGCAGTATCCATGTACTGGGGCAGTATCCATGAGCTTGGGCAATATCCATGAGCTGGGGCAGTATCCATGTACTGGGGCAATATCCATGAGCTGGGGCAATATCCATGTGCTGGGGCAGTATCCATGAGCTGGGGCAGTATCCATGTGTTGGGGCAGTATCCATGAGCTGGGGCAGTATCCATGTGTTGGGGCAGTATCCATGAGCTGGGGCATATCCATCAGCTGGGGCAGTATATCCATGTACTGGGGCAGTATATCCATGTGCTGGGGCAGTATATCCATGTGCTGGGGCAGTATTTCCATGTGCTGGGGGCTGGCAGTATATCCATGTGCTGGGGCAGTATATCCATGTGCTGGGGCAGTATATCCATGTGCTGGGGCAGTATTTCCATGTGCTGGGGCAGTATATCCATGTGCTGGGGCAGTATATCCATGTGCTGGGGCAGTATATCCATGTGCTGGGGCAGTATTTCCATGTGCTGGGGCAGTATTTCCATGTGCTGGGGCAGTATCCATGTGCTGAATACTGAATACATTTAGAATGTATGTAGCATGTTTGAAAAAGCAAAAACAATTGGCTAAATCGCAAATAAAATCGCAATCGCAATATTCATTCAAGAAATCGCAATATAATTATTTTGTCAATATTGCACAGCCCTAGTTCGCAGGGCTCAGGAGCCACATCAGGACAGACCCTGTGCAATGTTCTGGGGAGAGTGAGTGTAACGAGCACAGCTTGCGATTAGGTGCGTCTATGCCTGTCAATGCGAATCCAACACCAGCTCTTGGCCAAAACTGGTAGAATGCCCCCCCCCCCGAAACCTTTCGTCTGGATCCGCCCATGGTGAGCGCACACCATGCTGCCTCGCGCTGCTGCCGGCCTTCTGAAGGTTGTAATGCGGCCTTTAGCGAGATCTCACGCGATCTCGCGAGAGCACATCAAAAAGCCTTCAGAAGCCAGCGGGCCTCGTGGAAGAGCATGCTGGCACGCGCAGGTCCTCATCGGAGTCTGAGGTCTGTGAGTGAGCGATTCTGGGGGACCTCCTGTGCCTGTGTATATAATTCTGGAGCCTGTGCATATAATTCTGGGGGTCCAGTGCCTGTGTATATAATTCTGGGGGTCCTATATTTTGTCCCGGGCCTGCTTATAACCAGAGTGGACGTTTATATAATAAGGGGGGGGGATTCCTACCCCCAGGCGCCCATAACTCTGGTTACGCCACTGCATGAGGTGCAGTCATTCATTAGGCTGGCAGTGACTCAATGATAGTTCCAAAACATGCAGGGTTATTCAGAGAGAGGTGAAAACCAGGAGAATGACTGAAGAATGGACAATTCTAAGTCAAAATAGCCAAACCAGAAAAATTCTCCCATTTATCTCGCTTTCCAAATCGGCTATTTGGTCTAGATTGTTCTCTTCTCCTGCCAGTTCTCCTAGTTTTCACCTTTTTCTGAATAACCCTGATGGAGTGCCTGAGGTGTAACTAGAAACCTCAGGGCCCAGGTGCAGGAACCATGAAGGGCCCCCCCCCCCGTCAACATGCACGGTCCCCTCCAGGTCCGCAATGTTGACTCCAGACAGTGTCCCACTTTTCTCCAGGTTCACTATGTTCGCTTCAGTCCATTCCATTTTTAATGTAATGTGCATCTCACAGAGCTCCCCAGCAATAAATCTCACAGTAATGTGCGGAGTGTATGAACGTATCACACAACTTCAGAGCAATAAAACTCACAGTAATGTGCAGTGTGTATCAGTGTAAAGAAGAGGTTTACAGCAACAAAACGCACAGTAATACATGTTGTGTATGAGTGTATCACAGAGCTCCAAAATAAAACTCGTAAAAAATAAATTGAAAAAGGAAATTGAAAAAAATAGAGGCAAGCCCCCAGGCTCAGGCAGGCGAGTGTGGGTCCCCCTGGACTCAAGGGCCCGGGTGTGGTGGCACCCCTGGTAGCTAGCTACACCCCTTTGGAGTGCCAAGGTTGCTGACCCTTAGAGAAAGGTTTTGAGGGAGCAGTATTTAGAAGGTCTCTTCTACAGTAGATACCTGACAACAACCTGTAACCCCTGCTATGTCCACACAACCCTTAAGGACAAGAATCCACAGGAAAAGTCTTTCCCTACTAAAAATCTCCAAGACAGTTCCTGATTGGCCGAATCACTTCCTGGTCCAGGCAGGGTCTGCGGATTAATTGCAAACGCAACAATCAAGTTAAATTTGTTCAAAATCTGATTTATTTACAGATTAGATCATTTTTTTGTGTTTGTGATGACACAGCTCTGTATAATCAAATAAAAAGGGTGTGTAGCAGCATTGTGATCCCTGGCTTTAAGCGACACACTAGGTAAGGCCCAAGCCATGCAGACTGCGCCAGTGTATTGGACAGCATTAACAAAGGAGGTGACTTGGTAGAAGGTGACAAGGTTTAGGCCAGATCTGCCAGGCTGTACAAGGGTCGGAAAATACGCAGATTCAGGCGATTTCTTGGCAGTTAGCATGAATGCACAGTTTAGTGGATAGCCCCTGCAGTGAGGCTGGGGGGCGTCGTGTTTACCATCTTCTCTCACCGCCCACCGCAGTTATGTAGGCATCTAATCTGTCGCACTACAGTAGCTGTAAACTACATCTACCATGATGCTTTACCTATAATGTACAAGACGTTCAGCCCGTGTCGACCGCCACGAAAGCTGCTCAGAATCAAACGTTAACCCCTTCTAACTCTCCGCACCGACCAGTACCCTGACCCACTTACCGACCGCTGTCACTCCATCCGCCAGCAATAAACACGCCCACCCGCTGCCAGCCCAGACCACTCCCACTGAACGAACTATTAGGAACACAAAAATAGGGGAGTGTAACACGTTAGTGGGAAATGGCATCCCGGCGCCGAGGCTTCAACACGTTCCAGAAAGAATTGTACATTTAGCATAGAAGCTGAGAATGACTCTAACACCGCAAATAATAGCGAGAAGAATTCTCCACACGCGTTTATTGGTAGACTCTGTACACGCCCCCTTCAGGCAAAGCCGTGCACGTTACCCGGATATGTGCGGCGATGAAACGAAAATCGTGGCCTTGGATAGTCACGTGACTTAAACAGGAAAACTGACTATATACCCGTAAAGGAGGCGGTGCGGTGCGATGACGCTCCAGGTTGCGCCTGCGCAGTGGATCCCTGACTGACAGTCGCCCTGGCTGTGTAGGCAACATGGCAGCGCTGAGTTCAGTTATAGCTTCCAGGCTTCTCGGGAGGAGGTTGCGGTGTGCCCGGAGACTGGTGAGTGCTGCTGTACAAGATCACAGTGAAGCTGTTATTAGCCCCAAGACACTGGCTTTGTGGGTAATAAAAAGGGTACTTGTTGTATAATGCTGTCAGCAGGGGGCGGGGTCTCTTGAAGGTCACCTCCTTTTCTATGCACTAACTGGTTTGATAGTGTCACATGACATGTTTCTTTGAGAAGGGGTGTACTACTGGGTGCCGGTTTCTAACGTCTGATTGGCTGGCTGCCATGTGTAAGGTCATGGCGCCTACTGTGCGTTCTTGAAAGCATTAGAAACGTTGCCTTGCTACTTTGTGCTTTGTAAACGTATGACCTGGTCTGACTGCCTTTACAGCAGAAATGGCTAACATGGTTGATCCAGAGGTGACCACGCTTTCTAGTTCAGACATTCTGAGAATCATGGGAGTTGTAGTTGTTGACATGTGCATACATGGGAGACGTTGGACCTTTCAACAGGATAATGATCCCAAGCATACCTCCAAGTCCACTAGAGCATGGTTGCAGATTAAAGGCTGGAACATTTTGGAGTGGCCATCGCAGTCACCTGACTTAAATCCGATTGAGAACCTCTGGTGGGACTTAAAGAAAGCAGTTGCAGTGTGCAAGCCTAAGAATGTGACTGAACTGGAGGCTTTTGCCCATGACGAATGGGCGATACCCGTAGATCGCTGCAAGACACTTGTGTCAAGCTATGCTTCACGTTTAAAAGCTGTTATAACTGTAAAAGGATGTTGTACTAAGTACTAAGATTGAATGTCACTTGGGGGTTGAATAAAACTGATAATGATGTGAGCACAGAAAAGACATTTGTGGTTATTTCATTATAAATGTTATGTTATATTTGTCTGACCTACACGTGCCTCTTTGATTTAATTGTAAGCAAGATGACTGATCAAAATCAATGTCAAACTGGCCAAAACACTCAATTTCAGTGGGGGTTGAATAATTTTGAACACAACTGTAGCTCCTTGTGATATGAATTCTCTGTTGTGGCAGTGCCTCTGTGGTTCAGAGTAAAGACCCTACGACAGAGCCGCGTTCAATACCTCAGCAGCTGCTGAATTGATGCAGCGCAGCAATTCAGTTTGCTGCAGCAGTGTCATTGAACTCTTTGGATGAGAATTTCAAAGCAAAAATGGCCGATGCCCCCAGCTCATATTGAAAACCCACACGTGGGTATGTAGTGCTGCTGGCTTCAAATGGATTTTTAGCAGACTTGAGCGCCTCTGCATAGGGGAAAAACATATCAGGGGGGATATAAATATGTCTATTACAGTTCCATTTCTTTTTATATTCTATATTACCACTTAAATGTAAATAGTTACCATTTTCCAATAACTATTTGGTGCTTTGAATCAACAAACACTTCGAAATGGTCATTGCCGTAATGGATAATAACTTGCTCCATGGCGGCGGCCATCTTTACTACGTCACTCAGCTACTCGCAGCATCTCTCCGAGTCGCTGCAAGTGCTAAGTTAGCAGGGCTGAGCGACAGAACAGCGTTCAGTGGCAAGTTGCTAACTTGGCACTTGCAGCGGCTGAGGTATTGAACGCAGCTCAGATGTGTTGCAACTTAAAGTGGCAGAGCATCATGCGAGATGCAGTTTCATAACCTCTGGAGGGTCAAGGTTGCTGATACCTGCCATACACTGAATTTTTTTGCATACTTCATGTGACTGAATGTTCATTCAAGCAGCTAACTCCTAAGGCTTCTCAATTCTTTACATTGAAAAGCATTTGATTGGCTGCCTGCTTGCTGATCGCTTCTGTGCAGATTGTCATCCAGAGCCCCGTTCAATACCTCAGCAGCTGCTGAATTGCTGCAGCAGTGTCATTTAACGCTTTGGATGTGAATTTTGAATCCAAAATGGCTTTTTTTTTTTTTTTTTTTTTTTTTTACCACTTCAATGCGGAGGACGCGCTGAGCGCGTCCTCCCATTGGGGTCAGCGTTCGGCCGGGTTCCGGCCGATCGCTGGCCCCTCCGGTGCGGGCTGACCTCCTCGATGTCAGCCGCGCATCCGGAACCGCACCTGCTGGTATTCGGTGTCATCGCGGCAGCGCGATGACACCTAATTCAGGCGCCCCCCCGCATGTGCGGAGGAGGCGCCTGAAAGGGAGGGGGGGAGGTCCTTCGGACCTCTCTCCCTCCCGATCGGCGGCTCTGCGGGGGTTAACCCAGGCATCATTTGGAAGGGCACAGCCTGCCCTTCCAAATGGTGCCTGGCATTAACCCCTGGGGAGCTGGATCGCGAATCGGCGCTGAAAAGCGCCAGTTCGCGATCCTTTCCCGGAGCTGGCCGACATCTTGGATGTCGGCCAAGCCTCCGGGAACTCCCCCTGAGGACTGGCGTCATCGTGCGTAGCACGATGACGCCAGTCCTAGAGTTAACCCCTAACTGCCACCAACGGTGGAGATAGGGAGTTCCAATGAACGAAATCTTCCAATGAACTCCCTATCTCCCGATCCGTGGCAGCTAGGGGTTAAAGTTTGGTATGGTTGGATCGGCCAGAGCATGGCCGTTCCAACGATACCAAACACTACTGTGAAAAAGTTTGTAAAAAAAAAAAGAGAAATAAAAATAAATAAAAATAAAATTTTTTTTTATTTTTTTTGGTTTAATGCAGCAATATTGTTCCCATTTCAATTATAATGTGAACAATGATGCTGCACTAACGATTTTTGTATGCGGTGCGTTTGTTAAAAATAGTGTAAATTTTCCCCAAAAAAAAAGTAACGAGACCCCATCTCTAATTTTTTTAACAAGCGCACCCCATACAAAATATAACCGCAATTGCTCGCATGTTAAAATGTGAAAAAAAAACACTTTACACATTGTAAATTATTGAAAATACATATTTTATTGCATTTTTTGTTATAATATACAGACATGACATAACGTATACATATAATAATGACATATTATGAATCTACCGAGTCTGACGGAAAGAACGCTATATAATATGTCTGGGTCATATACTAAAATAAGCCTTCAAAACTAGGGATGCACCGATACCACTTTTTTAAGACCGAGTACGAGTACAGATACTTTTGTTCAAGTACTCACCGATACCAATTACCGATACTTTTATTTTATGTCATGTGACGCTTTCCAATAAGAACAGACCTCCTATAAAGCCCCCAGGTCTCATGGATTTGCCCCAGCTCATGGATAATTGCCCCCCAGCTCATGGATAATTGCCCCCCTGCTCATGGTTAATTGCCCCCCCTGCTCATGGTTAATTGCCCCCCCTGCTCATGGTTAATTGCCCCCCCTGCTCATGGTTAATTGCCCCCCCTGCTCATGGATATGCCCCCCCTTGCTCATGGATATGCCCCCCCTTGCTCATGGATATGCCCCCCCTTGCTCATGGATATGCCCCCCCTTGCTCATGGATATGCCCCCACTCTCCGCTCATACTTACCTTCCTTCAGCGCCGCCGGTAAAGTCTTCGCGCGCTCCTTGGAAGGACCCCAGCCGCGACCACGTGGGACCATGTGATCGCGGCTGGGGTCCTTCCAACGAGCGCGCGCGGGAACTTTCCCGGCGTCGCTGAAGGAAGGTAAGTATGAGCGGAGAGCAGCTGCAGGGCCTGTCTGAATGCTCTATCTGCATTCGGACAGGCCCTGCAGCTGCTCACTTTGTTTAATACTTACCTTCCTTCAGCGACGCCGGGAAAGTTTCCGCGCGTGCGCTCGTTGGAAGGACCCCAGCCGCGATCACATGGTCCCACGTGGTCGCGGCTGGGGTCCTTCCAAGGAGAGCACGCGCGCGCGAAGACTTTCCCGGCGTCGCTGAAGGAAGGTAAGTATTAAACAAAGTTAGGTGACCAGCTGCAGGGCCTGTCCGAATGCCGATAGAGCATTCGGACAGCCGCCGCAGCCCCTCGGATACCGGCAAGCCGGCTCAATGCCGGCTTCCGGTATCGGAAAAAAATATCGGGGGTACTGCACGAGTACCAAGTACTCCTGCAGTACCCGGTATCGGCACCGATATCGATACTAGTATCGGTATCGGTGCAACCCTATTCAAAACACGTTTAAACATGATGAGCAAAACCGGTAAACATGACCTCAGCACAGAGGCGGGAAAAGCCTCAGCAGCGAAAGGGTTAAATTATTCAGATTGTTTTTCGTATCACTCGAACAAAATATGATAAAAGCAGTCAGCACAATTCCGTTTTGTATGCACACACCACAAATGATCGTTTTTATTGAATAAACGTTAGGTTTACTTCTGAAACAAAATATAAATTGAGCTGTAATATATGTCTGTGCAGGGGTAAATAATAAATATTTTGTGCTTTGGTGAACAAAAACCTCAAAATTAACATTGCTGTACGGAATTATTACTTGCTTCATGGCGGCGGCGGCCATCTTTTAATTCGTCACACTCAGCTACTCGCAGCATCTCCTCGGGTCGCTGCAAGTGCTAAGTTAGCAGTGCTGAGTGGCTGAACGGCGTTCAATGGAAAGTTGCTAATTTAACACTTGCAGCGGCTGAGGTATTGAACGCGCCTCAGGTTTCCTGGTAATTTAATGACTTGCGCGACTTGACAGCTGCAGCAAAGCTTAAAAACTCTTAGAATTGCACCTGTATACACATATAGCTTTGCAAATAAAATGTGCACCTTGAGCTAAATTACATTGCTCAGAATAACTTGAAACTCAAGAATAAAACACAACTGCTACTATAAAAGTACTTGGTGCTCTGATCCTGCAACACAGTGCATTTATTATTCTATTTCTATTTGTTTCAGATTTTTAACACTTACAGTATAACCAGCTTCCAAGGTTGATAGCTCAGGAGCTGACTGCACATATTATTGGAGCCAGCATATTTTCCATACGGATTTGTTTAATCTAGGAGTTTTTTGAGCAATTGTGCATTTGAATAAGCGACACGACCGCATTCTATTCGTTCAATATTAATACTTTGTATTCCTGTTCAAGGAGCACATTAACATGTGATTTAAATACCAGGAAACTGAAAGTCCTTGATGTGAAAGGGGAACTGTGCTTTGAGATCACGTTGTACTTTTTTATTTTTGTTACCCTAGAAAGGATAGTTTGTCAGAAACGCCCACGATTGTTTTCCAACTGGAATACCTTTTTTTAAAAAAAAAAAAAAAAAATGGCTTAAACAACCAGGCTGTAACTAGTGGTGATGGTTAAAGGAACACGCTATTAAAAAAAATAGTTGCCTTTCTTTCTTTTTTGCCTTGGGCAGATGTTGCTGACAGCCTCAACCCAATTGTTTTTTTTTTTTTCCTTCCTGGGTATTTTATTTTTTTATTTTAACCTACCTTCTCTACATGCCGCTCCTCCTCTTTGGCTCAGGGGCTCCTGAACCCAGAAATCCCTGAAGCTTGTCTGTGCAATTTGCACTCCTATAATACTTGCATAGCGTAGGAACTGCAAATTGCGCAGTGCTAAGGGACCTGTGCACTTTACGTACGCAAGTTTTGGAGCTGCGTGCATGCACAGATCCAAACCATCGCTGCCTCTGAGATCACCCGCTGCCATGATGGATCTCGAGCGTAATGTCTGCATGCCCGACATCACTGGTGATCGGCAACTGGGAAATTCAAAACTCTGGCTGCCCATGATGCTGGGTGGGGTTGAGAAAGCATTTTCACCATATTGGAGCTGGGGAGTGGGAGAAGGTGGGCACTCGTCACATCCTGAGTACTTGGTAACTGTAAAGTGGATGAGTAGAGTGTTCCTTTTTAAATGAGTTTGCAGATAAATGGGCTGAAAGGAAAATGGGTAGATAAGAGGAGCCGGGTAAGGCAAATTTGTCATTCCATGGTTAATCTCTCCATGTTCTTCTGATGCATTCTGTCCTACATTTATTGGTCTGTTTTGCAAAAAAAATGTTACCTTATTCCCTGTTTTTTTTCAAGGTATGCAGTGAGCACGTTTTATAACAATCGATCTCTTTCAGAACCTGCTTGCAGCGTCCCCAACCGCGACACGCGCATTTCATTTCACTGTCTATGGAAGCAAGGATGCGTCTGCTAAAGTCTCAGATTCTGTAAGTACATCCTTCAGAATAACTACGGAGTATCCCCTTACATTTTGTACAATCAAAAGGCTAAACACCCTACTAGGGCTGAAACTAACGATTATTTTCATAATCGATTTAGTTGGCCGATTTTTTATTTTTTATTTTTTCGATTAATCAGAACAGAAAAAACTCCGTGCCATTTTTTTTCTTTTATTTAAAATAATTTAGTGAACAAAAGGAGTGTTTATAAACAAACTTCAAAATAAACACACTTTACAGTAACACTACAAAACTGTACAATGTTAAAGCAGCAGAACAAAACCCAAACAATCACAGTTCCAGAAAGTTAGCATTGGAATGTAAAAATGTTAGCATATCCACATGCTCAGGGCTGAGGCTGGCTCGCTTTTTGCTAGCAATGTTGCCTGCAGCGGAGAAGAGGCGTTGAGGTGCCTGGGATACACAAGTAGCATTTCGCTAGTTTTGCCAAGGTTGGGTATTTTTCTTGGTTACCCTTCCACCAGTTCAAAGGGTTTTCCTCCTTAGCAAGGGGCCTCTCCACAAAATAATCTTGCACTTCTTTCCTCACTTGGTCATGGATAATATGCTCCTCATGTTGCCCCTCTTTAGGCTCTTCTTCACTGCTGCCTTCAGACTCCAGGAGTGAGTCAAGTAGTGATGCAGATGTTGAGGGCTCAGCAGTTCTAGTCACAGTTGAAGTGGTTGCTTGTTGCCGCAGCATCTCCCTTCTCACAACAAGTGCTTCTGTCTGCACTCTTGCCTGCACATTTATAATTTGTTCTGGTGTTAAAAATGTAAGTCTTCTAAATCTTGGGTCCAGAGCAGAAGAAAGAATTACAGTATTTGGGACCTGTTCAAAAAGGATTCTCTTCCATCTGCTCTGAAGTTGCTCTGTTGCTATGGATTGGAAATTCTTCACTGGAGAGGACTCAAAGGAAGTACTCTCAAGTGCAGGCACTGAAGATCTAGTAATACAGTGTTGTCCACTCATAAATACAGTAGCGCATTCAAAGGGTTTAAGGGCAGTGGAAAGTTCCTCAAGAATACTCAATTAGAAAGAGGTAGTCAAAAGGATTGACTACCTTTAGCGGAGCTTCTAAAGATATATAGAGTCCGAAACCAATTGGGAAATAACCCGAGTTCTTAGAAAGAGGACCTCTCCAACTTGGAGGTTGTTGGCCAGGACATTAACATTTAAAACTTTAAATCTTTAATATTAAACATATAACAATTAACATAAAGCCTTCGGAAGGTATACAAAAACAACATATAAACATTTAAGGCTAATAAAAACAATAATAATTATAATCACTTCTTAATTATATCGTAGAATACCTCTGAGTGATTATATTACGAAATGATGTTATAGACCCTGTATTACAACATAAAAAGCTCCTATATAATTATGGCATTCGATTCAAAAGAGCATACTGTATACAGGGTGCCCTTATATTGGACACTTTTAGTGATCTCTTCCTTATATAATTTCTCAGAATTCAAATAAATGAGATCATTTGACATGATATAAGGCTGAATGAGTTCCCTGATATTTAATTGCATTAGAGGCATTTGCACTTCTTCTGCCTTTAGGTTTAATTGTTATCATATATTGGCATGATTGCCTAAATCAATTAAACCAGGTCATACTCGCCTTATTAGTCGGACTTGAATAGATTATATACACCATAAAGTTCTTTTTATAAGTCTTGTATTATGAAGGGTATATTGAAGATACTTATTGAGGGTATAATTCGGCTCTACAAGCAATGCTATAAACTTTATAGTATTTAATTACACCGTAATTATATGATCTTTTTCTCTTTTACAATGAAGACCTTTATTTTCTGCGGGATTTAATTATCATTCCAAAGTTGCAACTCAGCCAAGTTTAATCATTCGTCATATTAAGCTGATCAGTCCCTAATAGAATTAAGTATCACAAAATCCTTAATTGATCACAGAACTTGGCACTCTACGATTGTATAGGTGATTGTTATCAACGTAATCGTTCAACATCCGATGGTACGAATATACGAAAATTTACTCGATAGCATATATAACTTGAATTATATTTTATCGCTGTTGTTACTAAGTATTTCGTTACTTTGACAGTGATATATCCCAATTGGAAACTGTAATCTTTTTCGGATCTCCGGTCATATGTATCAAATACTTATTACTTATATTAAACTTTAAAGTATTCAATAACACCGTATTTATATAATTGTTAGTTCATTCACAGTGAAGACCTTTATTTTCTGCAGGATTTAATTATCATTCCAAAATTGCAACTCAGCCAGGTTTAATTACTCGTCTTATTATACTGATCAGTTTCAAATAGAGCTAAGTATCACAAAATCCTAGATTGATCACAGATCCTAGCACTCTACGATTATATTGTCAAAGTAATCGTTCAGCTTATAAACCTAACATCCGATGGTACGAATTTACGAAGATTTACTCGATGGCATATATAGCTTGAATTGTGTTTATAACTGTTACTGGATATTCAGTTACTTTGATAATGATATATCCAAATTAGAAACTGTAATCATTAGCGGGTCTCCAGTCATGTGCATCAAATACTTGTTACTTATAGCGTTATTTAAACATTGACTGTTTGTCATAAGTCACTTTTGTGAGCCTTTTAGCCCCAGACAAAGAAAATACTAGCGGTTTAAATTAAATCATAAATTCAGCATTTGTTCAAGATCCGAATAAGATACTGTTGGTTCGGATATCAATAAACCACCAAAAATTCTATTATCTCAAATCATTCAATCATCATTTCGTTGTTGATCATTCATTTAGCGTCCGATCATTATTTCCTTTTTAAATTCTTAAAACGATCAAAGTATTCAGTCATTCATATCTTATATTAAGATTAACGATCAAATTATTCAATCATTTATTGGTATCTTCTATTAAGATTTCGATCATTCATTTAGCATCCATCTGGTTTTAGATCCAGATAATGTTTGCCCTTTTGTGTAATTGATGGATCAGAAAGAGTCAGTTACTTGCCACCATTGTTCAAGGAGTCTGCTAACCATGTAGTAAGTGCTATTCCACCTGGTGCTCACATCCTGAAGAAGCTTATGCTCAGGTGTACCCATCTGCCTCTGCTTTTCCTTCAACTTGCTGCTGGCTAGCTCACTTTTTTTTTAAATGCTCAAGTCCTCTTGCAGCACCAACAGCTCTCTCAATCCCTGAATTCCTCAATGCAGCACCGATCACCAGCTGCAAGGTGTGGCCAGTGCAGCGGATACTGGTCCACCCAGGATTTTTGAAGCGGCCACAATATTTGCACCGTTATCATGCACAATGGCAATTATTTTTTGAGCTGGAACTTCAAACTTTGCAACAACTTCCAACCATTCTGCAATGTTTGCTGCTATATGGTAGTGAGGCAAACCGACTTCATCATCCAATCATCACCTATGTAGTGGCATGTAATGCCAAGATAAGTCTCAATTGCTATACTTGTCCAAATGTAAACGCAATTCTGCTCTCATTACTGCTGATTAGGGCTGCAACTAACGATTATTCTCCTAATCAATTAGTTGGCACCAATTAATCGATAATGGAAATAGTTGACAACTATTTTAATCATCGATTAGTTGGCGATTAATCACTTTAGTTGTTTCAGCCCTACACCCTACTCTTGTTTCTAGAATGTTTTGTCTTGGTGTTTAAACAAAGTCTAATTTGTAAACAAATTCATTAAAAATCATTCTGCACATTCAATTACATTTACAAGTTCTATTGCGCGTGAGTGAGAAAGAACAAAACTACATGCAAGTTAAACAAACAGAACAGCAGGAGGGAGGACCCTGCTCGAGGGAGACACATGCTAGGTGAGGGGAAGTAGCAGGTGCATGGGGGGGTGTGCTGGAAGATAGGGCAAGAAATGTACAGTGGAGGATTCTGGAGTGAGCCAATAGGCTTCTCCTGAAGTAATGTGTTTTCAGAGACTTCTTGAAGGACTGGAGAGACTGGGAGCTTGGATGAGCATTTTAGTAGAGTCCTGATTTAAGAAAGGGTCGGACGAGTGCAATGTTTTTTTTAGGTGGAAGAATCAAGATTTGATTAAAGACTAAATGTGAGGTGTGAAGGAAAGATCTGAGTCGAAGAGGACATAGAAGCAATAAGCTTGTGAGGAAGAAGTAATGGTGGCACCATTCACCTGAAGGGAAATGGGTGCAGGAATGTTAGTTTTAAAGGGAGGGAAGACGAGAAGTTCACGTAGACATGTTTAGCTTTTAGGAGACGGAAAATCATCCATTTAGAGACAGCGGATAGGCAGGCAGTAACACGGTCCAACACAGGAGGAGAAAGATTGGGAGAGAAAAGGTAGATTTGGGTGTCTTCAGCGTAGAGATGATATTTGAAATCCATAGGAAGAGATGAGGGGGCCAAAAGAGGCGGTATAGATTAAGCGTAAGGGACCAGGAACAGAGCCTTGGTACCCCAACTGAGAGGAACCAGGGAGAAAGAGAGAGAACAAAAAAAACCACAACAACCAGCAGAGAGCGGTGCTGCCAAGACCACGTTGACACCGTGTTAGGAGCAGAAGAGGGTGGATAACAGTATCAAATGCAGCAAAAAGTTCAAGAAGAATAAGCCGAGAGAAGTGCCTTTTTGTTTAAGCAGCAACTAAATCATTAGTCGCCTTGGTCAGAGCAGTCTCAGAGTGCTGGGAGCGAAAGCTGGACTAGTGCGGATCAAGTAGGGAGTTATTGGTGAGAAAACTGGTCAGCTGCTTTATAGACCAGGCGTTCCAAGATTTTGGAGGGAAAGGGGAGCAAGGAGCTGGGAAGATGGTTAGAAAGGGGGGGGGGTAGGGTCAAGAGATAGCTTCTTCAGCATCGGGTGCTCTCAACAGAGCACCCGATGCACATTTCGCTTCTAAGGCTCGTCCGGAGTGCATAGGAATGCACTCCTGACGAGCCTTAGAGGCGAAACGTGCGTCGGGTGCTCTGAGAGCAGGGCAGGCATACCAAATCTTTCCTTTGGCAGAACTACAGCATTTAATATGGTCTGATTGTCATGGCTAACATCCCTTCCCCCAAATCTCCTAATTTTGTGGCTCTAATTATGAATTGATATTTGGCTGGGGCGGTTGTAATTTATATGCTTTAATTTACTGTACACCTTTACTCTGGAAAGGTACTTTTGCTTTTCTGCCATCTTTATGCTATTTAGCAGTCTCGTCATTATCAATAATAATTCCAGGTTTATCATGACCTGACGAGCATCGGGAAAGGCTCTTTATCTCGGACTCTCATTTTCTGTTTTCACTGTCTGACTCTCCCCCTTTTTTATGCACCTCTCAATGTTTTTCTAGTGATCAAAGATAATTATAAAGTTTGGTGCATAATTCCAACTATTTTGGGTTAACTTTCACACAGTGAAAAGGTTTTTAATTTGTCTATAGTTTGTTTGTAAATAATGATCATGATTTGTATTGTGTGTTTTTATTAAGCCAAAATAAAGGTTATGTTTTAAATACTATTGTATTCAGGTAGGATTATTGGCTCACCTACTCCTCAGGTGAACCCATTAATTGAAGGTTGCATTAAAAAAGCATAAT
Organism: Leptobrachium leishanense; assembly: GCA_009667805.1. NCBI lineage: Eukaryota > Metazoa > Chordata > Amphibia > Anura > Megophryidae > Leptobrachium > Leptobrachium leishanense. Next base: position 227,183,686 of record CM019067.1, on the reverse strand, counting down.
GACGCTTACAATTATAGAGTGTTTACATATTTATTTTATTTATTTACAAAGGATTTTACTGGGAAGGATACATTGAGATTTCTCTCGTTTTCAAGTATGTCCTGGTTTCAAGAGCATTGCAATTTTTACAGTTGTTACAGAAATACAAAGTAATAAAATGCAAGATGGTAAAAAACACACCTACAGATTTTCACAGAAATAAATATGTAGGAAATAAAGTCATTATGTTACATGTTTACAGGTGCATTCTTTATCCAGGTATTTTAGTAGGGAACTCCTTGAGGGACTTAAGACTGGGGCAAGATTTGATGGTGTCTGGGAGATTATTCCAGAATTGTGGTGCTTGGTAGGAAAATGAGGATGGAACTACTTTCTTTTTGTATTGTGGTATTGCAAGTAAGGTGCTGGTCCTGGATCGGAGGTTATAGGATGAGGGAACTGCTGGGGGAAGCAGTGTATTCAGGTAGGGTGGTGGCTTCACAGAAAACCTCTTAAACACCAGGTTGGAAAGGTGAAGAGTGCTTCTGGATTCCAATGACGGCCACTTTAGCTCTTTTAACATGTCACAATGGTGGATCATGTATTTACATTGTAGCACAAAAGAGGCAGAATGAGTTATACAATGTAGTAAGTTTCTGAAGGTGTGTTTGCGGGGCAGCTGCATACACTACATCTCCGTATTCAATAGCTGGCATAAGCATTTGTTGCACAATCTGCTTTCTTACTGCGGGGCTCAGGCAGGATTTGTTTCTGTACAGGGCACCTAGTTTGGGGTAAAGTTTAGAGGAAAGTTTTTCGATGTGGGGGCCAAAGGATAGATTAGGGTCCAACCACATACCTAGATATTTGAGAGAAGTGACTGTGGTCAGCGTGACATTTGATTTTGTCCCCACACATAGATGGGGATTTTGCAATTTATGTAGTTTAGGTGCTGTTCCAAAGAGCATTGTAACAGTTTTGTCAGTATTTAGAAAAAGTTTGTTATCTTTGATCCACTTTTCTACCTCTGTGAATTGTTCTTGCAGCACTGCCTCGAGCTGCTGGAGATTCGGTTTGCTGGTATAGATTACGGTGTCGTCTGCGTACATGTGTACAGTTGAGGCTTTGCAGACGTTGGGCAGATCATTTATGAATATTGTGAATAGCAGGGGGCCGAGTATCGAGCCCTGGGAGAGGGAGGGAGTGAGGAGCTGGCAGAAATGGACACCTATTGCGATCGGTTGGATACATATGAATGAAACCATTTTAGTGTGTGATTGCCAATACTGGAGTTTTTAAGTTTTTGTAATCGAATGCCATGGTCTACTGTGTCAAAGGCCTTTGCAAAATCCACTTTTTGGATAGGTACCACTCTCGCAGTCTTACACAGTTTGGGTATGTATCCAGTTGCCAGTGATTCATTGATTAGGGTTGCGACAGGTTTTGCAATTGCCCTTGCACTGATTTTCAGCAGCATTGCTGGGATTTGATCAGGTCCCGACTGGAATTTCATTTTTTGATTGCAGAGAAGTTTAGTAACTACACTGACAGGCACTGGTCTAAAACTGAATTTCTCTGCGATATAGGGTCTTTGCACACATGCCTTGGCACTGTTCATCAAATAAGATAAAACATACATGAATTGACATGAGCATTATATTCAAGGACTGTTCAATCTAAGCGAAGTGACATGGATACGTAAGAGGTCAAGGTGTATTTGAGTGGTTGGATATAAGAAGTTCTGGGATGTGTGGGCAATGGCATTGGATCAGGATTGGGAAAGCTTTGGAGTGAGCTGATAAGCTTCTATATGTTGAAATATTCATTCAATGATGTGGACTATATTAAAATTTGTTGAAGCTGCTCTTGTTCACAAAGTGGAGCAGTAGCTAACGGTTCTCCCGCAGGTCTCCTTACTAATATGTTTTTACTGCAAATTTCCCATTTCTCATGTGAGTATGCAAGGGCTGGGCTTTTTTTTTTGTCCCAAAAGAAGGTTATTCAAAGAGTGCTGAACAATCAATTGCAGCGTACGGTGCAATTTTGTAGCAGTTCGGTTATTCAGAGAACTGTCAATTTGCCAAATACTGGAGAATTGACAGTAAAATACGGTGCAGTTCGTCGCCATTTGGTGATCTTCGGCAGCATTTAATCTATTCAGAGAACGCCGAACTGCACCGACAAGTCAGTGAAATTCCCTGATTTTCGGTGGTTCAGTTCCACCGGTTTTAACAGGCAAATCCCATAGGATTCAATGTTATAGTATTTATTTTTTGTAATCGAAGATTTTGAGGCATTGGTGAAATACAAACATATGTTCATGTTACATCAGGGGAAACCCTATAAAAACAGTTATGTGTGAACATACAGCAGAAGCAAAACATAATTTGGTAACAGAATATATACCTCCCAGTTAACGGGTGCAGTAGTTAAAGAGCAGAACACTGGAGCGAAATGGCGAGCTTGCTACCGCACAATTGTTAAATTGTTATTGTTAAAACGACGTGAAGCTTTTTGGATCTCAAAGTATCCTTCCTTGTAAAATACTTTTATAAATAAATTTATCAATTACAGTCACTATATCCTAAAGGACTAAATGCAGGTTTTTAGCTTCGTATCATTTATTTGATACTTTGTAGATAATGGTTCAGGATGCGACATCACTTGTTGATATATATATCATCATCAACAACAACAAGTACCAACGAAGTTGTTATATTTTGTGTATGTCTATGTTCCTCCAATTAACAACCCTGACAAACTCGTTGTGCTACCTATACCTATGATACATTATCCTAAAATTATTACCGTAGCACTCCTCCACCTCTCCACCCTCCTCTACGTTCATCTGTTTTCCTCTTGTATCCTCATTTGTAAACGGATGGTTATTCGCCTTCCGCCTATCAGAGACAGTGGGTGTTAAAATGAATTTAATGTTTGATTACAGCAAGGTGTCCAGAAACATCTATATTATCATACAACATATCCTTTATATATGCTTCTGTCTTCAAGTATACAGCGATTCACTTGTCAATATCTAGAGATGGGGCATGTTATATTTATCAAGAATATGTGAGACCATCAGTATACCCTGTATTGGGACAAAACATACAGCTGTAATATCTTTTAATCTTTGTCCCTGTCATTTGTAGGGCACTGATAGGTGGTTTACTCCAATGGGTTAAGACCTACTGGTATGGGACAACCCCGTTCTTAACTAATAGAGGGTTCTGCTATTGGCCAAATAAATGTGCATGCGCACAACGAGATGGAAAAGAACGCAGACACGTAGAAACATATGGAGACGGAATGACGAATTGGGGGTGGATTATCAATCATTAAAGAGTAATTGAGGTGAAATACTTCTTTGCCCCACTGATTGATTGATTGATATATATATATATCAATCAATGTATGTATTTAGTCAGCCACCAATTGTGCAGGTTCTCCCACTTAAAAAGATGAGAGAGGCCTGTAATTGTCATCATAGGTACACTTCAACTATGAGAGACAAATGAGAAAAAAAAAAATCCAGAAAATCAGTCTGATTTTTAAAGAATTTATTTGAAAATTATGGTGGAAAATAAGGATTTGGTCACCTACAGTACAGTACAAAGATTTCTGGCTCTCACAGATCTGTAACATCTTCAAGAGGCTCCTCTGTCCTCCACTCGTTACCTGTATGAATGGCACCTGTTTGAACTTGTTATCAGTATAAAAGACACCTGTCCACAACCTCAAACAGACACTCCAAACTCCACTATGGTCAAGACCAAAGAGCTGTCGAAGGACACCAGAAATAAAATTGTAGACCTTCACCAGGCTGGGAAGACTGAAATCTGCAATAGGCAAGCAACTTGTGAAGAAATCAACTGTGGGATCAATCATTAGAAAATGGAAGACATACAAGACCGCTGATGATCTCCCTCGATCTGGGACTCCACACAAGATCTCACCCCGTGGGGTCAAAATGATCACAAGAACGGTGAGCAAAAATCCTAGAACCACACGGGGGGACCTAGTGAATGACCTGTAGAGAGCTGGGACCAAAGTAACAAAGGCTACCATCAGTAACACACTATGCTGCCAGGGACTCAAATCCTGCAGTGCCAGACGTGTCCCCCTGCTTAAGCCAGTACATATCCGGGCCTGTCTGAAGTTTGCTAGAGAGCATTTGGATGATCCAGTAGAGGATTGGGAGAATGTCATATGGTCAGATTAAACCATTGTACAACTTTTTGGTAAAAACTCAACTCGTCCTGTTTGGAGGAGAGAGAATGCGGAGTTGCATCCAAAGAACATCATACATACTGTGAAGCATGGTGGCAGAAACATCATGCTTTGGGGCTGTTTTTCTGCAAAGGGACCAGGACGTCTGATCCTTGTAAAGGGAAGAATGAATGGGGCCATGTATCATGAGATTTTGAGTGAAAACCTCCTTCCATCAGCAAGGGCATTGAAGATGAAACGTGGCTGGGTCTTTCAGCAGGACAATGATCCCAAACACACCGCCCGGGCAACGAAGGAGTGGCTTCGTAAGAAGCCTGTCTCCAGATCTTAACCCCATAGAAAACCTTTTGGAGGGAGTTGAAGGTCCGTGTTGCCCAGCGACAGCCCCAAAACATCACTGCTCTAGAGGAGATCTGCATGGAGGAATGGGCAAAAATGCCAGCAACAGTGTGTGAAGACTTACAGAAAACGTTTGACCTCTGTCATTGCCAACAAAGGATATATAACAAAGTATTGAGATGGACTTTTGATATTGACCAAACACTTATTTTCCACCATAATTTGCAAATAAATTCTTTAAAAATCAGACAATGAGACTTTCAGATTTTTTTTTTTTTTTATCATTTTGTCTCTCCTAGTTGAAGTGTACCTATGATAATTACAGGCCTCTCATCTTTTTAAGTGGGTGAACCTACGCAATTGGTGGCTGACTAAATACTTTTTTGCCCCACTGATACAGATATATCTATCCCGAGATTAGTTGCATCACTCTCGATAAGGCAGTGGTAATGGTGAAACGCTTTGAGTCATGGTCTTTTAACAGTATGTGTATACCGGTAGTTTTTGAGGACAAGAAGCAGATCTGATTATTGTGGCAATCTTTGTTTATATGAGACTCTAATGTTTTCTACTTATCCATTGTGGGTATAGTAGGCCGCTCGAACTGCCGAGGTATAGCCTTGGACACTTTGTGTCCGTTTCAACCACTACTCGGTTGTGTTGACTGGGTTTTGGAATTTAATTTGTGATCCAGTTTGCTGGCCACGAATACAATTGTTAGACTGGTTCTGCCCTTCTCAAAGGCTACACCTCTTTAGACTTTCAGCTGACATAACGGCCGTTTATCTTATTTTGTCCATGCTTGACTGTGTCCTATAGGTTATTTCATCATTCGTAGGTTTTATCCTTGTGTATGTTGGTTCTTTAATAAATATTAGTAATTGTAAAGTCAAACTGCAGAGGTACAGAATGGTCAGCTAAGATACAAGCAAGTGGAATAATAAAATGACTGTAATTCCGTTTCGGTAATTGAAATCTGCAAAAGTCTGAGGACTACTAGTCTCTGCATGCAATTAAGCTCCATTTAGGGTCAGCCAATCAGAGCAGAGGTCAGGCTTCCCAGCAGCTTCAAGGAAATCTGTGGAGGAAGGGAGGGGCTATCTTAGAGTTCCATGCATGCAGCAACCTGCATAGGAAAGTGCAAAGAGATTTACAAACCTCTTCAGATCCTGGAGTGGCAGCCGGTGAGCAGAAGGATTTGTCAAATTCATGTACAGGAAAGGATTTCTATTTCATGCTCTGTGTGAGGAGATTCCACATGCAGTTCTTTATATTGGTCCATTTCATGTCTGTTTTAGAAACATCGAAAAATGTCGGCAGATAAGAACCTTTCGGCCCATCTAGTCTGCCCAATTACATGGATACTTTACCTGGATTTATCTTTTGTTTAGGATAGCCTTATGCCTATCCCATGCCTGCTTAAATTCAATTACTGTTTTGGCCTCTACCACTTCAACTGGAAGACTGTTCCATGTATCCACCACCCGCTCAGTAAACTAATGCTTCCTGATGTTACTTTTAAACCTTTGCCCCTCTAATCTAAGACTATGTCCTCTTGTTTTGCTACTTTGTTTCCTTTTAAATATACTCCCTTCCTCTACCTTGTGGATTCCCTTTACGTATTTAAATGTTTCTATCATATCTCCTCTGTCTCGTCTTTTTTCCAAGCTGGACATGTTAAGATCATTAAGCCTTTCCTGGTAACTTTTCTCCTTCAAGCCGTACACCATTTTAGTAGCCCTTCTCTGAACTCTCTCCAAGATGTCTATATCCTTCTGGAGATACGGTCTCCAGTACTGCACACAGTACTCCAAGTGAGGTCTCACCAGTGCTCTGTACAGTGGCATGAGCACTTCCCTTTTCCTACTGCTAATACCTCTCCCTACACAACCAAGCATTCTGCTAGCCTTTCCTGCTGCTCTATTACATTGACTATTTACCCTTAGATCCTCTGAAATAATAACCCCTAAATCCCTTTCCTCAGATGTTGAGGTTAGGACTGTATCAAATATTCTATATTCAGCCCTTGGGTTTTTACGTCCAGGTGCATTATCTTGCACTTATCCACATTAAAACTCAATTGCCACAACTCCGACCATTTTTTTAGTTTACCTAAATCATTTGGCTGATCCCTCCAGGAACGTCAACCCTGTTGCAAATGTCTGTTTTCTTTAAGTTTAAAATATATTTTGGCAGTAATGATATTCTAGAAGTGTGTGTGCTAGTGAAAATATGAAGCTGACAAAAGTTAATGATTTAACAAGCTTTATGTGCAATATATTTATACAATTTCTGTATTTCTTTCTAAGGTTTTTCACCTATTTACCTAATCCTTTATTCATCACTTTAATTCATCTATTCACTATTCATCTATTCACCTAATCAATCTACAGCTACTTAATTTACCCCACAACTCATTGAAATTAAACTTAAATGCAAGTGCATGAAGAGTGGAATCCAGTTATTTCCGGCATTGATGTTTGAAGTTCCTTTTTTCAAGCAGAGGAATTGTGCACAAACCATAAAGCTTGACAGTAATAGTTGTTGATCTGTTTTGTGATCTGATGTGACACTAATGTGACCCAATCTTTCAGGTTCTCTTATCTCTCCCCTTTCTTGAGTTTTCTACTCCATTTTAGTGTTGGTTAAAGAGCAGAACACTGGAGCGAAATGGCGAGCTTGCTACCGCACAAACAGGGCGCACAAACTAAGGTCTGCCAGAAACCAAGTAGGTCAGTTGTAAGATAACATCCAGGGTCTTCAGCACATGGAGCAGGAAAGTAGAGCAAACTCCATGAGCGAAAAGGAGCAGTGAGAAGAAACACAGGGTGGGATAAGGGGGTGGGAGTGGAAGGGTAGGAGGTAGAGCAGACAAATCAGAGTGCCAACAATAGGGTGGGCAATAGTTTTTATTTTATTCAACAGTTTATTCTTTTCAGTTTCAGCAAAAAGCACTTATATTCTAGAATTTATTTTTTTCTTACTCCGTATGACGGGCTGATCGGAGGTCGATGGCTGTCTTCCGTGGCTCCAGGTTTGGTGCACTTCGGGGACCTTGCGGTGAATAGTGAATTCACTGCAGGGCCGGCGAACTGGAATTGGGCCAAACGAAAGAGCACGGTAATTTCGGTGCACTTTGAATAAGCTTCAAAGAAATGGTTTGCGTATGACCTTGATTTTTAATTTTGCAACAATTGGAATTTTATATATGTATATAAGGTGTTATGTGAGAGGCTGAACCCGATGGGCGCATGTCTTTTTTCAGCCTATGTAACTATGTATTTTTTCTTTTTTCTTGTGACGAATCGTCGACGAGCATCTGCTGATGCTCAGTCGGATGCCCCAGCTGTTATTTAAAAATGTGCATCTAGCAGATTGTACACTTTTGTTGCAGGAGAGCAGACTGTCAGGTCGCACAATACTCTGTTCTATGCTTCAAAGTCAAACTAGCGCCTTCTGATTTGCCAGCTTCCTGATGCATGGGTTGGTGTAATAATATCTTAAACTTGATTTATTCGTGATTTATGAGTGCAACCTCAATTTTACATTTATGAAAATTATGGACTCTGTATCTTTTTAGAAGATCTCTGACAGATCACCCGAGATGACGGAGGAGAAGACAGAGGAGATATGATGGAAACCTTTAAATACGTAAAGGGAATCCACAAGGTAGAGGAAGGGAGTATATTTAAAAGGAAATAAAGTAGCAAAACAAGAGGACATAGTCTTAGATTAGAGGGGCAAAGGTTTAAAAGTAACATCAGGAAGCATTATTTTACTGAGAGGGTGGTGGATACATGGAACAGTCTTCCAGTTGAAGTGGTAGAGGCCAAAACAGTAATTGAATTTAAGCAAGCATGGGATAGGCATAAGGCTATCCTAAACAAAAGATAAATCCAGTTTAAGTATCCATGTAATTGGGCAGACTAGATGGGCCGAAAGGTTCTTATCTGCCGACATTTTTCTATGTTTCTATGCCAAGCAGCACACCAATATACAGGTAGAGCAGAGTGTGATCGTATTGGCTGGTTTTTGGATTATGCAGTGAACCAGCCATCTAGTGGCACTGGCTGCATTGCTGCTGACACACTGCAAAGCTTTGCAATTTAGATAATTAGCCTTGGCTGCTCACTTGCTAGGGTCAGACTAACGTGATTTCTATGGACTATGTGTCCGTACCGTACGTTAGTACGTAAGACGCAGTAGTGGCCACACAGTCCGTTTTTTCACTGACTTATTATTTGAGGGATGTAGCAGGGAAAATAAATTAAAATGCAAAACCATTTTGTCCGTCAAAAATGCTGGACGTATAAATGCAGTCCGTCTGACCACGTTCCATCACTCGCACAAAGCGTTGCGGACGCAGCGCACTTTGTGCGGCCGTTCTAGGGGTTGTACGTTCTTGCCTAACTTGTGTCCGTTTGCCGCGGCCGTTGTGCGTCCGCAGTTCAGTGCGGACATACTTCGTGTGTGGGACTCCATTGGCCTTTATGTCATGCTATCACGGATGTACTTTTGTGTGCCATCACGGACGTGAACGCTGTGCTCGTCTGACAGGAGCCTAAAATTCATCTTTTTATGAGCCATCTTTATGCAGCATACCACTCAGTGACTGTACAAGTATTTATGGGCTGAGGGTGAAGTAATAAACATACCATCTTACACTCAACTATAGAAGATCATCATGTCCCTGTTATGGATCTTCTCTACTTGGATAGATCAGATCCGTATTTGTAGACATTGTGATGGACTCGGCTGCTTTTGTTTTTTACTTCTTATTAATGTTTAAAATTCTTTTTGTTTATCATATCAGATTTCAACCCAGTATCCAGTTGTAGACCATGAGTTTGATGCGGTTGTGGTTGGAGCAGGTGGTGCAGGGCTCCGGGCTGCATTTGGGTTGTCTGAGGCTGGCTTCAACACTGCCTGCATCACCAAGCTGTTCCCCACAAGATCACATACTGTTGCAGCCCAGGTGAGTGTTTCCAAAAAACACTAAACATCCTAATGTCTACATGTAGGTTTACTATTTTAAATATCTTTATTCTGTGTAAAATCTTTGTTCTACGTAACACCGCTTCTCTTATTTACTGGAGGCCCATTTACTTTTTAAGATAGGACCGAAAACTGCTGTATTTTGTTATTTCAATTACTTTTTTAATATTAAATTCACTTGTGCTGGTGGTTCTTTTACTGTAATAATGAATACGCTGTATTTTCTGTGGGGATGTGACTAACAATTATTTTCATAATCGATTTTGTTTTTTCCGTTTTAATTAATCGGATCAAAAAAAAAATGTTTACGTAAATAGGAACCATATAAAAATCGGCAGCACCTTCTTACTTTTTCTCGTACAAAATTTGCGTAGTATATGTAACTTTTGTACAAATGCATATTTTACATAACTTGCGTACTTTATGCACTCAAGGTACACGACTGATGGATTGATTCTGTGTGCACCGCTCAAGCACATTTCTGCTTTTCCCCAAGCGAACGCTGCTATGAACCCTCGGATAGAAATGCCAGCTCAAAATCAGGGAGGGAAGGGGGCACTCCACACAGCCTGACCACTTTAGATTACGGTAATTAAAGTGGTCACGGTGCGAAGTATCCTTTTTTTTTTTTCTTTTTTTTTCTTTTAAATAAATTCATGAACAAATTGAGTGGGGGGGGGAGGAGGAGGACTGGAAATGGGAGTTTGGGGGAAGTGATTTGGACCGGAGAGGGTGGGGTAATGGCACATGTAGGGATCCGGCCGAAGCCAAAAACTCGGGATCTTTTCGGCTGAAAATCAGCCCTGAGAACCTGGGCCTGGAGGTCGGGGGCTCGTCTGAGCCTGGAGGCCGGCTGAGCAGCTTGCTCGGCCGGGCCTCCAGGCCCAGGTTCGCATGGCTGGTTGCACCATACTCATCTACATCCTCCTATTTTCGGTCCTGCGCTCCAGCGGTGACAGTCTTCCGGCTGTCGCAGGCTGCTCGGCCAGGCTCAGGCGAGCCCCCTGCTCGGCTGGGCCTTGAAGACCCAGCCGAGCCGGGGGCTCGCCTGAGCCTGGACGACGGCCGAGCAGCCTGAGATAGCCGTTGGACGGTCACCGCTGGAGCTCAGGGCCGAAGTGCTCGGCCAAAAAAAAACGAAATTTTCGTTTTTTTTTTTTTTTTTTTTTTTTTCCGCTGAATTTCCATTTCGGCCGAAACCGAAAACACCATTTTCGGCTTTTTTTTTTTTTTATTCTTTGGTGCATCCCTAGGCACCGCACTCCAGCTCAAACTAAAGATAAAACGGTGTTGCAGCTCCTCCACCCAGTGGTAGCACCCCAGGGTCTGTGCTATAGTTCTGCTACTGTTGTAAACTAAAACAGCGTGTTGTAAAATATGGTTATGTCTAACGTAACTGTAGAACTAAATAGGGATGCACCGATACCACTTTTTTAAGACCGAGTACCGATACTTTTTAAAAGTACTCACCGATACCGAGTACCGATACTTTTATTTAATATCATGTGACGCTTTCCAATAGGAATAGACCTCATATAAAAATTTATGAGATTGACCGCAGCTCTCATGGGTTTGCCCCCAGGTCTCATGGGTTTGCCCCCAGGTCTCATGGGTTTGCCCCCAGCTCACATGGGTTTGCCCCCAGCTCACATGGGTTTGCCCCCAGCTCACATGGGTTTGACCCCAGCTCACATGGGTTTGACCCCAGCTCACATGGGTTTGACCCCAGCTCACATGGGTTTGACCCCAGCTCACATGGGTTTGACCCCAGCTCACATGGGTTTGACCCCAGCTCACATGGGTTTGACCCCAGCTCACATGGGTTTGACCCCAGCTCACATGGGTTTGACCCCAGCTCACATGGGTTTGACCCCCAGGTCTCATGGATTTGCCCCCAGCTCACATGGATTTGCCCCCAGCTCACATGGATTTGTCCCCCAGGTCTCATGGATTTGCCCCCAGGTCTCATGGATTTGCCCCCAGGTCTCATGGATTTGCCCCCAGGTCTCATGGATTTGCCCCCAGGTCTCATGGATTGGCCCTCAGGTCTCATGGATTGGCCCCCAGGTCTCATGGATTGGCCCCCAGGTCTCATGGATTGGCCCCCAGGTCTCATGGATTTGGCCCCCAGGTCTCATGGATTGGCCCCCAGGTCTCATGGATTGGCCCCCAGGTCTCATGGATTTGGCCCCCAGGTCTCATGGATTTGGCCCCCAGGTCTCATGGATTTGGCCCCCAGGTCTCATGGATTTGGCCCCCAGGTCTCATGGATTTGGCCCCCAGGTCTCATGGATTTGGCCCCCAGGTCTCATGGATTTGCCCCCAGGTCTCATGGATTTGCCCCCAGGTCTCATGGATTGCCCCCAGGTCTCATGGATTTGCCCCCAGGTCTCATGGATTGGCCCCCAGGTCTCATGGATTGGCCCCCAGGTCTCATGGATTGGCCCGCAGCTCTCATGGATTGGCCCGCAGCTCTCATGGATTTGCCCGCAGCTCTCATGGATTTGCCCGCAGCTCTCATGGATTTGCCCGCAGCTCTCATGGATTTGCCCGCAGCTCTCATGGATTTGCCCGCAGCTCTCATGGATTTGCCCGCAGCTCTCATGGATTTGCCCGCAGCTCTCATGGATTTGCCCGCAGCTCTCATGGATTTGCCCGCAGCTCTCATGGATTTGCCCGCAGCTCTCATGGATTTGCCCCCAGCTCTCATGGATTTGCCCCCAGCTCTCATGGATTTGCCCCCAGCTCTCATGGATTTGCCCGCAGCTCTCATGGATTTGCCCCCAGCTCTCATCGATTTACCCCCCGCTCGAACGCTGGGGAAGCTGGCCGCGTGCATGTAAAGCACGCGGCCAGCGGCGCGCCAAATACTCACCCTTCCTGAAGTTCCGATCTCTGGGCAGTGATGCGGTCACATCTGTGACGCGGCCTCCAGCCGAGAGGCCGCGTCACAGGAGCGCCCGGCGGCCACGTGACCGCATCACTGCCCAGAGACCGGAACTTCAGGAAGGGTGAGTATTTGGCGCGCCGGAGGGGAACGCTGGCCGCGTGCTTTTCATGCACGCGGCCAGCTTCCCCAGCCCCGCGGATACCGGCAAGCTGGCCCAGCGCCGGCTTCCGGTATCGGCGGGATGTATCGGGCCGTTTGCACGAGTAACAAGTACTCGTGCAAACGGCAATATCGGCCCCGATACCGATACTAGTATCGGTATCGGTGCATCCCTAGAACTAAATCATACAGAGTAAAGCAGCGGCACGTCTTCTCCAATCATCTCAGAAGTAGCTTCTGTGGTTAACGGTGAGTGCTGTACAGACCGATCAACCAATTAATGATAATAAAAAGTTAACGATTTTCATTATTGATTAGCTGTATCAGCTTTACCTGGTGAGGTTGAGAGATAGATCTACAGGCTCTATCTCCTAGCTGATGAGGGTGCAATAAACTCGAAACAGCGTTGTCCTAGGAGTGGCTTTGACCAGTTGCATAAACCTTATCTCTGCTAGAAAGCCACAGTGTGGCATGGCATTGATTTTGGGGTTCTATGTAATAACAGACCCAGGATGCATAAAAGTGAGATGGATTTCATTTGCATATCCTACCCAGAGTTCCTTGCTACATATGAGGAATGTGGCACAGGAGCTCTGGGATGCAATTCTTTGAATTGCTTTGATGTGCAAGTGGCTTCTGCAATTGTGTGTGTATGTTAACTTGATACAGCAAGTATTCTGATTGCCAGTATGAGAAGGGATAATTTATAATTAACAATCGGGTATTGCTTTTTTTAATTTCGGACATACGAGAAGTATTTGTGGTTTCTACGTGCAAACCTTTGTAAATGTGGTGATACAAGTGATCTCTCATCCCAATGTCACCTTAGGGTGGTATTAATGCTGCTCTTGGTAACATGGAACCAGATGACTGGAGATGGCATTTCTATGACACCGTGAAGGGCTCTGACTGGCTTGGAGACCAGGATGCCATCCATTATATGACAGAGCAGGCGCCTGCATCAGTGATCGAGGTGAGCTATTTTGTTTGCTGAGTAAGAAGAAGCATGGTATACACTAGACCAGAGTTAATTTCTAAGTGATCTCAATTGTGAGACTAAACTAGAAAACCTGAATGTTTGAATGCAATGAGATTCAACAAATGCTCGATCACTCCATAACTTCAGTTTTCTTGGTAGATCTCTGTATGCCAGGTCAGGCTTGAAATACCAGACAAGTCTCTAGATATACAGTAAACCCAAGAAATCCTAGCAAACTTGTTTGGGTCTTTGTGCACAATATTAGACGACACCATCGCAGTATCTGCGCTGCATCCATAGAATAACGGGCAACTAGACGAACCGAAACAGTCACTCACTACTTGTTTGCATTATACAGCTGGAAAACTATGGGATGCCATTCAGCAGAACAGAACAAGGAAAGATTTATCAACGTGCGTTTGGAGGCCAGTCTCTCAAGTATGGAAAAGGAGGACAGGCGCACCGATGCTGCTGCGTTGCAGACCGTACAGGACATTCATTGTTACACACTTTGTACGGAAGGGTAAGAAAACCTCAGCAAAGTCAAAACTTCAGTACTGCTTTAAGAAAGGAGATTAGAAGATCATACAGTATATCTGTCCTTTCTGTGGTCACTTAAAGTGAGAGAAATTAACTTTACAGTATATTCATTCATTTAGTGCTTCATACTGCTGCTAGAGTTTTCACATCTTCTCAGAACCTTAGAGTAACTTAACAAAACTAGGTACAAAACAAGTGTGACTTTTTGGGCTGGTTTGAGATAGATCTCTACTAATATAGATTTTTTTTTTTGTTGTTTTTACACCATTCACATACTCTGTCACTTGTATAATAAAGGCAAAATATATTAGCCAGTCACAGAGTAGATGGACATATCCACCAGAAATCTCCCATGCTTTAAATTGCTTGGGAATTCTGGAAGTTAAAAGGATGAAGTGCTCACACATAACACAATTCATGTTCCCAAATGCACAAGTGGCAGAATAAAATGGTGTCCTGCTCTGTGGTGGATGTGGGGTTCCAGTTGCTTTTCATCAGCTCTGGATTTAAAAAAGGATTAACGTTCGCACCTGGACACATTTGTGGAACACTTGATTCTATGGTATGGTTCCTGCTATCAGGGAAGAGGCTATTGTTTGGTTATTGGGTTACTTTTATAATCCCTCAGAGTTATCAACCAGTTACAGTAACTGAATCCCTTGTCTAAAACTATCACCTCAATGTGCTATTCTATTGTTCTCAGAATGTGAAGACCTTGTCTTTAAAGAACTTTTATTTGTTGATGGGATTTTCTCGTGGGACATGTGGGGATGTTTCATATAAATGTGTCCAGTCATATATTGCCTCTTAGCCATGTCTGGTTCTTGGGTGAAGCTGAAACACCTCAATAGCCAATATTGGAGCAACCATGTCCTTAATCCTCCTTTGGTCACGTGGATCTTTGTTACCTCCAAAAAAAAGGATCTATACATCGGATAATCCAATGACACCAAAATTATACACAGATCACAAAAGCGCACTCGCATGAAAATTAGCCAGTCTATTCCTTTCGCAGTAAATTAGCCCACGGACATCTACATGGGGTCCTCCCTTTTTTCTTTCTGATCCTTTAGGCTGGGGGTCAGACGAACGCAGTTCGAACGTGCGTTCAAATGCATTTTATCACGGCCGTAGTAGCAAATGACTGCCAATATACGAAGTACGGCCGCACGAAGGTTCGGCCGCGCAATGCAAGTGGCAAATTATCGCATTTTGTTTTCGAGAACATAGAACTGCTAGTACTGACGCACAGAGTGCGCTGCGTCGGCATAATGGTGTGTGTGCGTGATTAGGAGACGTCAGACGCTGCACATGTCCGGCCAACATCACGTCCATTTGTTTTTAATAGCTCCGTCAAAAATTACGGCCGTAATTGCGCACCGTATGACCGCTATCACGTCTTCCGTGACAAAGTGTGTCTGGACACACTTTGACGGTCGATGTGAAAAACGCGTTCATCTGACCCTAGCCTAATAGTATTGCACTCTCCTCCGCAGGGTTAATCCTTCTTCCTTCACATATGTATAAGGGTATAATTTCTCCTAAGCCGTATGTGGAAAAATTCTTGTGCAGATGGTTTCATACTACAGCATCACCATATGTAAAGTGAACTGGTAGTATTCAAATTCTGTCTTTTTTTTTTTATATGGAAGCTACCAAATTCAGCACACCTGATTATCATGCACAGGCCTGGTTCTTGTGCTGTGCCAGATTTAAACAAAGAATTTAGTTTTTTTTCTGTCTTTTTCAAAGGAGTTTACACTCAGTACTAAGTTGGTGCAGTGGGCAGCTGAATATGTTAACCGGGTCATGTTTGTACTCAAATGGAACCATTTGTCCCGATGAATAATATCCGTTTAACTGGGACAGTGGAGGCTAACTGGCAGAGTTCTTAAATATTAATAACCCACTCGGGAAGGCATTTGCCTGTGGTATTTACAACCCCATATCTGATAATCTCCTCTCTTGGATGGAAGGCTGTATGGAAACTTGATCAGGGGACCCATACCTGAACCAAATTGAATGGGGGTTGGCTGGTGAGGGCCATCTTTATACTTGATGCTCAACCAAACCTCAGTGTATTTTCACAAGGACTTTTGTTGAAGGAACATCTAAGAATATTCCAGGGGACAAAGAGCTGAAATACCCATGGGAGTCTTCTTCCTAGTGCTATCAATGTAAGTTAGGCTTCTGTGTTGTTTGTGAGTCCCATTTTATTTCAAGAATTGTATTTGCAGGTTTCATTATACTTTGTATGTCTTGCTTCTGTGATCTTGGCACGATGTGAAGTTTTTTTTTATTTTTGCTTTTTGCCATTAAAACTTTGTAACCCAGTACGGTCTTTGGCTCTAGATGATTTACGTTTCTCCTATATAGCTTTGGTAAATTATCGTAGAATTTACCATTTGGGAGATATATTAGCTGTATATGGTGAGGCTCCTGGATTGGGGCGATATACAGTTAAAGGGGGGGAGGGTTCGAAAGTGCCCTATTACCTTCATTGTGACCGTGTATTTTTGGGAGGGTGTGTACAAAATAGCCATGTGTGTCACTTGCGTTTTCTTGTTTCATACAATAAAACAATCTGTCCTTGCATACAATAAAACGTTTGGTCCGCCTTTACAATCTCGTCTATCCCTTCATCTCCATACACCTTTGGATTCCATTGAATACATTAACACTTCCACTAATTAAATAAATGTGAAATCCCCTTTAATTAACCTCATATAGGTGTGTATTATTTGACTCCTAATTAATAAATTGAATTATTCTAACCCATACATTGTCAGCCACTTATATTAATTACCACTTGCATTATATTTGCATAAAATAACCCTCTAATGTTCTACGTATCAAATTCTGTTTATTAAACTATTCATTTTACTTAATTTATTATCCCTTACAGTTTTAATTAAAATATTAGTGATCCCCTAATGTTACAATTAACTGTATCTGTGCTGATTTAAATCCCAAAATTCCTTAAAAGTATACTACACAAGCCCGCCCGCTGAAGCAGCAGACCCGGGAGTGTACAGTGCGCGCGGTGCGTCTTGGCTCGGGCAAAATGACTTCTGACCCCGGGACATATCAAGGGCCTTCTGCTCATATTATGCGTCCCTCTATAACGGCACTACTGCGACACCAGGTCCGGCAGGGGAGACTCTTATCCAGGACTTTCTCTGCCGCACCACTTTGCCTTCCTTCAGCCATCCGCAGCGTACAGACATGGCAGCCCCCATCTCAAAGGAGGAAGTAGGAGCAGCGGTGATTAAACACTTGCATTCCTCTAAATCCCCGGGCCCGGACGGATTCTCAGTCCCCTACTATAAGGGATTGAGCCTGGCCCTGCTCCAGCCCCTGACCAGACTGTTTAATACCTACATGAAGGGAGAGGAGGTCCCGTCTTCCGACATGCTCTTGGCCCGCATTGTGGTCATCCCCAAGCCAGGCAAGGACCCGGCGGTATGCCCCAGCTATAGACCCATCTCCCTGATAAACGTGGACATGAAGATCTACGCCAAAATTCTGGCTAACAGACTTGGTCGCTACATCGCCGAGGTTATCCATCCTGATCAGGTGGGATTTGTCCCCGGTAGAGAGGCCCCGGACAATATCAGACGGGCCCTCAATCTGATTCAGGTCGCTAAAACCTCGGGTAGAGGCTCCTTTCTCCTCTCTAGACGCCGAAAAGGCCTTTGACCGGGTTGATTGGAACTATTTATGGGCGACATTAGCCTCCTTCGGAATATGGGGAGACCTTCTGACAGCGATACGGGCTTTATATGCAGGGCGCAGGTCGACACTGGGGGGTTCCTCTCGGCCCCCTTCGCGATGTTAAACGGGATCCGACAGGGATGCCCCCTGTCACCACTCCTATTCTCCCTATCGATAGAACCCCTGGCGGCGTATATTAGGGACCACCCTGATGTCCGAGGGGTGGAAGGGGAAACCCATATAAGCTGTCTCTTTTTGCTGACGATGTCTTCTTGTCCCTGACCTCGCCCATCACCACTCTCCCCAATCTGATGAGGGCCCTGAGGGACTATGGTAGGGTCTCTGGCTATAAACTTAATGGAGATAGGTTAAGGTCAAGCACCTCGCTCTTAACAGAGGGGGAGAGGGCGGTAGTTCGAGAACGGTTCCCTTTTCGCTGGTGCCACTCATCTATGGGCTCCCTGGGGACCCAGCTGACTCCCACTTGGGATCAGCTGTACAAGGCAAATTACGGGGTATTGCTCCCTACCCTCCACGCATTGCTGACGGCATGGTCCCATTTTTGCATCTTTCACTCTTCGGTCGGATATATGCGGTCAAGATGACCCTGCTCCCGAGGCTGCTGTACCTTTTCAGAACACTGACAATTCCTGTTCGCAGGGCAGGCCTGACTTTCCTTCAGTCGGCTATCCACTCTTTTATTTGGGGAGGGCGTAGAGGTCTGTTACCTAAAAACCTTATGTTCCAATCCAGGCGACGGGGAGGCATGGGAGTCCCACACCTCTACTCCTAGTACAAGGCGACCCAATTTGCGATGCTCTCAATGATTAACCTAAGAAGCGGGGCCCTGCTCTGGACTACCCTTGAACAAGATATGGGAGGGCCACAGCTATTGCGCACGCTTCAATGGGCTCCTAAAGCCACTCGCCAGACACTCCACAATAGCCCCACGCTGCAGCATTCACTGCGTCTCTGGACCTATATAGAGATGGAGACGGTCTGTCCCCTCCAGGCTCGGGCCTTCAATCTTTATTCTACAACCCAAAGTTCCCAGAGGGTAACCCTCCTAGGGCGTTCAGTTGGTGGCTCAGATCTGATATCACAGAGCTGCGCGATCTGACTTTGCAGGGCCACCCAGTCACCCTTGGCTATCTAAGGGAGTCGAAAGCGCTACCCCCCCCCCTCAGACATTTAGAGCCCTCAAACTGCTACATTTTGTCAGAGGAACTCTTAGACGCCTGACCACAGACTGACCCTCTACGAGACCTGCTGTCGTCGGAAGCAGAGAGGGCGTGGCTTGATATCCTCACTCTATTCCCACATTCTTGATGCGACCTTTCCGCAGGAGGAGCTTTACGTTACACGGTGGGAAGCTGACCTAGGGAGCTCTCTGGAGCTCTCTGGAGGGCGACGAGTGGGCTGACATTATTGACAGGACCTCCCGGGTCACCATCTGCACCGCGGTTCGCGAGAACTGTTACAAGGTCATGGCGAGGTGGTATATCCACCCGCGGCGCCTCGCAAAGGTGTACCCGGGGTCGACGTCGACATGCTTTAGGGGATGCGACGAAGAGGGGACATATCTGCATGCATGGTGGGACTGTGGCATGGTCAGGGCTATCTGGACGGAGGTGTTTGGTGATTTGAGCATGGCACTAGGGACACTCTTACGTCCGGACCCCTGGACAGCACTCCTTAACCGTTCGCACCCTGAGGCACGCCTTACACGCGGCGAGCATTCTTTGGTCTCTAGGGTGGGCGCTGCGGTATGCATCTGCCTGGCAAAGACCTGAAGGGCCCGCCTCCCCTGCGCCAGCTGATGGAGACCAAAATTTGGCACATTGTTACGATGGAACGCCTGACGGCAGTGGTTCTCGATAGAATGGCCCACTTTGAGACTGTTTGGTCACCATGGCTGGCGACGTTTGCCTCCCCGGCCTCTGCTCGCATTGCTTTCTCGGGTTAGACGAGGGTCCGGCGAGGTTGGGCCCGCGGTTATGCCCCCTCTCCCCTCCCAAGCTTTTCTTCTCTCCTCACTTTTCTTTTTCTTTTCCCTTTAGTACATCTTGGTGGCATCTAATGAGAGTTTTTTCCTTCCTTAATGATAGTATGCCAAGCAACAGTTGATTCTCTATATTATTCTTTATATTTAGTTTTTTATCTTATTTTTTTGAAGCTTCTTTCACGACCTTGATCTTTCAATGTTAGATGTTGTAGTTTCGTATACGCATAGCTCCTTAATCTAAAGAATAATCGAGGGAGAAGCTTGAAATGTTCACTGTTATACATATTTTGATGACGCGTCTCGCGTAGGCACCGTATCTGACCCGAGACTTAACTGTATCTTCTGTATTGCTTACTCTCCTTTAATAAAAAAAATCTTTTTGAATTTTAAAAAAAGTATACTACACAAACTTCTTAAAAACAGGAACAAATGTCCAAATCTTTTTTTTTTTTTTTTTTTTTTATATATCCCTTCGCTGTCAGTTTTGTGCGGACAGACCAATCACAAGAAACCGCAAGTGAACACATGACATTTTGGCACATAAGCGTAGAGGAATGCATTGAGTAGTGTGCTTGCGCCGAAGGTGACGACAGACACAGATATGAATTCTGGAAGTGGAGACCAGGATCATTCAACGGAGGATCTAAATCCTGAAGAGAGGACAATAGGACATGCCAATTGAGAAAGCCTAGGATAGACAAAACATGTTTTTGTATGTTTTTTAGATTGCTTGGAATGATTTTTATATTAAACAAGCATTTTTTATATGGTCAATACTTTTATATTTTTATTTTTTTGAGAGCTCCTGCAATAAGCTCTCTGCCGCAGGTCCGGTGCTCCGAATTCACCAATGTGACAACCACCCGTTATCTACCCAGTCGTCACGTGCAGAGGGAGGGTGTACCAGGGGTTTAACCGCTCCATGCCTCTGGACTTACTAACTTCCCCCTCTCAGGGCCTCAGGTTTTGCCAACCTAACCCCCCAAAACTGTACAAAACATCCCGCAAATATTCTGCCACCACAAAAGTAATGGGACACTTTCGAAACCTCCCGCCTCTTTACTGTATATCACCCAAATCCAGGAGCCTCACTATATATACAGCTAAAATATCTCCCAAGTGATAACACCGACCAAAGCTATGTAGGAGAAATGTGAATCCTCTAGAGCCAAAGACCGTACTGGGTTACAAAGTTTTAATGGCAAAAGACAAAAATATAACTTTACACTGTGCCAAGATCACATCAGCAAGACATAAAAAATATAATAAAATGTGCAAATATAATTCTTGAAATAAAATTGGACTCAAAGAGCACAGAAGCCTAACTTGCATAGATGGCACTAGGAAGGAGGCTGCCATGGGTATTTTAGCTCTTTAAGTCCCCCTGAATGCTCTTGTATGTTCCTTCAGCAAAAGTCCTTGCGAAAAACCACTCAGGTTCAGGTGAGCATCATGTATATAAAGAACTCTCCTCTCATCAACCAACTCTGAATTTGTTTCAGGTATGGGTCCCCTGATCAAGATTCCATCCAGCCCTCCATCAAAAAGAGCAGATTATCAGATAAGGGGTCTTAAATACCACAGGTACATGCAATATTGACGTATCAGGCCTTTCCTAGTGGAATATTGATAATATTTAATAACGCTGCGAGTTAGCCTCCACCAACCAAGTTATTCTGATATTATTCATCAGGACAAATGGTTCCATTTGAGTCCAAACATGACCCGGTTACCATATTCAGCTGCCACCTGCACCAACTCAGTACTGCGGGCTAACTCCTTTGAAAAGAAGACATGACATAAAATAAATTATGCATTTTAAATCTGGCACAGTGTAAGAACCATGCTTGTGCATGACAACCGGGTGTGCTGAATTGGGTATCTTTTTATATAAAGACCCTAGAGATTGTGAATACCACCAGTTCACTTTACATATTGTGATGCTGTAGTATGAAACAATCTGCACAATAATTTTTCTTTACACATCTTTTGAGGAATTCTACCCTTGTACTTTGGAGGACAAGGAGTGCAATAATGTAAAGGACACCCTATAGAGGTGTGTGGGTAATTTACTGAGCCAGGAATAAACTGGCTCATATTCATGTGAGTGAGCATTTGTGATCTGCGTATAATTTTGGTTAATTGGTTTATCTGAGTTTGAGATGTATACATCTCCATCTCGGAAGCCATTTACACATCTCAGCAATTGAAAGAACTGTATCTCAGGGGTCAAGTCGTAAAAAAAGTATGGTGGACAGAAACCTGGGTGAGTTCCCAATCAGCAATTATCTTGCATTTAACACAAACGCACTCACTCAAATCTGATAAATTCTATACTTAATGTGACTTATCATATAGTTTTGCTAAATTCAATATTTATACATAAATATAACAGGGAAATCTGATTGATCACCCAAATGCAAGCTTTATAGTGTATGAGACCAAAGGGAACTCTGTTCCCTCTGCAAAATAAGTGCAGGAACTCCGTTCCCATGCATTCCCCATGGACTTGACCCCTGCCAGAGCTCATGTGCTACATTCCCCATATGCAGCACAGGCGTCTGGGCAAGACATGCAAATTACGCCTGCAATTTCCTTTTTTTTTTTTTTCTTTGCATCCTGTCTGTTTTCACATAACATTAGAATTTCTCTTTTTTTATTTTATAGAGGCAACAAGAGCTAGGTGGCCGAAGGAGGATTAAGGAAATTGATTGTTGCTCCAGTATTGGATTTTGACGTGTTTGCGCTGGACTCGTATATGTAGAATTCTGATTAGCATTTTTTTAAATGTATTTGGGATATAACATTCCGGTTTAAAGAGTTTGGCAGCAGCCTGGGTTCTGGGAAATAATTGAATTGATCCCTGTAGTTTTTTTCTTCAAAAAAAAAAGGGAGGGAGGGATTATTCTCTAAATTTTTTTTTTTTTTTGTATTTATAAGGGTGCAAATATTGCAACTTGTTTTTTTTATTGTGAAGCTGCATTAACCGACATAATACTTCGGGTGGATGTCTGGGTATAAAGGCAATACAAATTGAGAGTTTCGGTGGTCGGAGTAGGGGAGGAAGCTGATTTTAGCAGATATACCGGCTTTGGGTAGAGAGATCTGCTACATGCTTTATTAGCATGGATACCAAATGTGCTGAGATTTGGGGTTTTTGTTTTTTCCTTTTTGTGTGTGTTCAGTTGCTTGCAGAAAAATCTGTTTTTGAAAGCTGACTTCTTTCTTTTTCTTTCTTGCAGTCTTTGAGATATGACACCAGCTACTTTGTGGAGTACTTTGCCTTAGATCTGTTGATGGAAAATGGGGAGTGCCGTGGTGTGATTGCGCTCTGCATGGAAGATGGATCTATACATCGTTTTAGAGCAAAGAACACAGTTATTGCTACTGGGTAAATATACATATTTCACTTATTTCCTGCAAAGTACTGGAGGAAATGTTTAATTTCCTTTTATTGCTAAAATACGAAGATTCAGAATTCATAGAGATTACAGAAACCAATTGTAAAGAATATTAAAACAGAAATGATAATTTAAAGGAAAATGGGAAACAACACAAATAAATGTCTCTGGCTCCCTGAAAACCTTACTGCAGGCTGGTAGTGATGATGAATAAATGGAATTTGGACCTGAAGGAAATCAGAACTGCAGTGGTCATCTGATGTCTGCTATAAAGTCCATATATTAACTTGCCATTGAAATGACCTACAGCAAAGGTTTCAAACTTTGAACCCCCCAGGTGTTTCTGAAATACAACTCCCATGCTTCTCTGGCCATCTGTAGCATTCAAAGAATTCTGTGAATTGTAGGCCAATAAGATCAGGGGGAACGAGCCGGAGATCCTGATATACACAATATTCATCCCATCACAGAATTTGTGGCTTCTCACTTAATTACATTGATTTTGCCTCTGCTTCAGTATTGTTGACTGTAGTGCAAAATCAAAGTACCACATAACGAATAAGATGCAGAATGTTGTCAAATTTGATTATTCTTATTGTAGCTGTGTAATCAAAATCTTTATTTTACATAGACAAAAACTATAAATATGGACCTATTGCAATGTAACTCCTGGAACAAAGCCCAGATTGTTCACTCGTACGTTCCTTCCCAGATATAGAAATTGCAATTATTTTATAAAGCGCAAACAAATTCTGTAGCGATGGGTGGGACAAAACCTCCAAATATGCAAACCCGTTAAAAATGCTGACAACAATGGGAGGAGAGAGGTGACACACTTAGGACCATATTACGACCTTCATGCTAAAACGGGGATGCTAAGGAGGAAAGCCTGCGCCTGCAGGTTTCTCCTTAGCGTCCCAGTTTTAGTGTGATTTTATTACGGGGCAAGTGCTAAACCAGCAGCCTGCCCCGCAACGCGGCACTATGCCTCAGGATGCTCGAGGTACTACTAAGCGCCGCCATGAGCATCCCCTCCATTAGGACTCCATTGAGGCTTCCACTGCCAGTCACATGACCTGCAAGTTCTGGCATGTTGGCGGAGTGATCGCGGAGGGAGACTGGGAGACTTTTTTCCTCCTGCTTCACTCTGCTCCTGTTGGCCAGAAGCAGATCGAGCCACCGTTCAGGCCGCGGGATGAGAGGAGTACGTGATGGGGGGGGGGGGGGGGGGTCAGCTGGTGCAGACTGATTCCGCAGAAGCGTTAGGATTTCAAATGCTAATTAACTCTTTGTGGTCCCCATGTTAAGCATAGGTAGCACCAAGTACAGTAACCTCGCGCTGTAAAGCGCAAGCTCCAAATTGCTGACGTTTTTTAACCTGTTAGCATTCGGATTGTAATATGTGCTGAAAACGCTAGGGCCACTTAACCCAACGTTAACGCTCACACAGCTGCGTGCTAACGTTAGTGTTAAGAATGTAATAGGACCCCTAGGTGGGGGAAATCTAGTCCGGGGAGGGCAGACAGCATTTTAATGTTACTTGTTCCACAAAGCCTCAAATAATACAGTAAATACACAAGTGTATTTTCTCTCAGGGAATTTTGATGGGGGGAATCTGGCACTTTCAAACACAGTAACACAATTCTATTCTTTTATAAAGCTAATTTTTTTTAATCAATTGGTTGAGTATTCTTATGATCTAAAATAAAAGAACTTGTGAAAAGTGTGCAAATTTTAATACATGGAGAGAATTGGCTTGTGTATTCTCCCGTGTGTCCGGCACAATTCTAAAAGCATAAAACAGACCACACAGACATTGTGGGTAAGGTACGTATGAAAGGTGCTTTCTAATTATAGGGTTTCCTTGCTCACACGCAGGGAGTGCTCCATTGCTACTCAAACCGAAGCCCACTGGAGGATCGGCTTTGTATAAAGCTGGATCCAAATTCACTCAGGGATACCTGACCCCAGTAAAAGAAAATGTATTTATATCTTGAAATAAACCCTTCCAGAAGAGAGAGGAAGCCAGAGAAATCTAAGAATAACGCCTTGACCAAACTAACAAAAATTTGGTGCAGTCAGTAATGGCGTTAATATGACACGCTCACTATAAAATGCAGTTCCACATTATAAAGGGATGCAACACTCCCAGAGGCTCTCTGGATTCCAGTGTAAATAAGTTTATGAGGAGTTGTCTCTGAAGGATAAACCACCCACTGTCTGCGTTGTCGGTTCACGTATAGATTCATTATTCATACCAGGATAATGTCTCTGGTTCAATGGATTCTCGCGCGTGTGGATATCATGGGATGTGGTTACCTTGGCTCCTAACGTCCTGCGCTAGCTCAGCATTTTAGTAGAACGGTTGGCATTAAAGATTTGTGTTGCTGAGTTTTTTTCATTTCCTTCCTTTTTAGGGGATACGGGCGTACCTACTTCAGCTGCACATCTGCCCATACTTGCACAGGTGATGGTACAGCCATGGTCACAAGAGCTGGGCTTCCTTGCCAAGACTTGGAATTTGTTCAGTTTCATCCAACAGGTATTATCTTAATCTAAAGACTTCCATCTGAAGTAAAACTGTTATGCTTTTTTATGTATTTTTCTTGAAATTCACAAAGTTTTATATATATTTCTTTTAATTTTTAAGTGGACATGTTCTTCATATACCTGTTAATGTCACATAATTTAACAAATCTTGATCAAATACAGCAAAGCAGCTTCATAACATTGACTGGTCTTCTTCTGAAATAATATAAAATACCCCAGTCACCCACCCCCCCCCCCAAGCATATCAATCAAAGTATTGTCTTCTCTTCAGTATAGTTATTAAAGACAAACTTGCTTCGTTCTGTTGCAGGTATCTATGGGGCTGGATGCCTGATTACAGAAGGCTGTCGTGGAGAGGGAGGTATTCTTATCAATAGTGAAGGTGAAAGGTTTATGGAGAGATATGCTCCTGTAGCAAAAGACTTGGCTTCACGTGACGTTGTATCCCGATCAATGACCATTGAGATACGTGAAGGAAGGTGTGTGTGGTAGGATAACCTTTGATATTCCTTTGCCACGCTGAATTAAAGAAAATAACATTTCAATTCAATCCTGTAAATCATTAAATAAGGATGGTGAAATCACAATATGCTTGATTTTTAATCTGTATATTTGTGTTTTGTTCTTAATATCTTGCATAATAATACTTTGTATTTCTGTAACAACTAAAATTTCAATGCTCTTGAACCCAGGACATACTTGAAAATGAGGGAAATCTCAATGTATCCTTCCTGGTAAAATGCTTTATAAATAAATTTAAGTTTGTTTGTTGTCCCCGTCCAAAATGAACCGTGAGGCTTTATGCAAGAGAATTGTGCAGAAAAAATTCTATTCTCAAGGCATTGGAACCGTTTTCTCCCAACCCTGTCCACTGGACCTACTAACAGGACAGATTTTAAGGATTACCTTGGAGGAAATGCAGAAAGACTACCTCAATCACTGAGATGCAAATTCTATCACTTGTGGTGTATTTCAGATAGCTTGCAAACCTGGCCTCTTAGTGGGTACTGAGGATAGAGTTGGGGAACACTGCTCTAATGCTTTGCGAGGTATCGTTTTTCCACACGATTTTCTTGCATGGAAGCCTGAATAGCGCAGGTTGTGAACCATCCCCTAAAAGGGGGAATAATTTGTTTTTTTTTTCTAAGGCGTCTCTTAACCCTCTACAGCACAGTAGGAAACATAAAATGCATAACGGTATAATCCTCATCACACCATCACACTAAAATATCTACTGCCATCCCTAGATAACAGATTTTCACCTTTTTTGTATGGCGATTTCTCTCCCCCCCCCCCCCCACCCCAAGAGGCAGATGATAAAGTGTATTTTGAAGGGGGTCTTTGATGCTTCTGATTTTGGACTGAGCTAAGTAAATGAATCCGTGAGAGAGATTGAGGCTGCAATATGACCCTGCTAGGCTCCAGTTAAACAGAATTTCGATCTAAAGCTCATGTTACATGCTTAGAGGTGAAGGGTATCAAGACATTGACCATTGTGATTGACCACATTTCTCCACTACACAGGGAGTAGCGAGGAGACAAATGACAGGATATGTCCCACATGTTGTTGGTGCTGAAGGGGATAATATTCATATGAAACTATTGAGTGTCATGGGGGGCAACTGATTGACAGCAAGAAGGCTTTTAGGTTATTCTTCCACTGGTAGAAAAGGAAGCTACTAAGAACTTTATTAGTTACGTATTTAATGTGTATTCTTGTATGGTGTCCTGTTACATAAACACATGGAGTGTCCAGTAACCTGATCATTATTCCCAAATAATCCTTTGTTTTATTTATTTTTTTCTAACCAGAGGATGCGGGCCACACAAAGACCATGTTTACCTTCAGCTACACCATCTCCCACCCCAGCAGCTGGCGACACGTCTTCCAGGGATCTCTGAAACCGCCATGATCTTTGCAGGAGTCGATGTCACAAAGGATCCTATTCCCGTTCTCCCAACAGTCCATTATAACATGGGAGGTGTCCCAACCAATTACAAAGGCCAAGTAAATATACAGTACTTCAAGTATATTTTAAATCCTATAAAATCATTGCTTGAAAGATGGTGTTGTCTGATTTTAAAACACAGGTCAGAGCAGAAATGGTTGTATGGTCCTTCTGTTATGCAGTAGTTAAACACACACAATTTCTATTTCTCAAGCTATCTAATGCTTTGTCTCCTCCTTGTTTGATTTAAACAGAGTTCACCCCCCCCTTAAATGTCTATTATTCAGTCAGTGGTCTCTGCCCACTCCTCCCCCTCTTTTTTAGGTGATTTTTACTTGCCATTGTCCCTCACTGCGCAAAGCTCATACACTTTTTTTTCAGAAGCTTTTTAATGCAATTTGCGTAGTGTAGGAGCAAAGGGACTTACGCTCTTTAAGTATGCAAGTTCTGTAGCATCGGCGCAGAGTGATCGCAGCTGCCGTGATAAATTTTAATTTTAAGCAAACAAAAAAATTCCCTATTAGAATTACCATTTATGAAATTTCAATAAACCTTTTCCAAGTTTCTTCTCATATATCAAAATTGAAAACAGACGCTGCGCTACGCCATGGCGAGAGACACCAAAATCAGCCACAAAGCAATGTAGCGTCAGTCATGTCTAAATATATTTTCTTCGACTATTTTATTAGATTTCAAAGAACTTCTAGCCAATCAGCATACAGATACACTTCCACGTCAAAGTTTAACCACACGGTTTAACAAACCCTTATTACCTTATATGGTTTACAGAAAATCTTTTTCCTATCTCCCCGCTTCTGCGCACGTTTTCTTGCAGGAAATCGTCGCATCCCCTTATCCTACAGAAGGAACAACTGTCTATGCAGAATTAAGAGAAACATAATGAAGGGGGGGATTTCACAGCCCATTTTATAAAAATTTTTTTCAAGATAATCTATTTATATTTTATACAGGAAATTAAAATCTAACAGCGCGCATGCACAGATCTGATGCATCAGCTGCATTTCTGAGACCAATCGCTACAGATCTGCATGCTGGGAAATTCAGAAATCCTGGCTGCTGGTGACGCTGGGTGGGGTGGAGGAAACTCCTTCTTCACGCAGCTTTTCTGCCAGATTGGGGGTGGGGGGGCACAATTTAAAACCTTAACATGGTCTGGATGAGTAGAGTGTAGTTTTTTTTTTTCTTTTTTCTGATTTGGAGCGCTTTCTATGCCTCCACACTTTCCATTGACTTTGATTGTTGGAGAAACTGCATTTTCTTCTCTTGAGTGGCTACATGAGAAACTGTAGAATCCTGCGTGTAGCAGGATCTTCTTAACCCCTTGTGCTAGTCTTCATCTGTGAAAAGTTTTAAAAACATCTGCTTTCCCCTTCTCATCTACCACATTGTATCTGGTGTTACATGATTGGGAGGTCTGGGCTAAAAAAAACAAACAGGCCTCAAAATTGACTACAGGTTGAGTGGCTCTTATCTGAAATGGGCCGTTGGGATTGTGTTTTTTTTTATACATTATTATTTTGTAAATTATTTATTTTCCCTAGATTCTAGAAAATGTGCATGTAATAATGAGACCTCTTGGATGGGACCAAGTCTAAACAAGAAACTTTAATATTGGTTTGATATACACCTTGTACACATAGCCTGAAGAACATTTTATACAATGTTTTTAATTTTGTCCCCATGAGGTTGGCTGTGGGATATTCCATATATGGTGTCCTGTCGGCATACAAAAAAAAAAATAGTATTTTGGAATATTGTAATACTTGACCCACAATTAACCACAATTTTTGGAGTTAATCATAACAGAGTTTCTTAGTGAAAACTGAGCTGATCCGCTTGTAGTGTGCCTCTTTGTAAAGAGTTGTCCGTTGACTCCTTGATCATGTTCAATGCCACATACTGGCACACATGTCTGGAAGTACTTTCTAGAGGCATGAACATAGAAAAGTTTCAATACATGGGGCCCATTTTTAAGTGCTTTGCAGTGGGGTATTCATTGTAGAGTAAAACATTCAAATGCAGCCATTCTTCTGTACAATTATGTTATGTGTTTGATTTCCAGGCCATTATCCATGTTGACGGTGAAGATCGAGTGGTGCCAGGCCTTTATGCATGTGGGGAGGCTGCATCTGCCTCTGTACATGGCGCCAATCGACTTGGTGCCAACTCACTCCTAGACTTGGTTGTTTTCGGTCGTGCTTGTGCACTTAGCATTGCTGAATCATGCAAACCTGGTATGTATGTATCTCCCCCCTTCCTTTTCTTTCCTTCCCCTTTCTCTCCATTGGGGATGTCCCAGAGCTGTTTTTTTTTTTGTTTTTTTTTATGGAAGAGATCAGAGTCTCGAGTCTCTAAATTTTCTATACTTTATTACTCCACTGGCGCCATGGGGCACCTGTGTAGACCCGGGTAGAGTGGTATAGCTTAGCTGACTGGGATGCAACTAGCTGTTTGCTGGGCCTGGGTTTCTTGTCGGCTGGTAAGCTGCACCAACTCCTTCACAACCGGTGGTAGGATTGGCTGATGAGGAGGTGAATGGGTCCTGTATCGGATCGGGATTCGTATCGATCGTGACTTTTTTGAAAGACCGGGGGATACAAAAGGGCTGACCGTGACATCCTTATGTGCTGTTATATTTTGTAGACTTGATTTGTGGACAAAGGTGGCTGTTAAAGCCTTAGGAGAGGAGTATGAAGCAAATTTGGCTCACGTTGCGCTACTAGAATTAGGGATGCACTGATGCCAGTATCGGCACAGATACCGATACTAGTATTTGCACGAGTACTTGGTACTCGTGCAGATGCCCCCGATACAGGACGTCAGAACTAAGTTGGCTTGCCAGCATCCAAGTGGCTGGGGCAGCTGTTCTAACGGCGTTCTACCAGGCACCTGCAACTGGCCGCATTCCAATGTGCAACCGCTGGCAAAGGTTTAGAGCAGCCGCTCGGAGGGGAAACAAAAAAAAAAAAACTGGTGTTGGTGCATACCTAACTAGAATAGTTAACAGATTATATCTGAGAAATGGACAACTGCATTAGTGGGCTATGGTATGTCCTAATACAAAGGTGCTGGTAAGGGAAAAAATCTCCAAGCCAATATTACCATTTCCATATTACCGGGCCTTTTTCGACCCAGTTGCTGTATTTTCAGCTTCGGAGTATTCAAACTAAAGCTACGAACAGGTATTAGCATCAGCACTGGATACTGTACTGGGGTCGACTCCATTGATCAAAGTGTGGTGCTGTGGAGAAACATTGGAAGGGCTTTGACAACTATTTGAACTCCGGACATACTTGAAAACTAGAGCAATCTCAATGTATCCTTCCTGGTAAAATACTTTGCAAATAAATATTTCAGTATTCGGTCTGCTTCATCTAACTGATCACGCAGCCCTTTTCACTGTGAGATCAAAGGTGAATGATAAGTGGCGGGGGAGGGGGGGCGGTTATCTTAATGTGTGAAGGGATTTTGCAAAATCCCAACACTTTTTTTTTTATGAAGAAATACAGACTCTCAGAACCTGAGGGGTGTAGGAATGGCTCATTCTGACCTCTAACACCTCTGTAAGCCAGTGACTCTTATACTTTACAGTTACATGGTCCAAAGACCGAGCCGCAAAGTGTGAATAGGAACTCCAACTGTTATGAGCAGGAACAAACTGGACCCAACTCCAATCTTGTTATATACATGTCTTCTAAGGTTTTTAGCCTGATGGCGCTATTACAGAGAAAACTATACCATGCTGCGATCGTCTAAAAATGACAGAGGAACTGAAGTACCAAGGAAGTGTGCACTGCACAAGCAATGGTATAGTCTTCTTTGTAGTGGCACCATTGAGCCAAACGCTTATGGGTCCTGAGTGGAGACCAAATGAAAAGCTTTTCACTTGTGCGTCTTCCCTTGCTCTGTGCTCTCATAAGCTTATGTTTCGGTCAGAATGGCAGACTCTGTATCAAACTGGACTTCAATTTGTAAGCAAGAAACAAATAAATAACAAAGTAATTTTAAAGTCCCAGTTAGCTTTGCCTTTACAAAGGTCCATCAATCTTTGTTCTTCGAAACAGAATTTTGTGCTTACAATATGTAGTGCTCATTTGTGGATTTTTTTCGTTTAAACTTAGGTGAGCCTGTGCCACCCATTAAGCCAAATGCTGGAGAGGAATCTGTTGCAAATCTAGACAAATTACGCTTTGCAAATGGAAACACAAGAACATCGGAGCTGAGACTCAACATGCAGAAGGTATGGGAATAATAATTAAGGATGTGCGCAAACTTTATTAGTTTGGGCTAAAAGCATAGCTGTTGGTACAGTACTCCCCTTCTAACTATAAATCCCCAATTCTAAGCTGGGGGTTCAGTGCTCTTTTCTAATAAATTCATGATAAACCATGTAGATTATATATTTTAATAGTCTATTTTAATTCTGCAACATGCTAAAGCTCTAATCTGGGTTCAGTGATGGGCAAATCCTGTTAATACAGCCCTCGGTAATCATTTGCCACTGGTATGCTAAGGAAAGGGACAATAGTAGTATTAAAATGAGCCCTATTCTCACCAAGCTGTTGGTGTTTATAAATGGGGCCATTCTACTTAACGGCTCTACCTGTTAACCTATGGCTAGATTCAATGTTCCAGTTGAGCTGCAAACTTTGTTTACAGCCCAGCTGTTGTGCCTTTTTAGTGTAACCCATCCTATACTTTGTGTAAAGTTTGTAAAGCAAGCGTTAATTTGCTGTGAGTTAGAGAATGAGAGCTTCAAAAGTCATTCATTATTCACAGCTCCAGCTGATCTTTTAATAAAAAAAAGGCTTGCACAACAAGGAGTGTTGGAGTTTAGTAACTTTTGCAAAATCACTTAAACCTTTTTTGTTTTAAGAATAAAAAAAAAAAACCTTTGCTTACCTCATGTTACATGCAGAATTTTTTTTGAGAACAATGAACAAATGGTTCCCAATGTTTTTCATCGGACCCTGCCTAAACTCACACACTCTTGCCTCCTAGGAGGTGATACCAGCAGTGTTGCCCATGCCTTTATTTGGCTTTTTTTGTAATTGAGACAGTAATTGGGAGCAATTAAAGGGACACACTCTACTCATCCGGTTGTTAGCATACTCAAGACTCGAATATAACGCCAGGAACAAAACTATAAAAGCATACTGTGCCGGTAAACCATTGAAATCCTTCCAGGTTCTCTTAACACAGTCCGGCTACCCCTCAGGCCAGGGTGCTCTGCTCTAGAATGATCGTAGTTGTTACGAAGTGTGAAGCCGCTGGCCACCGGTCTTCTTTACTAGCGATAAAATGGCCGGCGGAGCGTGGTGACCAACTCACTGAATCCTGTAGTTGGCCAGCATGCCGGGAGGTGTAGTTTTCTGACCTACGACTCCAGCAGGCAGGCTCCTCCACAGCGTTGTCCGCCGAAAGCCAGCCCCCCCCCCCGAGCGAATTCAGAATGTGAGGAGAATTGTGCAGCGTGTCTGCAGTGACGTCAGGACGGGACAACAATGGGGTAGGGTTGCCTATTTACAGACAATGTGGTGGATGAGCCTGCCTGCTGGAGCCGGAGGTCAGAAAATTACACCTCCCAGCATGCTGCGCGAAGAAAGTGCTCATGCTTTGTTTTTAAGCCAATCTGGAATGATTTGGCTTAAACAGAGCGTGCCCTCTGGCCATGATGGATTCTACCTCTCTCGAATCCGGGAGTTCCTGAAGTGTTTGCTGGCTTCAGGGAGACTTGGGATACCCAAAGAAAGTCACTTTTTTTTTACATGCGATACAGAAGTCTCGAATATATTGTGTCTCATCTAATTTTAAGGTCAATTTTTGTCACCAGTCTAGCAAAATACTCGCGTATCTACGTAAATTTGGATTTCTTGGGCCTGTGTCCATTTGAACATAAGTGGTATATGTCAAATGATTTATGTGATGACAATGGCTCATTTCACCTAATTATTTTTTTTTTTATTCTGACACTAGAACATGCAGAGTCATGCTGCTGTTTTCAGAACTGGATCAATCTTAAAGGAAGGGTGTGAGAAACTGAGTGAAATAAATTCTGCTATGGATGATCTAAAAACATTTGACAGAGGTAATGTGTATGCTGTGATTTTCACTGTTTTTTAAAAAAAAAATCCCCATGTTTGTGTGATTTGTGATGCACAAAAGTGCTACACAAAGTGGAGCCATTTAGTTAAAGGGACCCTTTTCATCCATTTCTGTTCTTAGCCCTAGAAGGCACTCTCAATCTGAAAGGAATTTATGTAGTCCAGGGTTTTTTTTTTTCATAGGAAGGGGTTTAACATTTTTTTATTAATGTACACAATTTTGAAATTTTTTATTAAAACCATTAGGACAGGCTTGACATATTTGCTTTGAATCTAGGAGCCAGCTACAAAAGTTAGGAGCTACTTCTCGCTTCAGAGTAACAAAGCTTTACTTTCAACAAATAAACAATACCATTTTTTTTTTTGGGAGTATAAGTACCAGTACTTTTTTTTTTTTTTTTTTGCCAGGTACTCACGGTACCTTTTTATTTTAATGTCATGTGATAAATTTGTATTTAAAGCAAACAAAAACAAACTCCCTATAATAATTACCATTTATGAAATTTCAATAAACCTTTTTCAAGTTTCTTCTCATATATCAAAGTTGAAAACAGGGTGCGGCGCTGCACCATTCCGAGACACCAAAATCGGCCACAAAGCAATGTAGCGTCAATCCTGTCTGAAATATCCTTCCTTAGACTGGCTATAAGTTCTTTGAAATCTAATAAAAAGCCTATCGGCATACAGATACATTTCTACGTCAGAGTTTAACCAACAGTGAGACAAAAATGACATTTGATTCAGAGATGGCTTTTTCTAGCATACACTGTTCAAACACCCTTTCCTGCACACAAAGGAAATGGCTAAATTCCACAGGCTAACATCCTATGCAAGTAAAAGACTTGCAGGGTTTGACACTTATAATGGGGGGGGGGGTGGATTTCACACTACCTATCATATTAAAATACCTTTCATCATGTGACACTTTCCAATAAATAAAGTTTATGCTGAAAGCCTGTCTAATTTATGATAGTATTGAAATGTATGGCCCGACACTCCATTTACCCACTGCAAACAGACACACAATGACCCACAACAGTCCTCCTCATATATAAATACACTGCTCAAAAAAATAAAGGGAACACTTAAACACAATGTAACTCCAAGTCAATCACACGTCTGTGAAATCAAACTGTCCACTTAGGTAGCAACACTGACAGTCAAGTCCACATGCTGTTGTGCAAATGGAATAGACAACAGGTGGGAAGCATAGGCAGGTAGCAAGACATCCCCAATAAAGGAGTGGTTCTGCAGGTGGTGACCACTGACCTCTTCTCAGTTCCTATGCTTTCTGGCTGATGGTTTGGTCACTTTTGAATGCTAGTGGTGCTGTCACTCTAGTGGTAGCATGAGACGGAGTCTACAACCCACACAAGTGGCTCAGGTAGTGCAGGTCATCCAGGATGGCACATCAATGCAAGCTGTGGCAAGAAGGTTTGCGGTGTGTGTCAGTGTAGTGTCCAGAGCATGGAGGCGCTACCAGGAGACTGGCCAGTACATCCGGAGACGTGGAGGAGGCCGTAGGAGAGCAACAACCCAGCAGCAGGACCGCTACCTCCGCCTTTGTGCTAGGAGGGACAGGAGGAGCACTACCAGAGCCCTGCAAAATTACCTCCAGTGGGCTATAAATGTGCATGTGGCTGCTCAAACGGTCAGAAACAGACTCCATGAGGGTGGTATGAGGGCCCGATGTCAACAGGTGGGGGTTGTGCTTACAACCCAACACCGTGCAGGACGTTTGGCATTTGCCAGAGAACACCAAGATTGTCAGCTTCGCCACTGGCACCCTGTGCTCTTCACAGATGAAAGCAGGTTCACACTGAGCACATGTGACAGACGTGACAGGGTCTGGAGAAGCCGTGGAGAACGTTCTGCTGCCTGCAACATCCTGCATGACCGGTTTGGCAGTGGGTCATGGTGTGGGGTGGCATTTCTTCAGGGGTCCGCACTGCCCTCCATGTGCTCGCCAGAGGTAGTCTGACTGCCATTGGGTACCGAGATGAGATCCTCAGACCCCTTGCGAGACCATATGCTGGTGCGGTTGGCCCTGGGTTCCTCCTAATGCAAGACAATGCTAGACCTCATGTGGCTTGAGTGTGTCAGCAGTTCCTGCAAGACGAAGGCATTGATGCTATGGACTGGCCTGCCCGTTTCCCAGACCTGAATCCAATTGAGTGGATCTGGGACATCATGTCTGGCTCCATCCACCAACGCCACGTTGCCCCATAGACTGCCCAGGAGTTGGGTGATGCTTTAGTCCAGGTGTGGGAGGAGATCCTTCAGGAGACCATCCACCACCTCATCAGGAGCATGCCCAGGCGTTGTAGGGAGGTCATACAGGCACGTGGAGGCCACACACACAGAGCCTCATTTTGACTTGTTTGAAGGACATTGCATCAAAGTTGGATCAGCCTGTAGTGTTGTTTTCCACTTTAATTTTGAGTGTAACTCCAAATCCAGACCTCCATGGGTTATGTTTGTGTGAGTTTGTTGTCAGCACATTCAACTATGTAATTACCACAGTATTTAATAAGAATATTTCATTCATTCAGATCTAGGATGTCTTATTTTTGTGTTCCCTTTATTATTTTGAGCAGTGTATATTCCCCCAGGGCTAGGTATATTTACATTAAATGTAGGAGACCGTTAAAAAAAAACCATTGAAGCCAACTAGATGTTTAGATGACTGGCAAAGACTGCTTTTAGATTGGTGTAAAATAAACTGGAAGTTTGGGAGCCAGGAGTAAAATTCTAGGAGCCAGTGGCTACCAGGCCCCTGGATTTGTCAAGCCCTGCATTAAGAAACCAGTTGTGCTTCCTTTTTTGACTGTTCCTATGCTACATGTGTTTTGGTTTCTAGGTATTGTTTGGAATAGTGACTTGGTGGAAACCCTTGAACTGCAGAACCTGATGCTGTGTGCTCTTCAGACAATCTATGGGGCAGAAGCTCGGAAAGAAAGTCGTGGGGCTCATGCAAGAGAGGATTTCAAAGTAAGAAATGTATTCTTTTCAGTACTTTTTCTGAGACTTTATTTCATGAGCCTTGAATACTAGTATGTTATCAGTAGGGTTGCACCGATACTAGTATTGGAATCTGTGCCGATACTGGGATCTGCAGGAGTACTTGGTACTCGTGCAGATACCTCCCCCAATACCGGAAGCCAGCGCTGAGCTGGCTTGCCGGTATCTGAGGGGCTGGGGCGGCTGGCTGAATGCTCCAGCGACATTTTACCATGCTCCTGTGGCTGGCTGTGTTCCATCGAGCGGCAGCAAAGATTTAGTGCGACTGCTCAGTGGTAAAAAAAAAACAAACCCTGCTGCGATCTTTGCATCCGCTTAATGGAACACAGGGGCGAGATAGAATGGAGTGGCTAAATGCACCAGCGTGTGTGTGTGTGTGCACACTGGTCTGGGGTCTGAGTGGGTATATATGTATCTGGTGTGTGGGTGCGCGCGCACACTCTGGTCTAGGGTCTGCGTGGATATATATGTATCTGGGGTGTGGATGTGTGTAAGATTATATATATTATATTATATATTTCTGAGGTCAGGGTGGGGTGGGTAAATGGGGTGTCTGGCTATAAATTTCAGTATTAAGATAAATTGGACAGGCTTTCAGCAAAATCAAAAATTATTTATTGGAAAGTGGTCACATGACATTAAAAGTGTCGGTACTCCTACTCGGTCTTAAAAATTTGGTATAGGTGCATCCCTAGTTTTCAGGGTGAGGAGGATGTTTTTGTTGTGAATTTTAGGAATTCATGGAATTACTGTAATTCTGTCTGATCGAATTAAAGAATGTGCAATGAACGAATTATGATCAGCATATCCATTCATTATGGGCTCCTATCTGAAGGTGACCAGTTGCCTGATTTAGATTTGCAGTGAGATCTTACAGTAGAAGGAATGCTGGGGGAACCAATCTTTTCGTGTTTTTTCTTTTTTCATGCACATGTATAGATCTTCAGTCTATTTCTCCTCAGGTACGGATAGATGAATATGATTATTCAAAACCACTTCAAGGCCAACAGGAGAAACCTTTTGAGGAACATTGGAGGAAGCACACTTTATCATTCGTTGATGACAAGGGCAAGGTATCAACAGACTATATATAAAATACCTAATCCATAATCTTCCTCATTCCAGTTTTTCCTACGAATAGAGGCTAATTGAGCACATAGTGTGTCTTTTATGTTAGTATGTGGACTATATGACCCTAAATGGACAAAGTATATTCTGCCATATGTCATGCAGGAAACACACTCCTGAGACGCCTTGTAGAGTTCAGTAAATGGTTAATCGGTTAAATGTGTTAATACTTTGCTACTTGAATTACCAATATATTTATGAATGCCAAGGGCTTGAATAAATTGTATACTCTGAATCCATATGCTTTATGTATATAGTTTCAAAAGTCATTTTACCTGTTTTTTGTTTTTTTCCTCACTGTATTCATTTATGTGGTGTTACACAAAATCCATAGAATATTTTTTTTTTTTCTGTAGGTCACCCTGAAATACAGACCTGTCATCGATTCGACATTAAATGAAGAAGACTGTTCATCTGTTCCTCCTGCCATCCGCTCATACTAATTCTCTCGCGGAGTTTGTTATGAAGTTGTTCTAGAAAAATACAGTAGTTTTGTGTATTCATGGCATCCTTTTGCACAAAATGCTAGTGCTTGAAAACCTTTTCCATAGCACTTAAATTCATTAAGACTGATCCGTTAAAATCCATTTTCTTCCTATTCACTGTTATTGGTATATTCACACCGTCCATCGCTTGAATTCTCATTAAAGGACATTGCAAAGGAATTTTTACTGCACATGCTGTTAATGCACTACCTCATCTCAAAATACCTTCAATGGGGGAACAGCATATTGGTGGGTGTCACACATGCCCCGTACACCCACAATGGTTTGTATTGAAATGACTATTGTGTGAGAGGGTGATTGCCA
Organism: Leptobrachium leishanense; assembly: GCA_009667805.1. NCBI lineage: Eukaryota > Metazoa > Chordata > Amphibia > Anura > Megophryidae > Leptobrachium > Leptobrachium leishanense. The sequence goes on along the minus strand of CM019067.1, from coordinate 227,144,873 downwards.
TTGATCTTCGTAACCTATTCTGCAAAGCTGCACTACTTTCGTATTTGCTGTTTGCACCCTACATTCTTTCATAAAACTAATGTCACAAAAGCATGAGAGAAAAAAAAGCAATTTGCAAAAATAATTGAATCTCCTTTTACAAATGTCTTGGAGTGTTTTTATTCTCAAAGACCTTTTTATATCTGGCATGATGGTAACTTATACGGTCTACAGTGTATCTATAACAGCAGTGTATTGTGTACTCGTGCTGACAATGCTTTTTGTGGATAATCAAGGTATTTGGACTTCTCCAAACATCTAAACTGTAATAAATGGAAGAAATTCACTGCTCGAACTGTATTGTCTTTGTGCTTTTGGTCTTTGTATACAAACTCATTTTGTGGACTTTTGCTGGGATCAATCCTCTGTGTGATTTGGCTACATTGGTGTATGTTCTATATACCAGTATTTTAATTATAGTATTTTTTCTCTGATGCAAATGTTTGTTGGGAATTTTAAAACACATGACTCGGAGGCTCATAAAATGGCTTCTTTCTTCTCCTCTCAGCAACAAAGAAACAGTTAAAACAGTAATAAAAAACAAACTTGCCCCACAACGGGGATAATCCACACCCCAACTATCCCCTCCCAACATTCTATACCATATAGTCTATAGTCCCACCCGGAGGACATCAACTCCTCTTTCTTGTTGCTCCTCTCTGCGAGTTCAGTGTAATTTATTTTGTATTTTTGATGTTCTTACTGATATTTCTTGTATTTGGACTTGATTTGCTTTTCACATGACGCCAACTCTTTGCGGTCCAACTCTTTGCGGTGATGGCCGCGGAGGTCGGTGCTCCTGTGACAGAGACCTCCTGTCCAGTCGTTGGTCCTAATGTGCATCGCATTTTGGCTTTTCCCCCTGTGGACGTTTGTTCTGCCTCTCGGGGCTTGTCTTACTCCTGCGTGCTTGCGGCTGTCAAACCTTCGCATTCCCGCACGAGTCTTCCACGGTAGCAAACCTCTTTTTGTGATATCTCCTAGGTCTGCCCTTTTTACCTCGTGCTCTGCGCAATTTTGCATTATGCGGTTTTTCCTTGCAACGCATGACTCTCAAATCTTGGTGGAGCCGGTCTCCTACTTCCACCCAGGGCTCCTGGTTGGAAGACCACTCCCTACATTTGGCTTCCCTGTACGAGCTGGCAGCTGTGACACCTCTGCCCAATATCATAAAAAGTCAGTATCGACGACTACGTTTGCCTCCCTGTGCTCCTCAATCGGAGACTGTTGCAGACCTAAACACCGCTTTTAGACAGTCCATGGCAGACACTGTAGCTTCACTGCATGTACCACCTTGGGTAGCTTCCTGTGTTGCTTTCCCCCATGGAACCTAGGCATAGGCCCCTGCGAATTCCCCTGCGCCGTGAACAGACTCTTAAGATCTCCCCAGGGATGGTACAAACTCCCCCTGCCTTCGGGCGTTTGGATCCCTGTGTTGAGGACCCACTGGGTGCTTATGGGGGCGCTGGCATCCCTGCACCAATGCCGGATATGGATAGTGTGCTGGTTTCTCACAAAAGGGCCCCTGACTGCAGGGGAGTTAGAGCTACCGAGGCTAAGAGACCCATAGCAGATGCTTGGAATCTCATCCCAGTGGGGGCCAAATCAGGGTCCCCTTCCCCTGAGTATGGGGAGGATGAGGGGAATTAACCCCATTGAATTACATGCACCCTATACCGACAGACCTTTTTACAAGTTGGACACTATCAATTATTCGGTGGAGAACCTGCTGTTATTTAACCCGAAGATATATCTTGCCCAAGTGCCTCTGCTTGGACCCCGCAACCCCATGCTAATGCCAGCAACCGCTCCTGGTTTTTCCTGTCCCGAGCTAGACCTTGATGCAGCACGTCTTCCCGCAGAGGTGCCTCCTACAGGAGACGTCAGGTGAGCGATTTTTCGAATTATCTCGTTCTCACGGGTGAGAGTTGGGTCGTCTGACCCAGTTTGCCCACTCGTGGGTGCGTCTTACCACCGACGCATGGGTTCTGGCCATGGTACACGGTTTTTCAGTGTGTGTGTTGTTTTTTTTTTCCCGTCACAACTACATCCCCCCCCTGTGCCACTTCGCGGGTGCAGACACTGTTGGTTCACGAGTTACAGGACCTCCTGCGTAAGGGGCGATAGATTTCTCCGCACCTTATTCCTGGTGGCCAAAGAGGGTGGCAGAATGCATCTGGTCAACCTATAAAATGTCAGAATCGGAACGCCAGGGAGGTTAAAAGAACCAAGGACTTCAACTACTTCAGTCTGTGTGCAATGGTTTTATTTAATGCACAAGTTTCACAATTTAAGTTGAATTAATGAAATAAATGAGCTTTTCCACGACATCCTAATTCATTGAGATGCACCTGTATATGCCATGGGAGGCCCCAGATTGGAATTTCTGGCCCTGATGGCGATAGCATTTTAGGATTATAGTCTACAGAATGGGCTCAAGCCCAGTTCATCCTGGGGCTCTTCAATCAGGTGGTGGATTGGAATTCCCGACATCTTGTATATTCAGGGGATTGACTGATATCGCCAGTGTTCAAGGACCTTCACTCTCTGTGGGGATCCCTTCAATGGGACTTAATTGCGTCCAGACTGAACGCTCATATCTCGTGTTTCTTCAGCTGGAGACTGGCAATGGATGCGTTTCTTCGGGACTGGTCCAGCGCTCCTCACGCTTTTTTTTATTTTTACCGCCATGTTTGATTCCAGTTTGGCGTATCAGACTCTGAACATTTATCGGTTGCCGTTTATCTCTGCTGGTCACATTAGGTTTGCTGGAGCTGCTATTGGTCAGCATCTGCTGATTTGTCAATTGTTGTACGGTGCTCTGTTTGCTAGGCCTTCTCTTCCACGGTATTCCTCTACTTGGGATGTTTCCCTGGTGCTGAGGTTCTTGGCGTGGCAGGACAACCCAGAAGTTGTCCTTGTGGCAATTGTCGGCTAACTTCGTTATGCTGTTTTGTTTGCTTTCCTGCAAACGTGTGGGTGATGTCCACACTCTTGACTACTCGTCTCGTTCTTTTACCCCAGATAGCACCAACTTTGTAATATGGCCCTAACTTAGAAACATAGGTTCTTCTCTGCTGACATTTTCTTTCGGCCAATCTAGTCTGCCCAATTACATGGATACTTTACCTGGATTTATCTTTTATTTAGGATAGCCTTATGCCTATCCCATACTTGCTTAAATTCAATCACTGTTTTGGCCTCTACCACTTCTACTGGAAGGCTCTTCCATGTATCCACCACCCTCTCAGTAAAATAATGCTTCCTGATGTTACGTTTAAACCTTTTGCCCCTCTAATCTAAGACTATTTCCTCTTGTTTTGCTACTTTTTCCTTTTAAATATACTCCCTTCCTCTACCTTGTGGATTCCCTTTACGTATTTAAATGTTTCTATCATATCTCCTCTGTCTCGTCTTTTTTCCAAGCTATACATGTTAAGATCATTAAGCCTTTCCTGGTAACTTTTCTCCTTCAAGCCGTACACCATTTTAGTAGCCCTTCTCTGAACTCTCTCGAAGATGTCTATATCCTTCTGGAGATACGGTCTCCAGTACTGCACATAGTACTCCAAGTGAGGTCTCACCAGTGCTCTGTACAGTGCCATGAGCACTTCCCTTTTCCTACTGCTAATACCTCTCCCTACACAACCAAGCATTCTGCTAGCATTTCCTGCTGCTCTATTACATTGACTACTTACCCTTAGATCCTCTGAAATAATAACCCCTAAATCCCTTTCCTCAGATGTTGAGGTTAGGACTGTATCAAATACTTAACCAGAGCTGTTGTAAACTTCCCAGAGCCATTATAGCCTATGGAGGTTTTCAGTTTACAGTGGCAAGAAAAAGTATGTGAACCCTTTGGGATTACGTGGAGTTTTGCATGAATTGGTCATAAAATGTGCTCTGATCTTCATTTAAGTCACAACAATTTGAAAAACACAGTCTGCTTAAAACAATACAACCCAAACATATGTTTTCATCTTTTTATTGAACAGAACATGTAAACATTCACAGTGCAGGGTGGAAAAAGTATGTGAACCTTTGGACTTAATAACTGGTTGACCCTCCTTTGGCAGCAATAACCTCAACCAAATGTTTCCTGTAGTTGCAGATCAGACCTGCACAACGATCTGGAGTAATTTTGGACCACTCCTCTTCACAAAACTGGTTCAGTGTAGCAATATTCTTGGGATTTCTGGTGTGAATATGTTAACATGTTAAGGTCATGCCACAGCATTTTAATCGGGTTGAGGTCAGGACTCTGACTGGGCCACTCCAGAAGGCGTATTTTGTTTTGTTGAAGCCATTCTTTTGTTGAATTACTTGTATGCTTTGGGTCATTGTCCTGTTGCATTGCATCACCCATCCTCTACGGAGCTTCAGTTGGCGGACATATGGTCTTACGTTTTCCTTCAAAATTTCTTGATAAACTCTGGAATTCATTTTTCCATCAATGACGACAATCCGTCCAGGCCCTGAGGCAGCAAAGCAGCCCCAAACCATGATGCTCCCTCCGCCATGTTTTACAGTGGGGATGAGGTTTTGATGTTGGTGTGTTGTGCCTTTTTTCTCCACACAGTGTTGTGTGTTTTTTCCAGACAATTAAATTTTGGTTTCATCTGTCCACAGAATATTTTGCCAGTAGTGCTGTGGAACATCCAGGTGCTCTTTTGCAAACTTTGAACATGCTGCAATATTCTTTTTGGACAGCAATGGCTTCCTCCGTGGTGTCCTCCCATGTACTCCATTCTTGTTTAATGTTTTCCTTATTGTAGATGTGTCAACAAAAATGTTAGCATGTGCCAGAGATTTCTGTAAGTCTTTAGCTGACACTCTAGGATTCTTCTTTACCTCATAAAGCATTCTGCGCTGGGCTCTTGCAGTCATCTTTACAGGACGACCACGCCTAGGGAGAGTAACCACAGTGCTGAACTTTCTCCATTTGTAGACAGTCTGTCTTACCGTGGACACATGAACATCAAGGCTTTTGGAGATACTTTTGTACCCTTTCCAGCTTCATGCAAGTCAACAATTCTTGATCGTTGGTCTTCTGAGAGCTCTTTTCTGCGAGGCATGGTTCACATCAGGCAGTGCTTCTTGAAACCAGTAAATCCTAAACTGGTGTGTGTTTCTAAAGGGCAGGACAGCTTTCAGCAACACATCCAATAATATCATACTGATTGGACTCAAGGTCGGCTCACTCCTGGCTCCAATTAGCTCTTGGAGAAGTCATTAGGCATAAGGGTTCACATACTTTTTCCACCCTGCACTGTGAATGTTTACATGTTATGTTCAATAAACACATGAAAACATATAATGTTTGTGTTGTATTATTTTAAGCAGACAGTGTTTTTCAAATTGTTGTGACTTAGATGAAGATCAGAGCATATTTTATGTCCAATTCATGCAAAACTCCACGTAATCCCAAAGGGGTCACATACTTTTTCTTGCCACTGTACAACAGCTCTGGTTAAGTTAGCACCAACTATGTAGTATGACCCATAGTGTTTTATTTTGACGTCACGCAGGACTAAGATGTCCATTACTAGGGTGTTTTTTTTTTTTTTTTTCTTCTCCCAGAACGCACGTTTTTAATGCCCAGCCCAGTGCCTTTAGGGTTTACGAGTCTCGTTCAAATTTCTGGTCAGGTGCAGTTTCTCCATTTCTTTTTTTTTTTTCGTTTCGCACCCCGCATAGTCCCATGTTGTCTTTGTCTCTAGCACGTTGGGTGCGCTGGTGTCACGGTTCCCCGTTCCAACCCTGTTCCCCTGCCCTCTATAGCATTTATAACCCGTTTTTGGCCTGGTTCCTTCATGTTGCTAAGGCTGGGGTCAGACCAGCGCACTTTTAACGTGCGTTCTGGCGCACATAATTACGGCCGCACTAGCAGCAGATGACGGGCAATGACTGCCAATATACAAAGTCCGGCCGTGCAACGCAAGTGGAATTTGAACACATTTCTGAGAACGCTGAACCGCTAGTACTGACGTACTGAGTGCGTAGCTGCGGCATAGCGGCGTGTTTGCGTGATTAGGAGATGTCAGACGCTGCTAATGTCCAGCCAACATAACGTCCAGACGCAAAAAGAGTTCTATTGACGATCCGTACAAAATCACGCCCGAAAATGCGCATCGTCTGACCATTTTTGCACATTCCGTGAAAAAATACGTCAATGCATTCGGACGCACTTTTTCACGTTCGCGGGGAAAAATGCTTTCGTCTGACCCTAGCCGAAGTGGTTTCTACATCAGCTTACCTGTTAGGGAGGTGATCAGCCCACATCACCATTTATTGCAATGGGCCCTTATCCCACTGCTCTTGCATTTGGTTCATTTTCACTTCCTGATTCCTGCTGAGTGTTTGTACTGGACAGCTCCCTGTTGGTTTGTTTCCTGTCCAAGTTTGTATACTTTTGTTCAGTTCATATTTTTGGTTTTGTCTTTACTTTGTCAGCTGTATCTTCTGTGTATTCGTGTTCTGGTTCATGTCTGGTTCTAATATGTATATTAGCGAAAAGTATAACCAAAAAGAACAAGGAAAACAACTATGAACTGATTCCCTGGTTTAAGAATTTCTGGCTTGGCTGACTTCTCGCCTGATTCTGCTTCCCTGGATCTGTCGGACATCCTCGCTTCGGTTCTGATTTCTGGCTTCTCTCTTTGACTTCAAAGTCTGTACTTCTGTGCCATTGCTAGAGAACCCTGTTATCTGTATTTTCTCTAGACTCTGTACAGCTTCGAGGTTCATCCTTTCCTATAGTATAGATCTGGCTACTCTGAAGACCGGCCTGTCAGAGTAGGGCTGCTGTTCAGAGGTCTCTTGTTAACCCCTTACTGTTCGCTCCTGTTATTGTTTACCACGGTGTATCTCTGCACATTGGGGGCACCTGACATGTGATAAAAGCCCCTAATTGTGACAAATGTGACAGCTGGTTGTTGGATTTGTCCAGTGTGGTTGCTTTGGTGCGCATTCGGTTTGTGGCGCTATGGCCTCTTCCGCTGTGGCGGGCAGATGTCGTTTTGGAGTATGTTATTAAATTTGCAGACTGGGCTGGGGAGTCTACGGCATGACTGTTCTATGTTCAGATTCCTCACTGGATGGATTCTGTTCTGCGTCAGCTTTGACTTGGCAAATATGAGCCTCCATGTCCTGTTTGAATTTTCCTAAGGACTCTGAGTATTTCCCTCCCTTCTGCTGTATATGATTGTACACTTCAAATAAACTATGATTGTGTTTGTGCCTGCCTTGTCACTTATGCGCTGGCGATGTGTTCTCTGCGCATGCATGTTGGCTTGCTGTGTAAGTCTTTCTCGGCTTCTGCTGGCTGCGTCTGCTGTGGTTCTTTTTGATTTGCGTTCTGATTATGAACCTAGTCCTGGTTCCGCACCTAACCACCACCTAGTGTTTCTGCTTCCTTTCAGCCAGGTGATGGTTTCCTCACGCTGTTTGGCTGATCGCCCTGCTTCCTCAGTCACCTTTTCGAGGAGGTCTTTGTCTCCCCTTTTGGGATGCTATGTTTTCATCCTGGCTGATGTTCGGCCTTTGGTTTGCAAGAAAGAGGAGTTTCTGTCCTGGGAGGGGATATTTGGGGATTATCCCCTGTTGCGGTGGAAGCTTGTGTTTATTATTTAACAGTTTTTGCTGCTGAGAGGAGAATTCAAGAAAGAAGGCAAATACTCTTCAGAGTCCTTATTAAAACTTATGAAATAGGAAAATTTCAACAATTTCCTCTTATTCTATATTTGAAGAATGCGAATATATAGAATAGGACAATAAATTTTAGGAGTATGTACAGACATCTACTGGTTAGTGCCTTGAACCCTTTTTAACCTCCCTGGCGGTCGAATTTTTTCAAACTTTTGTGTCTAAAAGCGTTTCAATTTTTTTTGGAAAGGAAATGTTTTATATAGTAAGCCTGTATTCTGTAGGAATAACTCACTGAAATCCGTGCAAGCAAGAGTCTAGTAAACACACAGTCAGAGAAGGTTTGAAACACAAAATAATTTATTATCCCACAAATAATTATCCAAAATAATGGAAATAAATTCTATTCGATAAAATAATCAAACCAAAAACATGCTACTTTCCTCTGGGTGCTGGGATTCCTGTCCAGATGTACAATCCTTTGCCAAAGTAATACAGGACACTGGGTACCAAAAAAAAGTATTTATTCTCAAAGCAGCTTTACAGAAATAAAAGGCGAATAAAAGTAATTTCTAAAATGTAATAAGGCTTTGCAATACAAGTTTCGCTGGTGGATCTGGGCAAGCACCAGCGAAACTTGTATTGCAAAGCCTTATTACATTTTAGAAATTACTTTTATTCGCCTTTTATTTCTGTAAAGCTGCTTTGAGAATAAATACTTTTTTTTGGTACCCAGTGTCCTGTATTACTTTGGCAAAGGAGTGTACATCTGGACAGGAATCCGTAGTACCCACTGCACAGCAAAGTTTGAGACCTTACAGTAAAAAAAAATAATTAATTTGCCCCCTGGTCCTGCGTCGTGACTCGCAGGGAGCGGAACCCAGACGCAAAGTCTCCAGCTGCCACGATCACACTGCGGTGACTGTGAAGGATGCGGGGAGTATGCGTCTAGCCAGAGTGTGGCTCGGGGATACCGATCGTGGTAGCGAAATTTAAACTCCGAGTCACACTCGGGAATACCGCCAGGCAGGTTATAGGGTTTAAACTACAGAATCTTTTGCCTAAGGCTAGGGTCAGACTAATGCATTTTTCACTTCTACCATCAAAAAGTGCGTTGATGCGTCCAAATGCATTTTTTTCACGGAAGACGCGATAGCGCTCATACGATGCGCTATGTTGGGCATATTTTTTGACGGAGCTATAAAAAACAAATGGCCGTGATGTAGGCCAGACATGTGCACCGTCTGACGTCTCATAATCACGCACGCACGCCGCTATGCCGATGCAGCGCACTCTGTGCATCAGTTCTAGCGGTTCTACGTTGTCGAAAAAATGCGTTCGTTTGCCGCTTGCGTTGCGTGGCCCAACTTTCGCGCGCCCATACTTCGTATTGTACGTCATTTGCTGCTACTACGGCCGTAATAAAGTGCAGCTCAATGCACGTTCGCACTGCGTTCGTCTGACCCCAGCCTAAAGCTGAAGAACTATAGAACACTGAAGTAGAACTTAGTTAGAAAATACAACATGGAGCTAGAACGTAGAAGTTAATTCTCTGCCTGTTGAGGTATTTGGGTCAGAGTCTGTACAGACATTTAAAAAACGACTGGATGACTTCCTGCAGACACAGAATATTAAGGGTTATAATATTTAATATGTGTGTAAAAGATTCTTGATCCAAAGAGAAATCTGACGACCGTTCTGGGGTCAAGAAGGAATTTTTTCCCAGTATGTTGCATATTGGCAAGCATTTCAGACTGGGTTTTTTGCCTTCTTTTGGATCAACAGCAGTAGGTTATGTGGGAGAGGCTGAACCCGATGGACGCATGTCTATGTATGGAGCTAGAATGTAGAGATACTTAGACCATAAAACATGGAGCTAGAATGTAACCTAAAACAACTAGAACATAGAGCTAGAACATAGAATATTGAAAGAGCTAAAATGTAGAGCTAGAACATACAACACTGTGTGCTAGAACATAGAATGTAGTGTTCTGGATAATACGAGACCGCCTTGGTTTTCATTAATGGGTTTATTAATAACTAAGCATACGGGTTCTCTCGAACTGCAGCTGGCTGCCTCTCTGTCAGCCCTCAACCGGGAGGCCAAAATGGATGACCAACGGTCAAAAGAAACACCCAGCTTCCCCATCGGCAGCCAGCACACCACACCTCCCTTTTTTTAAAAAAGCAAACCAATGTCCAGTACAAGTCTTTGTATCTTCCAGACCCTCCTGATTTCTGTCCTGTAATCTGTGCTTTCAGTTTACAATCGCATCTGTGGTTCCACATGTTTTTACTCCTCTGGTGGAAATCCCTCTGGGTCTGGAGTTTGCCAGCGTTCTGGAGGATGCCGGACTCTTTGATTCCGAGCTAAACGGACATTTCCAGCCAGATCATGCGAAGTGCAATCTGCTTCACTGAAACCACCATCTATTATTTCTCTAGGAAGGGCACAATCCTCTTCTTGCGGAAATGAAATAAATTCCATTTATCATGCCAGACCCTGGAACTAGAACGTGGAGCTAGAACATTGAACATAAAACCGAGCTGGAACGTAGAGCTAGATAGAACAAAGAGCAAACACAGAACGTAGAGCTAGAGCATCGAACATGGAGCTAGAACTTTGAAGGACAAAACACAGCGCTAGAATGCAGTGGTTTCGCATGCTTTTACCTTTGGGGTTAGAAATGGGCTGGAGCTTGCCAGCCGAGGATGCCAGATTCTTTGATTCTCCATTATCATGCCAAACCCCGGAGCTTGAACGTGGAGCTAGAATATAGAACACACAGCTGGAACATAAAACACAGAGCTAGAACGTCGAGCACAGAACAGAGCTAGAATGTCTGCCCAAGGACTTCCCCTTGGGGCTCTCCGTATGACCCCTTATACCCATCAGTGCGGTATTCTTCGGTTTACATGCTTTGTTTATTTTAAATATATTTGTGCTTCTGTGTACTCTGTTCTGAATAAAGTGATGCTTTATTTAAGATCTAGTAAAATGACTCACTTTTTGGGCACAGACTGAGACAGGGGGAGCTACCTAGGAATATCTGATGTTTGGCATTTGTTAAATAATTAAATCCAATATTCACATTTACCAATTTCCCTCATATAAGCAAGAACGACGCAAAAAGCAGCGCTACTCTATAGTGGAGATAACTGAAGATGGCACTCACACATGATTTGGTCCTTCAAGTATATCTGACGTGTCTTTGTTCAGCCAGTTCTTTTATTTAAAACTGACACATTGATAACCAATAGGATTTTTCCAACAACACAACTAATTACCATAGCCAAACCCATGAAACAAAGAAGAGTGGCTTCTTTAACAGCTTGCTCATATTACACATTCCTTTTGTCTACATAGGATAGGAAGTGAAACATTTTTAGACTAAGCTAAAGCGGGATGGGGGCATGTCAACTAAGTGAAACTTTCATATGTGCTTAACATACAAGGAATTAAAAGACCATTTGTTTCAGCAATATACCCAATGGGTGTTCAGGGGCCCAGGTTTTCGGAAGTGAACACATGGCTACCACAAAAGAAAGTGGGCGACCCACCAGAATGTCACCTAATCACCCTAACCCTCCTTGGGCTGTGATTACATATTTTTGATAATTATGACCTATGGTTTGTGTTTCAATAAATATTCCACTTGGGTTACCCGCACATTGAGCCTTTTCTCATTGTAGAGAAATCCTGCTAGATTACACACTCCGAATTGAAAAGGTCCTAATATGGTTAATGAGTAAAATGCAACGGTGTTAACAGTCTAGCGCCTTTTCCTATGCAGGACATGACTACTAGGAGACAAAAGATAATTTAGTTGGGCTTCACTACTAGTGAGCAAGAGGTCCTTTAGCCAGGCTTAGTTACTAGGGGGCAAAGTGGAGACTAGTTTATTCACGTTAAAGTTAGTTTAGACAGGTCCTTCAGGAGGGGGTAAAGAACTGTTGGCAACAGTTTAAGGCTCGTGTCAGACGAGCGCACGCATCACGTCCGTGTTGCCGCACATTTGTACGTCCGCTATAGCATATAATTATGACCAATGGAGCCCACACACGAAGTATGTCCGCACTGAATTGCGGACGCAGCAAACAGACGCAGGTTAGGCAAGAACGTAAATCTGCTAGAACGGACGCACAAAGTGTGCTGCGTCCGCAACGTCCGCATAGCTTTGTGTGTGAGTGATGGAACGAAGTCAGACGTCCAGCATTTTGACGGACAAAATGTTTTTCATATTAATTTATTTTCCCTTCTACATCAGTCAAAACAAAAGTCAGTCTCAAAAACGTACAGTCCGCACAGAATGCGTTCGTCTGACCCTAGCCTAAGCAGGCCACCTCCTTTCTCTATAGAAAACTGGACGACTAGGGACCAGAAGGTACAGTACCTCAATTTGAATAATAGGGGTGCAAAAGGTAGTTCACACTAGAGGTGTGCATTTTGTTTAACCCCTTAAGGACCTCTGATGTACCCTGTACGTCCTGTACTCGGGTCTCCCTTAGACCCGCGGACGTACAGGGTACGTCAGCGGCGCCTAATCCCCCTCCCGCCCGATACTCACCTCCCTCGCCGGATCCCACGGTGATCTGGCAGGGAGGAAGCCTGCCCATGTGATTTACATGGGCAGGCGAGGCTGATGACGTCGCCACGCTGCGTGGTGACGTCATCAGCAGGCGTCCCCATGCTTTTCAATGGAGGGGAGGGGGGGGCTCCTTCGGAGCCCTCTATCTCCCCAACCATTGAAGCTAGGGAGATGCCGTTTGCACCGCTGGAGAGGGGAGAGCCTCCCCTTTCCAGCGGTGTATGGCATTAACCATTTCGCCGCCGGATCACGTTGCGGCGCCAAAACGCGATTCAAACCTGGAGGGGGGCTGACATCTTTGATGTCAGCCAAGCCTCCAGGTCCCCCCCCACCCACTGACAACCTCACCATATGTGTGAGGATGTCAGTGGGCCAGTTAACCCTCTAGCTGCCATGTAGAGATAAGGGGATCCTAAGGATCCCTTTATTTCCCGACCCATGGCAGCTAGATGGTCATATTTGCCATCATTTGAAAGGCCTGATTATGGCCTTTCAAATGATACCAAACATGACCAGGTTTGGTTTTAAAAAAAAATAAAAAAAAAAAATTAAATAAAAAAAAAAATGATTTTTTTTTAAAAGTTTTTTTGTCTGGGGGGAGTTTAATTAAATAGGACCTAGGCTGTCATCTAAAAATAAATAGCACAAAATGGTCAGAATGAGCGCAGCGCACATAGGTGAACTGTCTCAGCAGTGAAGGGGTTAAAAAGCAAACGCATGTAAAAATTGGGTATTTCTAGTCTCGGGACAAAATTTTAAACCTATTTAGCTGGGGTCGTTTTGGGTGGTTGTAGATTTTGGGGATTAAATTACAAAAAAGTGTGTTTTTACCATTTTTTTCCCTCATATTTCATATTTTTATTTATAGTAAATTATTCGATATGATGGAAATAATGGTATTTCTAGAAAGTCCATTTAATGGCGGGAAAAAGGGTGTATAATATGTGTGGGTTGAATAAACGAGTAAGAGGAAAATTTGACCTAAACACTAACAGCGCAGAAACGTAAAAACAGCAGCGGTCACTAAAAGACGGATTTGTGTAAAACCGCCCGGTCACTAAGGGGTTAACAAAGTGCAATGGGGTCAATTCACAAAGAGAAACGTTATTAGTTTCCTTCAGTTGTTAAATTACCTCCCCTTATTTAAGTTTTTCAGATAGGACACGCAGGTCCAAACAGTGGCAATACGCCATACGAATGCAAAGATCTAAGTAAAAGAGGGTAGACCTGCAAGTCTGACACCTATTACAACAGGGCACGCAGGCTCCCAGGCAGACTCAAAAGGTGGGGAAGCGAGGGGGATATAACAGCGAGAACGAAAACCAGGTGAACACAGTCAGGGGAGGGAAGAGAGCACAATTTTACTCAGGCGTAGGTGCGGAAGGGGCAGGGACTGACGGGACCTGGCCCAGGCGAGCGAGAAAGGAGGGTGAAGTAGACATTGTGTGCCATTGGGACCAAATTAACCCCTTAGTGACCGGGCGGTTTTACACAAATCCGTCCTTTAGTGACCGCTGCTGTTTTTACGTTTCTGCGCTGTTAGTGTTTATGTCAAATTTTCCTCTTACTCGTTTATGTAACCCACACATATTTTACACTGTTTTTCTCGTCATTAAATGGACTTTATAAAGATACCATTTTTTTCATCATTTCATATAATTTACTATAAAAAATATTGTGAAATATTACAAAAAAATTGAAAAACCACCACTTTTTTGAACTTTGACCCCCAAAATTTCTTATGTATCAACAACCGTCAAAAAAATTTAATTCCTTAGTAGTTTCTAAATTTAGTTCTGAGTTTAGCAATACCCAATGTTTACATATTCCTCACTTTTTTCCTTATTTTATGCAACAATAAGTGCAAGTAGCACTTTGCCATTTCCAAAGAGTTTATTTTCAAAACTAGTGATAGTGACATTGTAACACTGATATCTGTCACTAATTCCTGAATAACCCTCCACATATACATATTTTTTTAAAGTACACAAATCAAGGTATTAAACTTGGGGTATTTTGACTCTTTCCATGCAAACCATTTTACCACAAATCTATGCCAAAGTTTGAGAAAAAAAAAAGTTTTGGTGATTTTTTTTGTTTGTTTTTTTGAATGCAATTTAAGAATACATGTACTGTGAACTTTAAGGTTTACTGCCAAAAAAACCCCCTAAATATGTTCAGCAACATCTTCTGAGTAAATTGATACCACCCATGTATAGGTATGTCGGGTCATTTGGGGGCTAATAGGCCTTATTTGGGGGGTGCGCATTTCAGTTTTCCAACTTGGAATTTTCACATTTCGTCATCATGCACCCATGTCCTATTTGGGACATTTTTGAAGCCGGCCAAAGTAATTTACCCCCATCAAACCATATATTTTTAGAAAGGCACACCCTAGGGTGCGTCAAAGAGTTGTATTTTAACACTTTCCATGCACTAGCTCTATGTCAAACTTTCAGGTAGTCACTTTTTGTGTTATTTTTTTTCACACACATTGTACTTTAGGCATGAATTGTCAAATCCAGTTATGGGTTACTGCCAAAAAACACCCCAAAATATGTTCAGCAACATCTTCTGAGTAAAGTGATACCACCCATATATAGATTTGTTCTGTTGTTTTTGGGGTGCTACGCCAATCTTTTGACATGTGCTTGTCAATTTTCTAATTTGACATACAGTATCTTCTTTGCTTATCTTCTTTTTAGGGGCCTTTTTACATACCCCAATTTTATTAACGTGCATATATTTGGTAAGCTAACACCCCAAAGTATTGTAAATGGAGTGTTTTTATGCCATGGATGCAACCGTTTGCTCCAAACAAATTGGATACTGTTTGGTGGTCATTTTTCATTTTCACACCCACATCAGTTTTGGACTGTGATTTAGGAGACACTGTTGTTTGTTACTGCATGAAAACTCTCCAGGTTGTTTTCTGCAAGGTCTCCTGAGTACACCCATGTCCCCCCATGCAAAGGTTTGCCAGGATTTTGGGAAGGTTCAAATACAATTTTTATGACTTTGTCATTGGAGTTGAAATTGAGATTATTTCTTCAGCTAGGCCTATCTTTGGTTTTGGGTCTACCGCATACCCCAGTTTGAATTATTGCCAGAAAATTGTTTATATTTGTTATGTTGACACCCCAAGGTATTGCATATGGAGTGCTTTGATGCCATGGATGCAACGGTTTTAGCCCAAAACATTTGAGAAGGTGTGTGGCGGTAATTTTTCAATTTTCAGATTTTTACGCCCACATTAGATTTGGACTGTGATTTAGGAGACACTGTTGTTTGTTACTGCATGAAAACTCTCCAGGTTGTTTTCTGCAAGGTCTCCTGAGTACACCCATGCCCCCCATGCATAGGTGTGCCAAGATTTTGGCAAAATACAGCACCAATTGTAGAACATAAAAATGTAGGAATAAAATGTAAAAGTCTGGTGCAGTAAAAGAAAAATAAACTAAACTAAACTGAACTAACTAACTAGAGTGTAAGAAAAAAATAGAAAGGAAAAAAAAATCACAGATCACGCACAGTGTGATCTATCTTGAAACAGTCCCCAAGACACAGACCGGGTTGTCCAGGGCATTCTGGGCAGTAAAAGATTGTGTCTCTCCTCTGCCCCCTCTTGAAACACACCCTGCATCTTTTTTGGGGTTTCTGTTTGCCCTCAGTAGGGGGGATTTTATAAATAAAATGTGTAGCCCCAACTCTGTCCCCCATCACCGCCCGGGGAGCATGTGAATCCTGGTACAAAAACCCCGAAATGACCTGGAGCTGAAACTGTAAAAA
The DNA here is from genome assembly GCA_009667805.1 of Leptobrachium leishanense. NCBI lineage: Eukaryota > Metazoa > Chordata > Amphibia > Anura > Megophryidae > Leptobrachium > Leptobrachium leishanense. The sequence goes on along the minus strand of CM019067.1, from coordinate 227,128,812 downwards.
GGACAGCGTCACTCCGGGGTTTGCCTTTTTGCAGAGCAAAAAGGCATTGTGGGTTGCAATTTGCATCAGGTAAATTGCAACCTTTTTGTACCAGGCCCTTGACTTCCGCATAATCTGGTAGGGCTGGAGCAGCTGATCTGCCAGATCAACCCCACCCATATGCCGGTTATAGTCTTTGATGCACACTGGCTTCCTGATGCACTCAGCTCTGCCACGTACAGAGACCTCCACAGACCTCTCAGTGTGGATGGTGGATAGAAGGTATACATCCTTCTTGTCTCTGTACTTGACCGCCAACAGCTCCTCTTGGCGCAGAGCTGAGGTCTCCCCCTTTTTAGCCGGGTGCGGACAAGCTGTGCTGGGAAACCTACGCGGTTCTTGCGAACAGTACCGCATGCTGCTGTATCAAAACAATACAGCAGCTTGAACAAAGGGACACTCGTATAAAAATTATCAACATACAAGTGGTACCCTTTGTTCATCAGGGGAAAAAGTAGGTCCCACACAATCTTGCCACTGGTTCCCATGTGTTCTGGGCAACCTGGAGGGTCAAGGCTACTATCCTTTCCCTCGTACACCCGGAAGGCCTGAGTATACGCACTCTCGCTGTCACACCTTCACTCCATACCTGGAGCGTTTGGAAGGAATATACTGCTTGAATCCCAGCCTTCCCTTGTATTTCATTAGGGATTCATCAACGCAGATATTCCTTCCAGGTGTATAAGCCTCTGCAAACCTGGCGGCGAAGTGGGTAATCAGGGGATGGATTTTATACAGCCTGTCAAACTGGGGATGCTCTCTAGGAGGGCACAGGCTGTTGTCACTGAAGTGCATGAAACGCAAAATGTTTTCATACCTTCTACGTGACATTGATTGGGGGTAAATGGGGGTAGAGCAGATGGGGCTACTGCTCCAGTAGGAGCGAATTGAGGGCTTCTTTATGATGCCCATCAGCATAGTAAGTGTCCAGAATTTCAGAAATTCTGGCACATCTAGCGGGGTCCATTGCTGCCTTGCCAAGTAGGAGTCTGGCTTCGCAGCACAATGCTGATGGGCATACAAATTTGATTGGGCAACAATGTGGCCCAACAAATCATCCCCCATAAACACCTGCAAAAACTGTGTGGCGGTAAATCCTGCAACATCAATATTGATGCCAGGATTTGCCGTGAAAGGAGGGATATCTGGCCTCTGGCGATGAGGCACTACCCACTCCTCAGCTGGAGCTGTGCGTCTCCTGCTGGCAGGTGGTGGCCCAGGATCTGCATCAGAAACATCACTAGATACATCAGCCAGCGTAGATAATGTATCTAGCGACATCTCTGAGCAGTTAGCGGGGTCAAAATCAGGGTCTGAGTCTGACGCAGATGCCTCAGATTCTGACGCTAGGATGGCATATGCCTCCTCGGCGCTGTACACCCTCTCAGACATTATATATAATAGATTATAAAATTTTATAATTATTATATATATAAGCGGATTGTTGGTTTTTAGAAGAACCGTTGGGTTTCACAAGAAAATACAAATAAACTCTCTAAATCCCTCTAAACCTGCCTCAATTCTTCTAAATCTCCCTAAAATCTCTCTAAATCTGCCTCAATTTTTCTAATCTCACTAAATCTACCTAAAATCTCTAACCTGTCAAATCTGATCTCTCTCTCTCGCTCACCAAAACACAAGTGAGGAGAGGGAGGGAGAATCAGAGGTCAGAGCCAATATTTACAAAATATTGACCTGACCTGACAAATTAGAAATTTTATTTAGATTTTTTCTTACTTCTGATTGGATGTTGCTAGCCTGCCTCTCTGATGAGGCAGGCTAGGAACATCCCACACAGCCCCAAGATGACCCTGCCCTTAGAAGGGCAGCGCCATCTTGGCTGTCACTTTTATTTTATTCATTTTTATTTTATTTATTTTACTCTTTTCTTCTTTTTTTACACTTTTTTTAGTCTGCTGGGTGCCTTGATCCCTCGAGGCAGCCAGCAGAGCACCTGATCACTTATGTGATCTTTTTTGTACTGAGTGCCACGATACCTCGTGGCACTCAGTACTTCCTGCCGCTACCGGAAGTGATCACTCGGGGGGAGCGATCACAGACGGACCGGCGGCAGGTAACCCTATTGCAAGGATGCCTCGATGTCGAGGCATCCCTGCAATATACTCAGAGCAGCTGGAAGCGATACCGATCGCTTCCAGCGCTCTGTAGAAGTGCGGGGCACCTGTCCGGCGAAACCGGATGTTGATCGCTCCCGGGGAGCGATCACAAGGGGCCCCGGCACTCCTGTCCGCCATTGCACGAATGCCTGGACCCCCAGGCAGCGTGCAATGGCCCTGGAGCTGCTGGAAGCGATCCGATCGCTTCAGGCGCTCTCTAGAAGTGCCGGGCACCTCTCCGGTGAAACCGGATGTTGATCGCTCCCGGGGAGCGATCACAAGGTGCCCCGGCACTTCTAACCGCCATTGCATGGATGCCTGGACTCCCAGGCAGCCTGCAATGGCGTTTGAGCTGCTGGAAGCGATCCGATCGCTTCCAGCGCTCAAAAGACCGCAGGACGTACCATGTACGTCAGCGGGTCTAAAAGAGACCCGCGGCCATGACGTACATGGTACGTCCGCGGTCACTAAGGGGTTAAAGAATATCGAGGAAGTTGGTCAGTGGCCGACATGTAAAAATGTTCCACCGCTCTAAGTTCCTCCATATGGCAGAACCGTTCCCGCAAAGGTGGTGGGGAGAGCCGCTTCCAGTATAAGGGGAATCAGGCTCTTAGCAACATTCAATATGCGGGGCAGGATGGTCTTTTTGTATGTCGCTATGGACATATAGGTATGGTGAAGCAGCGTAGAAGCCGGGGTAAAAGGTGGTGGGGTGCCTAGCAAATCGCTGGCGATGGAGTGGAGACTTAACCAAAATGGGCGTATCAGGGGACATTCCCACCATAGGTGGATAACCGAGCCAAGGGCCCCAAAGCAGCACCAACAATCTGGGGAGATGTCCAGGGAAAAGGTGTGTAAGCGGATAGGAGTGTAATACCACAGTGTGAGCAGTTTATAAGCAGTTTCTTGGGTTCTGCTATCCGTGGAGCATCTGTGCGTCAGCTCACGTATGTCGAACCACTGTTCCTCCGTAAACGTGCATTCCAACATCATTTCCCATTTACCCATGAATGCTTCGTAGAAGAGAGTATATTAGGGACACCCCATTGGATAGGGGAGAGGGTGATGCACAAGTACGTTCTAGGTGGGTAAGGGGACGGTTAAGCATGTGGGGTCACGGTGCCTTTCGGAGGCAGTTGGTGACCTGACGATATTTAAAGTGGTGCAGAAAGGTAGGCGGTCTATCCCCCAGCAGGGAGCCAAGGGGTATGGCACCCGAGCTAGTGAGGAAGTGGTGGACCCTGGGAATGGGGGCGGTAGTCAAGGCCACTAACGATCTCGGTCCCAAATGTGACAGGAACCCGTCGTAATATGTGATCGGAGGGATAGGTTGTCAGGCCCGAACGAGTCGCCTCCCTATGCCAACATCGTAGGGTGGCCAATGTGAACGGTGATGTTCACGCCAATCGTATGCCCCGCGAACGGGGCAGCCACGGGAGAACCGCTAATGGGACCTCCAGCATCGTCTGCTCCACAGACTTCCACCTCTTCACCACCCCCTCCCTGGTCCACTCTGCTGCCCGCAGAACGTGGCAAGAGGCGTAATAGCGGGGGAAGTCAGGGACCCCCAACCCTCCTTGATGTCTAGAACGTGTCATGGTGTCATAACTAATTCTTGGTCTGGCACGACGCCATATATAGGATATCACCAGTGAGCGCAGAGTTGCAAAAAAGGAGCGGGGGTGGTAATAGGCAGCGTTTGGAACAGATAGAGAAGACAGGGTAGGATATTCATTTTGAGGACGGAGACCCTCCCTAGCCATGAAATGTGGGGGTAGTCCCATGCCCTAAGGTCTCGGCGGAAAGTTGCCATCAACTGGGTAAAATTTGTTTCGTATAAGCGGGTCCAGTCCACAGTCAACCACTCTCCCAGATACTTCAGTCGGGAACCCGCCCAGCGAAAGGGCAGTGTATGGCGCATGGAGACTACCCTGTGCGACGGGACCGAAATGTTTAAGATAGAGGACTTCGAGAAATTAATCTTGAGGTTAGCTAGTTTATGATATTCCTCAAAGACCGACAAAATGTTTGGGAGCGAGATCAGTGGGTTAGAGACAAAGAAGAGAAGGTCGTCTGCGTATGCCGCCACCTTATGTGTTTCCGCCCTCCCCGAAACCCCTGAGATATCTGGGTGTTGGCGGACCGCCTCTAAAAAGGGTTCTAAAGAAAGAATGAAAAGGAGAGGTGAGAGGGCAACCCTGACGCGTACCATTGCATATAGGCTATCAGTAAATGCACCATTAACGCATACGCTTGCCGAGGGGCCCGTGTACAGCGCCTGTATCCAAGAGTGGAGCAAGGGGCCCAATCCGAGGTGGCGGAGCGTGGCGAAAAGGAAGTCCCAACCTACCCTGTCGAACGCTTTTTCTGTGTCCGTTGACAGGAGTAGAAGGCCTCCCTGGACTTTAGGGGCTGCATGTCTAATGTGAAGAAAGTGTATCGTGTTATCTCTGGCCTCCCTGTGCGGTACTAATCCCACTTGGTCTAAGTGTATCAGTGACGGGATGTATGGATTCAGGCGAGTCGCTATAATTTTGGCAAACAGCTTCACATCGCAATTAAGAAGGGATATCGGCCTGTAGCTAGAGCACTGTTCTTGATCTTTCCCTTCCTTAGGGATCAAGACTATGTTGGCCATTAAGGATTGAGTGGGTAGGGGTCGCGACTCAGGCAGGGAGTAAAAGGCCCGTAGAAAGTGTGGAGAGAGGACGTCAAAGAATTGTTTGTAATACCGGGTCGGGAAGCCATCAGGTCCCGGGCATTTGCCTGATTGTGTGGACTTGATGGCCAGGCTCAATTCCTCTACTGTGATCGGCTCATCCAGAAGCTCAGCTGTGTTCGCAGAGATTTTCCATTTAAGATAGCGGGTGAGGTAGTTGTCACTATCTAGGCGGATTTGCGCCCGTGCCTCCTCCATAGGGGAGCCAGGGACTGCGTAGAGGGATTTATAGTAATCTGTAATGGATTGCATAATTTGTGTGGGGAGGTGATGCAGGTTGCCTTTCTTGTCTCTAATGTTAGGGATATACGTTGCAGCACGTTTTTTAGCCAATTGCCGGGCCAAAAGTCGACCGCTCTTGTTGCCATGTACGTGAAAGAACGCCTGAGAGCGGAGTAACGCTCTGTGATGCCTAGTGTGCATGGTATCGGCCAGGGAGCGTCTCAGGTCTGTCAGAGAGCTGAGTAGGGCAGGGTCCCCCGTACGTTTATGTTGGAGCTCTGTTTTGTCAATCTGGGCGTGAAGGTCCAAAATCTGGGCCTCCCTTCGTTTTTTGATTGCCGAACCCATGCTAATGTAGTGACCTCTCAACACACACTTATGTGCCTCCCATACCGTAGACGGGGGTACCTCCTGATCAGTGTTTTCTACAAAGAATCTTTCCATGACTATTCTGCTAAGTGTGTGTCATTCAGGCGCCAGTTTGAGGTCGACGGGCGAAAGGTTGGGGATTTAAAGGTAACAATAACGGGGGCATGGTCCGACCAAGTTATATTACCTATTGATGCAGAGAGGAGGAGGGTAAGGTGGTATAAAGGAAGAAAACCATAATCAATACGGGAGTAAGAGGTAGAAGTGTGCCCGTAAAAGGTATAGTCCCTGTCTGTGGGGTGAAGAGCCCTCCAACAGTCCACCAGACGGGAGGAGTGCAGTGTTTGCGTGATAGACTGGAGAATGTTCGTCGGGAGGGAGGAGCGCCCCGTAGATGTGTCAACCGATGGGTGAAGAGGAATGTTAAAGTCGCCCCCCAAGATCAGCGTGCCCTCTGAGAAGGTCTGCAATTTTCTTAACAGTTTGGTGAGAAAGCGGTGTTGTGCTTTGTTGGGAGCGTACACGTTTGCGAATGTAAACATCTGTCCTGCAATCTGGACAAGACATTTTTGCAAGTTTTGCGAGTAAATTTATTAAAATAAATAGGTGGTAACACCTATTTATTTTAATAAGAAATTTTTGCAAGTAAATTTATTTTATTTGCCTTGCGGAGGATCCTGCCAGGAGTTCAGGGGATCCGTTGCCCCTCTGAAAGTCACCGGCTGCTGATCATATCAAGTGTCTGATTTAGACACCCAAAAATGTGAGTGTACTCCCTCTCATTGTTTTATTAATAGGTGCAAACTACGTTATTGCGCTATGATATGTTTCTGTTTTATTTAAGAGGTATACCCACGTTTAAAGATATCTAGAAGAGATAGAAAGACAGAGCGAGTACCATCACCGGTGGAAGAAGCGCTGACTCTACCATATTTTCTTCTCTATTTCACTAAACCGATGGTTTTGGATATACCATCAATTGGTGAGGGACAGCAGCTGATCCACCTTTAAAAACATTTATAAGAACTTATTTTCTTTTTTGACATTTATTAATTTTGGTTGTATCTATCTAATTTTCTGATCTGATATACCAACGTTTTTTCTTTCTGCAATTTGCGTATTTAGTTTACATTTCATCGCTAGGTGGCGGCATTTGATTCAGTACCTTTTTGAATCTGTAACAATTTAATGCTGCTGAACCCAGGACATACTTGAAAACGAGAGAAATCTCAATGTATCCTTCCTGGTAAAATCCTTTCTAAATAAATATAACAGCAAAGGCTTGCATAATAAAATTTAAAAAATAACTACACGCTGTAGATTGTTGAAATTTTATTGAAAATTCACGTTTTATTATAGCATTCTGGCAGGACATGACGTATACATATAATAATGATATATTATGAATCTGCCATTAAAAAGGATGTATAATTTGTCTGGGTCGTATAATAAAACGTGACTTCAAATCTCATTTAAACATGATGAACAAAACCAGTAAAAATAAGCTCAGGGGTGAAATGGCTCAGCAGTGAGGGGGTTAATGATTTTTTTTTTTTTTTAAGCCATACGAATGGATTCAAACTAATGAAACAAAGCAGTAGGTGAACGAATTGTTCTGCACGTAAATGCTTTTGGCCTAAACGAAACGAATCATTAAGTCGTGCACACCTCTAAATTTCACACTAAAAAAGATAGTTTACACATTAACCCCCCCCCTCCCCCGGGGGTTTTCAAAGAACTATCAACAGTCTGAGAGCAATCCTTTCCCTGGACGCCTGCACAAGGTCCTTTAGCTTGACTGGACTACTAGAGATGCAAAAGTCCTTCAGAGGGGAGGCAAACTAGCCTGTTCACACTCCTTTAAAAAGGTCCTCGGGGTTGTGCTTCAGTGTGAAGATGCTACTTTTAGCCAATGAAGGGCAAAAAAGTCCTTTCACAGGGTAGTAAACTAGGTTGTTCACTGTGAACAAACTACTTTGCATCCCTCAAAGGGACATGTACTTGTAGAAGTGCTCAAACTAATCGCTACCACGATTAAACGAAACTTGTGTCCTTGTTCGTCACGTGACTTAAATAGGAAAACAGACTATATACCCGTAAAGGGGGCGGTGCGATGACGCTCCAGGTTGCGCCTGCGCAGTAGTTCCCCGACTGACAGCCGCACTGGATGTGTAGGCACCATGGCTGCGCTGAGTACTGCAGCTTCCAGGCTTCTCGGGAGGAGGTTGCGTTGTGCCGGGGGACTGGTGAGTTCTGCCGCACAGGATCACAGTGAAGCTGTTATTAGCCCCAAGACACTGGCTGTGTGGATAATAACAAGGGTACTTGTTGTATAATGCTGGTATGAGGGGGCGGGGTGTATTAAAGGTCACCTCCCTTTGTGTGCGCTAACTGGATAGATAGCGTCACATGACCTGTTTCTTTTTAGAATGTGTGTACCATTGTCTAACGTCTGATTGGCTGGTTGCCATGTTTAATGTCATGGCGCTTACTGTGCGTTCTTGAAAGCAAAGAATTACAAACTTTGCCGAGATACGTTTGTTCTTTGTAAACGTATGACATATGGCCTGACTGCATTTACAGCAGAAATGGCGAACGAGGTTGAACTGAGGTGATTGTGCTCCTTCAATGTCCCACGCTTTCTAGTGTATACATTTAGAGAATCATGGGAGTTGTAGTTTTATAACTTCATGGCATGCGTATACATTACATGTTTCTGAACTACACCTTCCATGATTATTTGGTCATTTTATTGCATTCAAGGAATTCTGGGAATTGTAGGCAATAAACATCTGGTGGGGGAGCAGAGTTTGCATTACATTATAGCTCTTTGTGATAGGCACTGCCACCACAGAGTATTCATGACTGTGGCATCTGTGATGGTTCAGAGTTAGGCTCTTACACCAGATGTTTTGGCACTTCATATCCCTTTGAGACTCAACCTAATAAGTGGCTGAGCATCATGGGACAAGGAGTATCATAACATCCGGAGGGCCAAGGCTGCTGACCCGTGCTTTACACTGAATTTCTTGCTGTCATCTTCTACTCGGTGTGACTGTTCATGCAAGCAGCCAACCCCTAAGGCTTCACAATTATTTACGTTGTGATGCATTTGATTGGATGCCTGCTTACTGCTTGCTTCTGCGCAGATTGTCATCCATATTCTCTGGTCATTTCATGACTTGTGCGACTTGACAGCTGCAGCAAAGCTTAAGAACTGTAAGGCTGGCCGTCCACTGGCACTGTAGTAAGGCAACCGATTCGGTCACCCGAGTACAAATAACTCCATATGCCGATCAGGGTCGTCCACTGGAAGCATCTGTGGATGACCCAGATCGGCCGATGGACAAGCCGCTGGGTGAAAGAAAAACCCTGCTGCCAGGCCGCTGATGTGTGGGGGGAAAAAAAGCTGTCCTTGATGCTGAAACTCAGTTTCAGCATCAAAGGACTGCCCCCGTCCAGCTTGGCCAGCTCGTAGTGGGGGGGAAAAACCAAAACTCTCACGCTGCGGGGGGATGAACCCCGTCTCCCTGGTGCTGAAACATTTTCAGCACCAGGGAGATTGGGGTTAATCCCCTGCAGCCTGGTAATTTTTTTTTTTTTTTTCTCTCACCACGAGCCGGCTGCGCTGAACGGGGCAGTCCATGCAACGCTGAAGCTGGTTCGCAAAGAAAAAGAGATGAGTGAAAAAAAAAAAGCCTATGTGTGCCCGTACTGACATACTTACCGGCGTCCGTCGCAGCGTTGTGACGCTGCAACAGGGCCGGTCACACGCTTGTGTGTGTGCTTGAAATGTGCGCGCAACAAGCATCCGTTATACAAGCCTCTCCGGTAAAGCGCTAGGACACGCGTTGACGGAGCTGCAAAACGCGATTCTCCATAGGAGGATCGCGCTTTGCAGCGCTGAGTGCACTCAGCAAGGTGGCCAGACGGGCGTTGAGTGGAAGGAACGTCCACCCTCACGGATGTTCCTTACGCTCCCCAAAGACGCTCGTCTGACACTAGCCTAAGGCTGGCTGTCCACTGGCACCGTATTTGTGTGATGATGCAATCGTCTGATATTGTCTGAAGTCGTCTGACCGATCCTACAACATGCAGGAGAATCAGCCTTCTTCCACTGCATCCAACGACTTAAGATGATTTTTGCGATTACAACAGATTAGCGATCCTTACAATTTTCATGGGACTCGGTCAGATGAAATCAGACGATCTGGCACAAGTTTACATGAAAAAGATTAATTGTATGCTTAAACTTCCCTGCTTCGGGGGAAACCTGTAAAAGATAAATTAGTGGTTATTCAAAGAGAGCCGATCTGGCCCCGAAATGCCACCGAACAGGGAATTTCCCGGTACAGTGACATTTCAGGGCCATTTGGCTATTCAAAAGTAGGCAGTTCGCCAAATTTTGGCGAACTGCCAGCAAGTACGGTGCCTGTTTGAAAGCAGTGAAATCCCGTATAGAGAAGCAATGGTTAATCTATTCAGGGAACACCGAACAGCATTGAGAAGTTGCCAAAGTGCCCTGCTGTTCGGGTGCTTTCATTCCTCAGGTTTATTCAGGCAAACCCCAATATTCCCGTTTTAATCTAATAAACCGTTTATTATTTTAATCTGCAGTAAAAGTCTATTTTTTTTTTCTTTTTAGTATCTTTTAGGCATGTTTCGGGATTCTTTTCGGCAAAATATTTTTTCTGTGTTCTTTTTTCTTTTCTTTAAAAGCAGATTTTTTTTTTTCTGTAACAGCCCTTTTTATTATCATTCTTAGGACCTTCTATGTAAATTCCAGGCATTTTCGTTCAGTAGTTCATTTTGCAAACAGCTTTTCAATTTTGACACTTTCAAGCGTAATTGTTTTTTTTAAATTTTTTTTAACCCCATTCGTCAGCTTGTCGGCTCTTTCTGGTGGCTGGTCTACGCTGTGATCATTGGCTCGTGGGGTTTTTCCGATGTGTTCGGCTTGTTTTTTGTGGTAGTTCCAGCGGGTTTTTGGTGGGTGCTCAGCGGGATTGCGACGGGTTTTCCCTGCACTCCGGGGACCCTGCGGTGAATGCTGAATTCACCGCAGGGTGGGGATCTTTGATTTTCCCCCCGAAGTGTGGGGAATGTGACTTTTCGGTGCTCTCTGAATAATCCCCATTGAATAGTATACAGTGCAGTATACAGGCCAGTGGCTTCATGTTTGGTAACAACTGCAATCATTCTAGAGCAGAGCCTGCTGGCCTGAGGGGTAGCCTGACTGTGTTAAGAGAACCTGGAAGGATTTTAATTGTTTACCGGTACAGTAATATTTTGTTCCTCGCTTTTATATTAGAGTCTTGAGTATTCTCTCATTTCCATAATAAATCTCTATCCAGCGTTATATTCGGGTCACACTATACTCGAGTATCTACGGTACTTTGTATTCCGGTTCAAGGAGCACGTTGACATGTGATTAAAAACCCAGAAAGCTGAAAGTCCTGTATGTGAAAGGGGAACTGTGCTTTGAGATCATGTTGTACTTTTTTTGCCCTAGAAAGGATGGTTTGGCAGAAACAACCACGAGTGTCTTCCAACTGGAATACCACAGTAAAAGAAAAACCAGACTAAAAAAAAACCCAAACTGTAACTAGAGCTGAGGTGGTGATGGTTAAAGGAACACTATTAAAAAAGGATTCACTTCTCTTTGCCCAAAAAATAACTGGGCAGATGTTGCTGATGGCCTCAACTCCATTGTTTTTTTTTATTTTTCCTTCTTGGGTGTTTTTTTTTTTAACCTACATTTTCTCCCTCTCTACATGTCGCTCCTCCTATAAGGCTCAGGGGCTCCTGAACCCAGAAGTCCCTGAAGCTTTTATGTGCAATGTTTGCTCCTACAATACTTGCATAGCGAATGGGAACCGCAAATTGCGCAACGCTACGAAACTTGCGCACTTTACGTACTCAAGTTTTGAAGCTGCATGCTTGTGCAGATCCAAACCATCGCTGCCTCTCTGAGACCGCTCGCTGATGGATCTCAGAGAGAGTGACGTCTGCATGCCAACCTCACTGCTGATCGGCAGCTGGGAAATTCATAACCTTGACTGCTGGTGACACTGGGTGGGGTGGAGGAAACTCCTCCACTTCACCCAGCGTTTTCACCCGGTGAGCTGGGGAGTGGGAGAAGGTGGGCACTCCTCACATCCTGACCACTTGATAACTGTAAAGTGGATGAGTTGAGTGTTCTTTTTAAATGAGTTTGCAGATAAATGGGCTGACAGGGAAATGGGTAGATAAGAGGAGCTGGGTAAGGTAAATTTGTCATTCCATGGTTAATCTCTCCATGTTCTTCTGATGCATTATGACCTACATTATTGGTCTGTTTTGCAGAAAAATATCACCTTATTCCCTGTTTTTCCAAGGTATGCAATCAATCTCTTTCAGAAACTGCTTGCAGCGTCCCCAGCCGCGACACGCGCATTTCATTTCACTGTCTATGGAAGCAAGGATGCGTCTGCTAAAGTCTCAGATTCTGTAAGTACATCCTTGAGAATAACTATGGAGTATCACCTTACATTTTGTAAAATCAAAAGGCTAAACACCCTCCTCTTACTTGTTTCTGGAATGTTTTGTCTTGGTGCTTAAACGAAGTCGAATTTGTGAACAAATTCATTAAAAATCACTTTTGCACATTCCATTGTACCGTATTCTGGTCACAGAAGTTTATTGGCTTTTCATAAAGCTTCAATGTAGCCTCCTTGACCATTTATGACCTCTACAGGTGTCAGCCAGTTATTTTATGGAATATTAATTGAACGTTGTGCAAAAAAGCATAATTACGATTAGAATTATACAGGGCTTTTTTTCAGGGGGTACTCGCCAGTACTCCGTACCAGCACCTCACCACCAGCCCGAACTAAGAGAGCATGATGCTCCTCCCTCCTCCTGCAGTGGCAGGCAGAGAATCGGAAGCGCTCGGCAGCTCATATTGCTCCTGAAAGCTTCCGATTGTCAGGAGTGTATGTAGGGACTGATAACCCCCCTCTTCTCCCAGCAAGTGACAAGGGAGGGCTGGTTAGATAAAATCTGCCCTCTGTTTCTCCAGTGGCCCAGCTCTGGCAGATGTGTGTAAACCTGCTGCACCCTCCTCTCTCTGCAGCCACTGAAACTTTTAACAGCATGGGGAGAGGGGGGGGGGGGGTGTTGCAGCATGTTTACACAAATCTGCCAGAGTGACGGATTGTCAGGCAAGCGGTGTGATCAGAGGAGCTGGCACTGTGAGGCGGTACAGGTGGCCGCCTAAGGACGGGGGCAGATGAGCATGGAAGGAACGTCCATGAGAGTGACCGTTCCTTCCATTCAACTCCCATCTGCCCACCTCGCTGAGCGCACTCACGCTCAGCGCTGCAAAGTGCGATACTCTATGGATGAACGTGCTTTGCAGCCCCGTTGACGCGCGTCTAGCGTCTCAACGGATAGGCTATGTGGGCGGATGCTTGCTGTGCGCACATTTCGTGTACACGCACAAGCGTATGACCAGCCCCATCGCAGAGTCACAACACTGCAACGGACGCCGGTAAGTACGTCAGTACGGGCGCACCTAGTGCGCTCGTGTGCCCCCAGTCTAAGAGCGCACGACCAGGAAGGGGTGCAAAAAAAAATTTGAATCCCTGGTCACTTGCCTTGACCGGGATCCACATTTTTAAACTTGCTGCCTGGCGCTGTGATCCTGCTGCTCCTCCTCTAACATGCAGCCGATGCCCAGCGAGCTGGGGGAGGGCTCGTTTGCCAAAGTGCGATTAATAATCAGTTTTCCCTGGCCTTGAGAGAGTACCCCCACCTATTTTTCCAGAAAAAAGCACTGTGTATAGTGCTTACATGTGCCTTGGTACTGTTTATCAAATAAGATAAAACCTACATGAATTAACAAAACCAAGTTTGACATGAGAATTCTATTAAAGGACTGTGCAATCGACGAGCATATGGACATGGATACATAAAAGGTGAATTGGAATGTTTGAATATAAGAAGTTCTGGGATGTGTGGGCATTGGATCAGGATTGGGAAAGCATTGGAGTGAGCTGATAAGCTTCTATATGTTGAAATATTCATTCAGTAATGTGAACTATATTAAAATTTGTTGAAGCTGCTCTTGTTTACAAAGTGGAGCAGAAGCTAAAGGTTCTCCCGCAGGTCTCCTTACTAATACGTTTTTATTGCAAAATTTCCATTTCTCATGTGAGTATGCAAGGGCTGGGCTTTTTCCTTGATTTACATACAGATAAAATGGCGTCGCGCCCATACTCACCGGAGCAGCTGCAATAACCAAGAGTAACAGCCCAGTTAATGTTTGTTTAAATTGTTATTGAAACAAACAAAAACATCAGTGTTTTGTTGCACATGGAATACATAGAAACGAGCGCAGATGACACTTTTTTCCCTTGTTATGTTTTATACATTAACTGGACTGTTACTCTTGGTTGTTGCAGCCGCTCCGGTGAGTATGGGCGCAACGCCATTTTTTCTGTATGTATATTATGCTTGTAGCTCCAGTTCGTCGTTTTGCTGCTGTTCCTCTTTCCATGTTTTTGTTTTTGATCCCAAATGGGAAGTGTTTGGTGGGTGTATAAATAAAACCCACCATTTCTCTGCCTCTCCTTAGCTGAAAAGCAGCAGGAGGGGCTTGGAGCTGCTCAGTAGAGCGGCTTTTTGGTTACATTGGTTAGGTACTCACTCTACAAAGAGGTGCCTTGAAGTGGCGAGTGGGCTTACGTTGCAATTGCCATTGAAACAAACAAAAACCTCAGTGTTTTGTTGCACATGGAATACATAGAAACGAGCGCAGATGACACTTTTTTCCCATGTTATGTTTTTCCTTGATTTGTCACAAAGAAATAAAGTTTTTTTTTTTTTAATTGTATGTGACGATGCGTTGGCATTGCATGGCAGAGCGAAGAGGTTTGACGGGCACCTATTGATCAGGTGGATGCCCTAGCCGTCATTTAAAAATGTACATCTAGTAGATTGTACACTTTCATTGCAGGAGAGCAGACTGTCAGGTCGCACGATACTCTGTTCAGTTCTCTCCAAAGTCACACAAGCGCCATTTCTGATTTGCCAGCTTCCTGAAACAAGGGTTGGCGTAATATCGTATACTCACAAATAAATCAAGTTTAAGTGCAACCTCCATTTTTAAATCTAGCAGGGTTATTCAGAGAGAAGTGAAAAGCAGGAGAATGACTGGAGAATGGAAAATTCTAGGGCAAAATAGCTGATTTTGGAAAGTGAGATGAATGGGAGAATTTTTCTGGTTTGGCTGTTTTGACCTAGAATTTTCCATTCTCCAGTCATTCTCCTGCTTTTCACCGCTCTCTGAATAACCCTGTTTGTATTTCTGTAACATTTCAATGTTCTTGAACCCAGGACATACTTGAAAACGAGAGAACTCTTAATGTATGCTTCCTGGTAAAATCCTTTATAAATAAATAAACAGATCACCCGAGATGCCAAGCATCACACCAAAATACAGATCGGAGTGTGATCATATTGGCCTGCTAGTGGATTATGCAGTGAACTAGCCATCTAGTGGCACTGGCTGCATTGCTGCTGACACACTGCAGGGATCTCAAACTCTGACACCCCCCAGATGTAATTTGCCTACAAATTCCAGAATGCTTTGAATGCAATAAAAGGGAAGAGAATCATGGGAGATGTAGCATAGAAACATCTGGGGTCAGAGTTTGAGATCCCTGGTCAACTGCAAAGCTTTACAATCTAGATGATTAACAGGAGCCTTGGCTGCTCACTTGCTAAAATTCATCTTTTTATGAGCCATCTTTATGCAGCATACCACTCAGTGACTGTACAAGTATTTATGGGCTGAGGGTGAAGTAATAAACATACCATCTTACACCCAACTATAAAAAGATCATCATGTCCCTGTTATGGATCTTCTCTACTTGGATAGATCAGATCCGTATTTGTAGACCTTGTGATGGACTCGGCTGCTTTTTGTTTTTTACTTTTATTAAAGTTTAAAATTCTTTTTGTTTATCATATCAGATTTCAACCCAGTATCCAGTTGTAGACCATGAGTTTGATGCGGTTGTGGTTGGAGCAGGTGGTGCAGGGCTCCGGGCTGCATTTGGGTTGTCTGAGGCTGGCTTCAACACTGCCTGCATCACCAAGCTGTTCCCCACAAGATCACATACTGTTGCAGCCCAGGTGAGTGTTTCCAAAAAACACTAAACATCCTAATGTCTACATGTAGGTTTACTATTTTAAATATCTTTATTCTGTGTAAAATCTTTGTTCTACGTAACACCGCTTCTCTTATTTACTGGAGGCCCATTTACTTTTTAAGATAGGACCGAAAACTGCTGTATTTTGTTCTTTCAATGACTTTTTTAATATTAAATTCACTTGTGCTGGTGAATAGGGTTATTTTACTGTAATAATGAATATGCTGTATTTTCTGTAGGGATGTGATTAACAATTATTTATTTTTTCGATTTGATTTTTACTTAAAGAGGAACATGTGAAAATCAACGCCTCCTTCCTTTTTCTCTTACACAATTTCCGTAGTATATGTAACTTTCGTACCTATATACGCATATTGCATAACTTGCCTACTTTATGCACACAAGGTAGGAGTGATGGATTGATTCTGTGTGCAGAGCTAAAGCACATGTCGGGTTTCTCCCCGAACGAACGCTGCTACAAACCCTCACATACACATGCCAGCACGAAAGCATGGAGAGAAGGGGGGCACTCCACACAGCCTGACCACTTCAGATTATTAAAGTGGTCAAGGTGCGTAGAGTGTCCCTTTCTTTAAATGATTTCATGAATAAATTGATAGGGGGGAAGGACTGGAGATGGGAGGGAGTGAGTTTGGGCAAGGGACCGGACCAGAGTGTGAGATGGAGTTCGGGGGAAGGGATTGGACCGGAGAAAGAGTGGCAGGATGGGGTAGTGGCACAGGATACCAGCTCCTCCACCCAGTGGCAGCACCCCAGGGTCTCCTACTGTTGGAAGCTAAAACAGTGTGTTGTAACATCAAGCTTGTTATGACTAACATAACTCTAGCACTAAAGCTCCGTTCACATTGTGCGATTTATCGTGCGGATTTTGCGATTTTCGAATCGCACCCTGTGAACGGGGCCTTAATCATACCCAGTAAGCAGCGGCACGTCGTCTCCAATCATCTCCAAAGTAGCATTGTGGTTAACAGTGAGTGCTGTAGACAGACCGATCAATCGATAATGAAAATGGTTGTCAGCTATTTTCATTATTGATTAGTTGTATCAGCCCTAATTCTCTGCCTGGAGAGGTTGTTCTGATTTCCTCATTTAAAAAAACAATAATTTGGTTAAATATGTGGTAACTTGATACAGCAAGAATTCGGATTAGCCAGTATGAGAACGAGAAGGGATAATTTATAATTAACAATTGGGTATTGCTTATTTTTTAATTTCGGACATACGGGAAGTATTTGTGGTTTCTACGTGCAAACCTTTGTAAATGCGGTGATACAAGAAGTACCAGTAATCTCTCATCCCAATGTCGTCCTAGGGTGGTATTAATGCTGCTCTTGGTAAGGCTAGGGTCAGACGAACGCAGCTTTAACGTGCGTTTAGCCGCACAAAATCACGGCCGTGCTAGCAGCAAATGACGTCCAATGCCGGGGAACACACGAAGTACGGCCGCACGAAAGTTCGTCCGCGCAACGCAAGTGGCAAACGAACGCATTTTTTCGAGAACGTCAAACCGCTACTACTGACGTACAGAGTGCGCTGCGGCCGCATAGCGGCGTGTGTGTGTGATTGGGAGACGTCAGACGCTGCACACGTCCAGCCAACATAACGTCCAGACACAAAAAGGGTTTTATTGATGATCCGTACAAAATCACGGACGAAAAGGCGCATCGTATGACCGCTACCGCGTATTCCGTGAAAAAATATGTCCGTTCGTTCGACCGCACTTTTCCACGGTCGACGCGAAAAATGCGTTCGTCTGACCCTAGCCTAACATGGAACCAGATGACTGGAGATGGCATTTCTTTGACACAGTGAAGGGCTCTGACTGGCTTGGAGACCAGGATGCCATCCATTATATGACAGAGCAGGCGCCTGCATCCGTGATCGAGGTGAGTTTTGTTTTTCTGAGTAAGGATAAGCATGGTATACACTAGACCAGAGTTCATTTCTAAAGTGATCTCTAGTGTGAGACTAAACTAGAAAACCGAAATGGGAAAGGAAACCCTAGGGAGCACTCTTAGATTCCTTGGAGGATGTTTTTGTATTAGGTGGATGCCGTGTGTCTAGGAGATATGTGAAGTAGTTATCTGCTGCTACTAGTAGGGGAGGGTCTCCTTGGCGCATCAAATATTATGTCTATGAACAATATACCGGTATGTGTGTCTTAATTTGATAAAAGGCACAGTGGGTGTAGTATTACAAAGTGAAGGATTGCTGCTTGATCTCCTTAAGTTTTTGCTTAAATGGTTAGAAGGAATACCCTGAGGTCAGATGGTTAGAATCAAAAGGAATTGCTCCAAAGCGACAGACTTTGAGGAACAAACCGGGCATCCGACCAAGATCTTTGAGGAAAAAGGATACAACAAGCCATCACTAACTAAAACCAAAAAAGAAGTAGGTAAGACCTTCTGGTATGCAAACAAAAGAACAATGACTCCACCTTACCCGGAGTTCCTTTTTCATACAATGTTCTATATACAGTTGTGTTCAAAATTATTCAACCCCCAATGCTGTAAAGGGTTTTAGGGAATTTAGTGTACATTTGTAATTGTATTCAGAATGAAATCCTACAAGGACTTTTTAAAGAACCATATGCAACTAAAATGACATCAATTGGTTTTGTAATACAGTAGTAAATGTTTCTTTTGTGAATTCTTCATTGACACAATTATTCAACCCCTTAAAGACTACCACTCTGAAGAACAGAGGTTCATTCAAGTGTTTTCAATCAGGTATTGAAAACACCTGTGGATGTCACGGAGCAGCAATAAAGCATAATAAGCACCAATTAGGCAGCTTTAAAATGACTGTGATACTCAGCTCCTTCTAGACATTTACTGGTGTGGTTACAAACATGGTGAAGTCAAGAGAATGGTCCAGGAAGACAAGAGGTGATTACTCTTCACAGGAAGGGCAACGGCTATAAGAAGATTGCAAAGATGTTAAACATACCAAGAGAGACCATAGGAAGCATCATTCGCAAATTCAAGGCAAAGGGCACTGTTGAAACGCTACCTGGTCGTGGCAGAAAGAAGATGCTGACTTCGACTGCTGTGCGCTACCTGAAGTGTAGAGTGGAGAAAAGTCCCCGTGTGACTGCTGAAGAACTGAGAAAAGATTTGTCAGATGTGGGTACTGAAGTTTCAGCTCAGAGAATACGGCGCACACTGCGTAATGAAGGCCTCCATGCCAGAACTCCCAGGCGCACCCCCTTGCTGTCTCCAAAGAATAAGAAGAGTCAACTGCAGTATGCCAAAAGTCATGTGGACAAACCACAGAAGTTTTGGGATAGTGTTCTGTGGACTGATGAAACAAAATTAAAACTGTTTGGGCCCATGGATCAACGCTATGTTTGGAGGAGGAAGAACAAGGCCTATGAAGAAAAGAACACCTTGCCTACTGTGAAGCATGGCGGGGGGTCAATCATGCTTTGGGGCTGTTTTGCTTCTGCAGGTACAGGGAAGCTTCAGCGTGTGCAAGGTACCATGAATTCTCTTCAGTACCAGGAGATATTGGATGACAATGTGATGCAGTCCGTCACAAACCTGAGGCTTGGGAGACGTTGGACCTTTCAACAGGACAATGATCCCAAGCATACCTCCAAGTCCACTAGAGCATGGTTGCAGATTAAAGGCTGGAACATTTTGGAGTGGCCATCGCAGTCACCTGACTTAAATCCGATTGAGAACCTCTGGTGGGACTTAAAGAAAGCAGTTGCAGTGCGCAAGCCTAAGAATGTGACTGGAGGCTTTTGCCCATGACGAATGGGCGAAGATACCCGTAGATCGCTGCAAGACACTTGTGTCAAGCTATGCTTCACGTTTAAAAGCTGTTATAACTGTAAAAGGATGTTGTACTAAGTACTAAGATTGAATGTCACTTGGGGGTTGAATAAAACTGATAATGATGTGAGCACAGAAGACATTTGTGGTTATTTCATTATAAATGTTATGTTATATTTGTCTGACCTACACGTGCCTCTTTGATTTAATTCTAAGCAAGATGACTGAATGATCAAAATCAATGTCAAACTGGCCAAAACACTCAATTTCAGTGGGGGTTGAATAATTTTGAACACAACTGTATGCTTCTTTGCCAATGTGGCAAGTACATTGGACGTACCTCCAGAGCTTTGGGAGTCAGAATTAGGGAGCATGTATGGAACATATCCAAAGGGCTAGAAACGCACAGTGTCCCGCTCCACTTCAATTTCATCAGAGTAATCCAAAAGGCCTAGAATTCATGGGGCTGAAGAAAATTGCAAATAACTGAAGGGGCGGTGACCTAAGTTCATATATGAATTTGAGACCTTACTCTAAAAGGTTTGAATTCAGACTTCGAACTCTGTCACTTTCTGGAATATGCATACTCCAACACTAAGACACACCACCATCCTTTTACTCCATATCTTAAATCCACGTCCAGCAAGAAACCGGAAATGGCTTAAATGCGAATAGATACTAGAAATACAGATCCACCTTGCTGAATAGAACGGATACCCTCCCTCTTTCTATACAACTACTAATGCAATAAAATATGCAAATTATATGAAGAATCTATTTTCACTGTAGCTAGATATGTAACACACAGACCATAAAGCACCCGGACACTTCCAGCCAGCGACACAAGGTGTTAAAAAAAAAAAGCATTGCGGTATTAGCGAAAATAGTGTTACACGTTAACCCTTGTTTTACAGTATATACTCACCTATCCAAGAAAGGGTTGTGCCGATCTCCAATGCCGCCCTTTTTCCACATCACAGGCTATTCTACGGAGAAAAAAAAGGAAACCACTTTAGCTGTAGAATTCATATGTTCTACTACATCATTGTTTGCCAAACCTGTCCTCAGGACCCTCTGCATCGCCAGGTTTGACAGGATGATTGCAGTGATTGCAGGATTCAGTCTGCTTTTCTCCAAGGTAATCCTTAAAATCTGTGCTGGTTGAGGTTCCCGAGGACAGGTTTGGGAAACACTGTACTACATGGTACTTCCACCCCTGTCCATGAATTTTGTAGCATGTCTTACATGGACCTCCCTAACCAAGATTGTATTTCCTAATATAGGGCATACATTGCATTGTTCTAATTCACTTGAATCTGGGAAAGTCGGGTTCAACATCAACACTGCCCTCTCGAGACCCTACATACCTTCAATCTTACGTTGCATAATTTTGTATGTTGCAGGCAAATAGCTTAAATACACGGGACTGGTCATTTATGTTTATAACATACTGCAGTAAACTTTATATATGTAAGATAGACGATATTGAGAAGATCGTTACAGATCCCCTTCCTCAAAGAACATATATTCATGCAGGACCCTCAGCTCGTCAGATAAACAATTTTCCCCTCGCTCTCTTTCACCATATAACTCTACAGAGCCCATGGAAACATACGATTAGAAATATATCCACGCAGAGCACTTGTCAACTTGTTAAAATGCACAAAGCACTTGGCACTTTACCACAGTAGCCAAACACATGCGCATTTCCGCATCGGACCAAGCAATCGCCGGAACCAACCACGTGACATCCACAACTGACACCACTTGACCTAAGCAACCAATCAACGGAGCACTGCAATCAATTGGAAACGTGGCCAGCTTAAAAAAACCTAAACCTCTCCAGAATCCTATACCCCACTGAGGAAGCTGTTAGTCACAGCGAAACGCGTTTGGGACTACGCTTTAATCCCCTTTTTTATTTTAACATTTTAATAAAACCCCTCTTTTTTTTACCAAACGGTCCCAGGCTGTTTGATTACAGCATTATACACCCTTCCTCCCTCCCAGCAAGCGACTCCTGCCTCCAGGTAACCCCCTAACCAAGGGGGAACTCCCAGGAAGGTCAATCCAGCCGGAGAGACGGGGACGGGGGGTCGCCTGACCGGACCCACACACAGAACCTTCGAGCCTGAATGAGGAAGGCTCAGAAAAGTGTGCGTAACCCATTCTCAAACACAATATTTTCTCTTTTTTTGAGACGTTACTTGCACCATGCCATGTTTTTTTCTTCCCCCTATGGTAACGTCGGAAGGATTGAAGAGGACAGCATGCATTTACACACCCCATAGGAACGATTTATACTTTTCTTTGGCTCTTAAGAATTCCTATGTGATGGACTTTCTGAGACTATTCTAAAATACCATTTTTCTTTTTCACCTATTTGGGTACTGTCTGTTTCACCAGATAAATAGGCAAGCCACCTTTTTTTTTTATTATTTTTTAAATTTCTTTATTGAAGGAACCCAGTACATAGTACAGAAATACCAAGCAGGTAGCAATATACAATCATCAACAACCAAAGCTGCCATGCACAGCCAGGTTCCCAGTTTTCAAGGACCGAGTAAAGGAAAGCCATTTCCAAGGATAAACAGTATCAGGGTCCTATTTTTGTAGAAGCCTAGAAGGACTGAAATAAGGCCATAGAAACTAGGGATAGACCGATATCACTTTTTAGGCACCGATACCGATTATCGGCAGCCTTTCAGGCCGATAACCGATATCAGGTGCCGATATTCTGTACATTTAAATTTTTGGAGGGGGAATTTTTTTTCACAATTTCTATACAGTTACAAGCATACAGCCAACAAGTTCCATAGCGCTGTACAAAAGGGAGACACAGAATAACAAATATACATACACATTACAACTACAAAACAGTAGGAGAGGACCCTGCACGAGAGCTTACAATCTAAGGCTGGGGTCAGACGAGCGCAGTAATCACGTCCGTGTAGCCGCACATTAGTACATCTGTGGTAGCATAGAATCATGACCAATGACGCCCCACACACGAAGTGCGTCCGCACAACGTATGTAGCAATCGTACGCAAGTAAGCAAGAACGTTAAACTGCTAGAACGGACACGTGGAGTGCGCAACGTCTGCATAGCTTTGTGTGTGAGTGATGGAACGTGGTCAGATGGACGGCATTTATACGTCCAGCATTTTTGACGGACAAAATGTTTTTTTATTTCCCATCTACATCCGTCAAAAATAACAGCACTCACGAAAACTGACCATGTGCCACTACTGTGTCTTCCGTCACAACGTGCGTTCGTAACACACTGACGCACAGTACAAATGCGCTCGTCTGACCCTAGCCTAAGAGTAGAAGGGTGACACGCTAGGTAGTTAACGAGTGTATAAATTGTAAACATAACCGAGGAAAATAAAGTGTTTGAAAAAAGTGTGATGGATTAAGGAATTGCAACCACCCCATTTCTTTCACAGTCTCTAACTTTATTTTCTCTTTTTTTGGTATTACACAGAAACCTGCAGTGCCAAATGCATGGAGCTTTACATTGCTGTGTGCAGGCACATAAAGGGTGCTGTGATCTCTTTATTTATTTAATCGGGGGGGGGGGGTCCGGACAGTAGAGATTAGGAGGATTTATTGCAGCCAGTCTGAACTCTGAAGGGGAGTTTTACAGACTGGCTGTACAGCACTAAGGAAGAGCAGACAGGGAGAGATCAGGGGAGGAGCACAACCAACGGACCCTCGTAAAAAAAACAAACACACAACTTTTTTAATTGAATGAGCTTCCTCCCCCTCCGTTTCTTACTCTGACAAGCAGATGGGAGGGGGAGACCTCGGAGTGACCTCATCACTGCCGGCCAGAGTCGCTGAATCAGTGCCGGGCCCGGGATCTGACGCATGCTCAGAGGGATCTCAGCTTCTCTGCGTTATCGGAATATCGGCAATGAAATGGCCAGATACCGATAACGTGAAAAATGCGGAATATCGGCCCCAAATATCGGTGGTACCGATAATCGGTCGACCCCTAATAGAAACAAACCAGAAAAAGAAGGGAAGGGAAGGGAGAGGAAAAGGAAGGAAAAGAAGAGAGATGAGGGTGAAAGAAAAGGGCAGATGGGGGGGAGGAGAAAGAAAGAAGAGAAGGAGGAGAAAGAAAAGAAAAAAAAAAGGGGAGGGGGATGGTACTCCTGTCAGGTATGACTCCAGTATGAAACCTGTTATATGTCTCAGAGGCATGCGATGACCTGCCTACACATCAAATGCGAGCCAAGGCGACCACACCTTCAAATACGATGAGAAACAGTCATGTGTAGTGGCGGTCATTTCGTCCATGGTTCTGATCTCCCTTATTTTACTCTTCACCTGGCCATGAGGCGGACCAGTAGGAGACCGCCAATGGGTCGCCAGTACCAGCCTCGCAGCTAGAAAAGGATTCGCCAGTAGCTTGTTGGCTGGGATGGTCAGATTGTCTAGGGGTTGTTATTATTATTATTATTATTATTATTATTATTCTTTATTTATAAAGCGCCAGCATATTCCGCAGCGCTGGGGTTTAGATAAGAGGCACAGCCAGGGGTCCCGGTGTATCCGAACCCCCAGAACATCGGAACATAATTGCAGAGCCATGAACTAGAAGTCCCGGATGTGGGGGCACGTCCACCACATATGGTACATCGTTCCGTCCCTCCCACAACCTCGCCAGCAGAGACCCGTGGAGGTTCGTTGCATTCGGGATAGTTGCTGAGGGGTGAGGTACCATCGCATTAGAGTCTTAAAGGACTATTCCTGAAGGGAAGTACAAGCCACCTTTTAAGCACAGAGACCCCTTATTCTCAGGTTTCTCTATTCTCAAGCACTTATTAGGATTAAAAGCACAAATTGTGTATGTGTTTTCCTGCACTTTAAAAACTGCACTTTCTTCCGCTAACCACTAGAGGATGCTGCAACATACAGGGTTATTCAGAGAGTGGTGAAAAGGAGGAGAATGACTGGAGAAGTGAAAATTTTAGGTCAAAACAGCCAATTTGGAAAGTGAGATAAATGGGAGAATTGTTCTGGTTTGGCTATTTTGATCTAGAATTTTAACTTCTCCAGTCATTCACCTGGTTTTCACCTCTCTGAATAACCCTGATAGTTTCAATACAATCCTGCAAGCAAATAGCTTATGGAGATTGAGCTACATCCTTGTACTTAAGAACTGCCATGTGATAGACTTTCTGAGACTATTATAAACCATTGCTTTCACCCATTTGGGAATTGTCGCTTTTACTGAACCAATGGGCAAGTCAACCTTTAAGTACATAGACACCTTATTCTTAGGTTTCTCTATTTTTAAGCAATTACTAGGATTAAAAGCACAACAGTGTTTGTTTTCCTACACCAGTGCACTTTAAAAACTGCACTTTATCCACTAACCAGAGGTTTTTCTATACCAGTACACTTTAAAAACTGCACTTTATCTATTAACCACTAGAGGGTGTCGCAGTATAGTTCCATCACACTCCTGTAAGCAATAGCTTAAGGAGATCAAGCAACAATCCCTCATATTGTAATACTACACCCACTGTGCCTTTTTTATCAAATTAAGACACGTGTGTATATATTGTTCATAGACCTAATATTTGATGGGCCAAAGAGACCCTCCCCTACATAGAAAACCTGAATGTTTGAATGCAGTGAATGCAGTTTGAATGCAGTGCAAATGCTCAATTATCACTCCATAACTTCTTGGTTTGTCTCTACATAGATCTCTGTATGCCAGGGCAGGCTTGACCTGCCAAACAAGTCTCCTCTAGATATACAGTAAACCTATGAAATTCTAGTAAACTTGTTTTGGTCTTAGTGTCTTCTAATATTGTGCACAACCGCAGTATCTGCGCTGCATCAATAGAATAACGGGCAACTAGAGGAGCCTAAACAGTCACTCACTACTTGTTTGCATTATACAGCTGGAAAACTATGGGATGCCATTCAGCAGAACAGAACAAGGAAAGATTTATCAACGTGCGTTTGGAGGCCAGTCTCTCAAGTATGGAAAAGGAGGACAGGCGCACCGATGCTGCTGCGTTGCAGACCGTACAGGACATTCATTGCTACACACTTTGTACGGAAGGGTAAGAAAACCTCAGCAAAGTCAAAAGTTAGAGCTTCAGTACTATAAGAAAGAAGAATAGAAGATCATGCAACTGATATATAATTAGGGATGAGCTGTTCGGTTCGGAGTTCGATCTGAACATTGGCCGTTCGCAAGTTTGCGAACTTTGAACTTTTTGGGATGTTCGCCAAAAGTTGGATTTTTTATTTTTTTAAAAATGCTTTAAAAATCCTAAACGAGAAATAAAGACTCTTTACTGCAGAATATTATAAGCAATGGTTTATTAGATATTGAACTAAAATGGGAATATTTTTACCATTGAAGCCCATGGGATAAAACATTATTGTTGCTAAAATATCAGGCAGACGAGGCCCTCTAATCAGGCACTGTAGAGGGCAGCCCGCCGGGGCCTCCCAAGGATCCCTTGAGGAGCATGCGGCGGCAGGATGACAGAGTTGCGACTGTGCGGGTTGGCCAGCTGGGTGCATGTGGCGCAGGGACTCTAGGGAGGGAGCCACGGCAGACCCCACTTCCCACCCCCCTTCCCCACAACCAGGATCATATGCTGCATTAATTATACTGTAAGGCTGGGTTCACACCTGTGTTTTTTTACGTGCGCAATACGTGCGTTTTACGCAAACGTGAAAAACATGCGAACGCGCATTGCAGCGCGTTCACGGCCATAGACTGCAGAGTGAACGCGCTGCAATATGCCCCAAAGAAGCTCCTATACTTCTTTGGGCGTAGGATGTTTTACAGCGTGTTCCTTGCGCTGTAAAACGCCCAGGTATGAACGGGTCCCATAGCAAATAATGGGATTTCCCTGTTTATGCGTTTTACAGCGTACAGGAACGCGTTGTAAAACGCTTAGGTGTGAACCGGGCCTTAAGGTGCTGCCCGGCAGTGTGAGGATTCATATGCTGCATTAATTCGTCTTCTTACAAATTTGGTTACTTAACCCGTTTGCGTTTGGATTGTAATATTGTGACATCCAGGGCCCCGGGTGGCGATCGGGGGGGCCCCGGATGCATGCTGCCGCCAGCTGGCCGAATGCCAGGAGCTCTGGCGGCACCCAGCACAGCTAAACTTGTTCTGCATGTCCTAAAATGTCTCCTCTTTTAATACAGACTGCCGTCCCAAGCAGTTGTTTATGAATAAAGGAAAACCGTTTACCGTCATTTGAAACGTACTTTTTTTGTTTTTAAATGTTTCTATACATCCTAGAAATCCGCCACTTCACGGGCAGGTTATGGGGACCTCCTAGGCACGATATTTGAAGGAATTTTTCGTTTTTATTTTTAACCCTTATTTTATGGAAACTCACTGTTCCTTTTAAAAACGCGTTTTTAAAAACTTTTTGTCCTTGTTTCCTGTCCCCAGGGCACTACCCGGACCCCCATACACCTTTTATGGCAAATATCTTGCATATATGCCCTCTTGGAGGCGCACTCTAAAAATCGAACTTTTGAGTCCCATTGGCTTGCATTGAGTTCGGTTCGTGTTTGAATTCGAACTCGAACTTTTGAAAATGTTCGCATGCGAACCGAACACAGGGGTGTTCGGCTCATCCCTAGTTATAATCCCTCCATGAGATATCAACCAGTTACTGTAAAATCCGAATCCTCCTGTTTATCACCTCAATCTGCGATTGTTCTCTGGAAATGTGAAGACCTTGCCGTCTAAAACCTGTATTTGTTGGTGGGATTTTCTCCTGGGACATGTGGGGATGTTACATTATAAATATGTATCCATTCAACCTAGTAAAAGCCAGTCATATATTGCCTCTTGGCCATGTCTCGTCTGGTTCTTGGGTAACGCTGCCTCAAAATACCACATATAGAGTCCAGCGCAAACACTTCGTTGTTCCAATATTGGATATTGATGTCCTTCATCTCCACCTGACCAATAGAAGATTAAGGGATAGATGACATTGTAAGGATGGACCGATTTTGTTATATTTTATAAAACGCAAGAAACTGCGAGTAGAACGGCCATTTTGGCACATGCTCGTAATGGAATGCATAGAGGAACACATTTAGTAGTGCACATTTGGCGAGAATGAGGACAAACGTAGAGGAGAATCCTGGAAGTAGAGACCGGGATCATAGCTTACAAAGGAGGGTTTAAATCACAAAGAGGGGACAACGGGACATACCAAGTAAGAAAGCCTGAGGATAGGCGAAACGTGTTTTGGTATGTGTTTTTAGAGTTTGAAATGATTTAGATAGATTTTTATGTTAAAGACTAGCATTTGAACAGTCGAGTCCATCATTTGTTGGAGATCCAGCGATCAGAACCGCGCAGAGGTCTGGTGCTTGGATTTCAAATCACCGGGTGTGCTGAATTTTGTCTTTTTATTATTTTATATATAAAAAGATATTGGAGAATGGTAAGCATCATCAGTTCACTGTCAGTGTGCAGGGTTAGCGGTAATGAATCCAGTATGCGCTAATAGAGTAAGGCCAGATAGGTTCCTAGGGCACAGAAACAAGGTTTATTAGAGTACACGAGGGCAAGGTCAAACCAATACTGAAATGAGAGGTGACTGGACAGGAATAGGATTGGACCGTGATACATAGGACATGAGCTGGGTACAGGATGCACTGGACACAGGATAGAAACAAAGTGGAGGTTGGGCATGGGGGCGGGACAGAAAGGGAGCTGACTAGGAAAACCGAGGATAGTGGGCAATGCAGTCGTGGAACAGACCACAATGGAACATAGAGACACAAGAAAACTTGCAATACACAGGACACAGGTGTGATTGAGCAAAGGCAAGGTTCTGGAGCAGCAGGGGTCTTGGAAGTAAGGGATGTGGCTGGCAGAGAGTGTTTTCTTTATACATGGCAAAAGTCATGGCAGGGGGCTGGTAGAGAGTGTGGTCGTTAATCCATGGCAAGAGGTTGAGGCACAAGAAATCCAAACAGCAGGCCAGGAACACCGGAAAGGAGTGCTGGGAGACATCCAGGTAGGTAGCAGGGTAGGGGTCACAGAAAACTGGTTGCTGGCAGACAGGTCAGACACACACACTGTCAGACTTCAATGTTGAAGTGCAGGAGAAAGTGTGTTTCTCCCTTACATAGGAAGCCCAGGAGGTAGACCCAGTGCCGTAGCACGGGGGGGGGGGGGGCCCTCGGGCGGTCGTCCCAGGCGCAATTTTCTTAGGGGGTGCAAAATTTCAGATGCAATTTGAGCCACTAATATTTTCCAGCAAGGTGTCCGTTCACGGACGCTGGTTTCCGTGAGAGTCCCTTGCACGGGCAACCGCCAGTTTTGCGGCACCGGCGGTGACTTGGCACTCGGCGACCGGAATGGAGGACCCAGGACAGAAAATTCTAGTCCTGTCCTGACTCCTCCTTAACGCTGACATGAGTCACGTGAAACAGCGCAGCATTATCCGACGGAACACCCTGTACCACGTTTGTCAGCCCCCCTTGAAGCCCTGTGCCAGCCCCCCACCACTGGCAGCCCTGCCGCCGTTGAACAGGAGGGAGGGAGGGAGGCGCTTGCCCTGCAGCACATTTAAAATCCGGTCTCCACTAAGCCACCTGGACAGTTTTCCCCCCGGGCCACCAGCAACTCCACGCAGGTAGGCAACACTGTGTGACACCAGAGCAGCATAACCAACACACAGTGAGGGGTAGGGGGAGAGGGTGACTCTGGGTATTTGGATAGAGATTGACTCGGGGTACTTGTAGAGAGTGACTGGGGGGTATTGAGAGAAAGTGACTGGGTATAGTGTATCGGAACAATGTTAAGGTATATTGGGACAGGGTGACTGGTAGCATTGGCGTAGTGTGGGGGGGGGATGTGTGGTTCATTTTTTTTTATTATATCCGTATTTTGTTAATATACAATACATGTGCTTGTGGGGTAAGGGGGAGGGGTCAATACTCTACTGGTAGATGGGAATCGAGGTGTGTTACTGTGTCCACAGGTTGGGGGGGGCACTGACATCCCACGCTACGCCTCAGGGCAGACCACACCTGAGGTGGGAGAGGACAGGAAATCAGGAGTGGACTCCTGGAAACCTGGATGCTGAACAGGGAATGCGTCAAAACCTGGACTGGAACATTGGAATTATCAAAGCCGGAAAGGGGCTGCTGTGTCAATGGAGACCTACCGACATAACTGGCCCTCCAGCAGGTGCCAGGGATGGGAGCATGACAATTTCTGAATTTTCCTATTATAGAACGGAAAGTTCTAATTTCAATAAGGACTCGGAGGCGAGTATTTGCCTTCTCTTTCTTTATTTTCTTTCAGCAGCAAGAGGTTTAACATGTAAAATAGAAGAAAAAAACTGTTCCCCCACAACAGGGAGTAACCACGCCCCCAACAGTCCCAATAGGTTAATCCATATAGTCCCTCCTCAGGTGTAGCTCCTCCTCTTTCTTGCGAAAACATAAGGTAGACGGAACCCAACAAGCAAGGACATCCCAACGGGGAGAGGAGGATGCAGCCCAAATCTCTAGGTGGAAGACGACCATTATCCGAACAACGAAAGGAGGATTTCACTGTTCTGAAATGAAAGCCGAAACACGGAGAAGTGTTTAGAATCTAAGCCATAACTGAGTGTATATCCACGATGGTAGTGAAAAACAAACCACAAGGAACTGAGTCATGAAAAAACATTGATTTTAATCAGAATCTTGAAGTTGGAGAGCATAAAGGATGACATCGCCAGCGCACCACATGTAAGAAAACCAAAACAAGGTCTGAATTTAGACAGTCATATTTTATTGAAAACAGTCATGCAGAATAATCCTAGAAGGGGGGGCATATTCATGGGTAGGGAAATACTCGCCTCCGAGTGCTTATTGAAATTAGAACTTTCCGTTATTTCTGAATTTTCCGATTTATATTTCATCACAGGACTCGGAGGCTCATATTTGCCTATTTAAAGCTGAGCAACAACTGAAGTCGTCCAATGAGGAACTGGTCTAACATAGAAGAGATGAGCCGTAGATTCTCTGGTCCAGTCGGCGGATCGCATGATATCCGACAATCGACAGCCAGCTGCCACCGCTGCAGAAGCCATGGCGCCTCGAACCGAGTGCGCGCCAAAACAGGAGGTATCCACTCCAGACAGATCCAGTAGCCAACGTATCCATCTGGCCAAGGTTGCAGGTGACACAGGGGCATGTGGTGCCCGGAATGAAAGGAAAAGAGGGGAAATCAACTCCGTACGTAGATCTTGTGTTCGAGATTCATAAGTCTGTAGGCCTCTAACAGGACATAACAACTGATGATCTGGAAATCGTGGAAAGAATACTGAATTGATTGAAGTCTTGGTTCTCCGTGAGATATCGAAGCGGACTCCGTCCGGTTGAAAAGAGCGTGAAGGGTAATCAAGTGCCCGTACATCACTAACACGTTTGCAGGAGAGTAAACAGAATAACATGACGAGCTTAGCGGACAACTGTCATGTTATTCTGTTATCCTGTAGTGTCAGGATCTGGTTGTCTGGCCATTGTTCCAAGAATCTTAGTACAAGGGAAACGTCCCAGGTAGAAACGTATCTCGGAAGGGGAGGTCTAGCGAATCGGGTGCCCCTCAATAGACGACCAAGAAACTCGATCCTTCTTGTTGGGGTTAGGAGAGATTTCTCTGTATTGATGAGAAATCCCAGATCCTGTAACAGGGATATCGTCCATTGAAGATGAGTCCGTAGGGTGTCTCGCGATTGGGACATCAGAAGAATATCGTCCAGATATATAATTATCTTCACGCCGCGCGCTCGCAAGGAGGCAATCACCGGTTTCAACAGCTTCGTGAAGCGCCACGGAGCTGAAGAGAGACCGAAAGGGAGACCTGTGAAACGCCATGTGGTTCCCTGCCAATTGAATCTGAGGAAGTCCCGGTGGGATTCGTGTATCGGGACCGTCAAATAAGCATCCTTCAAATCCAGTTTGACCATCCAGTCGTGCTGGAGAAGGATGTGTTGTAGCGTGTGCATGCCTTCCATCTTGAAGTGTCTGTGCATAACGAAAAAATTTAGTTCTCGGAGATTTATGACAGGGCGCGAACCGCCGCCTTTCTTTGCCACCAGAAAAATGGTGCTCAAAAATCCTTCCGAAGAAGTGGGGGCAAGCTCCATTGCCTCTTTGTGTATGAGGCCTTGTATCTCCTCGTGTATCAGTAGTGACTGTGTGTGCTGGAAGTGTAATGGCGCTGGAGCGCGATGTTGAGTAGGGTTGTCTACAAAATCTATTAAAAAGCCCTGTACAGTATGTAGAATCCACGCATCTGTGGTAATACGTGTCAATGCTCGGTGAAACTGGGAAATACGACCCCCTATCCTCATGCGAGGGAAAGGAATAATGTGAAGATCGCTCACCTGTAGGTTTCCTGAAGGAGGAACTTCTGCCTCCACGGAAAGACCTGTTGTGCCAAGGTCTGGCTCTGGACGGTAAGTAACTGGAACTAGTGTTGGCGTTATTATCTGTGTAGCTTTGGTTGTTATAAGCGGAGCGGGAAGGTCCCGCGCGGCCGGAAAAGCGACCCCTGCCTCTTCCGGCCCTGTGGGAGACCCGGCCAGGGAACACTTTTTTAATCGTTGTTTCTGCCTTGTCGATCATGGAGAATGCACCCACGTATGTATTCAGTCTTTTAGCGAATGGGTCTCCGAATAATTGGCCTTCCGCTTTGACCCCCAGGTCAGTGGTAGCTAAATGTGAAAGCTTAGGATCCATTTTCAAAAGGATCGTTTTCCTTCTTTCCGCAGCTAGGGCAGAATTGGCGTTCCCCAGAAAGCAAAGGGATCTTTGTAGCCATCCGGCAATTTCAGCATGGTCTAGTGGGATATGTGCTAGTTTTGCCTGATCCACTATATCCAGTACCTTAACTAAAGGTCCAGTTGCATCCAGCAACTTATCCTGGCATGTGCGTATAGCCAGGTCTATTCCTTTTTTAGACCATCCTTTTCTTGCAGCAATTTTTTGAAATGCCTCGTCTACGTCTGGCGTAATGCAAGTTTTGCCTAATGTTGTGGGTCTAGGACCCTCTGCTTTTAATGTTTGTCGTGTGCCCATCTACCCAACGCTCGATGTGTGGTTGTGGGATCCACACTGAGGATGCTGGGTGTGAGATGTCTTTAGGATTAAAGAGGGGGTTCCCCTCAGGATCATATATTGTGTCCTCGACCTGCACGAGAGGCGATTCTTCTTCTTCTCCCCAAATCATCAGGTCATCATCATCAGGTGCGTATATCTCTAGGGGGTAATCCCCTTCATCTTCCCCGTATTCAGGATCTACTAAGCCTGATCTTTTTTTAGCGGGGACGAGACTCCACTCGTCAGGAATGGGTCTCTTAATCTCGGCCGCAGCATGTGCTCCGCGGTCTGGAGCTCTTTTGCGAGGATGAGACTCGCTATCTATTATTGGCAGCACTGCGGGGATGCCAGCCCCTCCATAAGCACCTTTGGGGATATCAGCTATGTGTTGGCCCATATTAATATCTTTTGGTGGCTCCCTAGGGGAGACTTCCACAACTTGTTCTGGGGCTAAAGCTCTGGCAGGAGCATAGTTAGGGGATCTCAGGGAGCACGCAGCGCAGGAAGACACCTTAGGTGGAATCTGTAGGGAAGCCACTGCGTCTTGCATGGAGTGTCGGAATGAGGTATGTATGTTTGCTACAGCTGCCGCCACAGTGTCTGAAATGGAGTACCTCAGTGAAGCTTCGAGGGCTGCAAATCTTTGTTTGGAAGATTTTTTCCGGTGGTGGTGCTGTGGGGATGCCGCTGCCGGCTGTTCAGAGAGAGAGGAGTGTGGGATGGAACTCACCTCCGACCCGGAGCCCCGGGGTGGAGAGGGAGAGGAGTTTCTGTCCGGTTTAGAGAGAGAGACATTCTGTACTGCTTATGAAAAGACCGCTCTAATTTTCTAAAATGGCGCGTTTGAACGCCGTGAGGTGAAGTGGGCGGGCATATCCTGTGTCTCCGGGAACCGCGAGGTGGAAGCTAGCGTCGGCAGATTTTTTTACAATGACGCCGGCGAAAACACAAGCAAACTACCCAGTTTGACTCCTATTTAAATCAATGGAAAATTGGGGAACATTATGTGAAGGTTATATGTGTAGTGAAAATACCAGGTGTAATAAACGCAAAACGGGAGCGCCGACCCCCGCGGCTAGCACCGGGAAAAGTCGGCGTCCCAAAAATAAAATTTACAATAGCCAAAAATACAATAAAATTACAATTGCAGAGAGAAAAATTATACTTATCTCCTTGAGGTAAGCAGCAAGAAAGAGGAGGAGCTACACCTGAGGAGGGACTATATGGATTAACCTATTGGGACTGTTGGGGGCGTGGTTACTCCCTGTTGTGGGGAACAGTTTTTTTTCTTCTATTTTACATGTTAAACCTCTTGCTGCTGGAGAAAATAAAGAGAAGGCAAATATGAGCCTCCGAGTCCTGTGATGAAATCACTTTTTATATATTGTGATGCTATAGTGTGAAACCATTTGCACAATAATTTTTCCATATACGTCTCTTGAGCAATTCTACCTTTTATAAATATGTGGAGGAATATGGGTTAACTCTGCGGAGGAGGAGTGCAGTAATAGAAAGAAGGGAGGACCCCCTATAGAGGTCCCCGGGCTGATTTTACTGAGCCAAGAATAAACAGGCTCTTATTCAAGTGAGTGCGCTTTTGTGATCAGTGTATAATTTTGGTGTCATTGGTTTATTTGTACTAAGATAAATATATATCTTTTTTTGGAGGTAACAAGAGCCACGTGACCAAAGGAGAATTAGGCTGGGTATCTACTGGATTTGTATTCGTGCGACGACGTTGCGCAAAGTCGTTACGTCGTCCAACCAATCCCACAACACTTTGACTGTATCATCGTCCATTGTATCCGACTTCCGCAAACTTTGAACGACAACAGAATAGCGACCACTCCCATCCAGATGGGAAATATCGCACAACTCAGACAATCAGAGAAGGAGATGAATGCTGATCAGGTGAGTAAAAACGCAATTTTTTTAAATTTTTTTTATATTAAATTTATTGTTTAGTGTATGGGAGATGGGTGGGACTAACCAATTTTTGGGTAGCAGACAGGGTGAGGGAATTTTAGGTCCTTTTGCAGCTGCGCAAAGAGGTTAAAATTCACGCACCGAACTTGCCACCCGAAGGGTACAGAAAGTTTATTTTCGGGGCACAGTTTGTCTAATTTAAAAAGAAAAGCCCAAGGTTTTAAACGATGATCCCGTTGTCAAGTATCTGCAATAAAATAACATTGATTTAGTTATTTGTATTTACTAATGTAAACAAATGTATTTACAGTCTCAATCAAACATTCTTTTTATTACAGTGGAGGAACCTCCAAGACGTGTTTCGGAGGGAACACAAAAAGAACCTGGCACACAAATCAGGGGATAGAGCAAAATCGGACACAACATGGGCTTTCTAAAGGCTAATGCTTTTTGTCATGGACACTGTAAAGCCAAGGGTAACGCCACCCCAGCAAAGACTGCCACCCAGGATGCAGACACCGCACTTGAGAATGATGTGCTTAGTGCGACCCTGGATGAGCCATCTGATATCCCTATTCCGGACTCATCACCTCCACTGACAGACTTGTGGCTAGGAACCAGCTAGTGGACGCAACAGCACGTCCCAAAGCCATAAAGCGAAGAACCGAGCGTGCTGCAGTCTAGCAAATTTTCGAAATGAAAATAAGTTAAACATAATAGTGGAGAGTAGGCAACTCAAGGGACAGCCACTCCCTCATGAGCCGCTTTCCATTCCTTCCCTTAACCATCTCCATGGATCAGCAAATGGTGGCTCGTAGCGCTATGCTCACTTTCCTAATTGAGCAAGGTGGGGGGAACGCTACACCCGTTACCCAACAGGAAAAACTGCAGCCAAGCACGACTCTGGAACTGATCCATAACCCAAACATTGCACCGTCATCTCTTGGCGCCACACCACCGACTGTGTCAGAACCCTTCTTTATCCCCCTGGCTTGCGTCAATTTTATGGTTCTTTTGAGTCCGATTCGAGGACACAAACAATTTGGTTGAATAGTTTATTAAATTTTTTTATTTTTTTTTCGGGATGTTTTGTTCTATTTTAATTTTTTACGATCTCAGAACCTACATTGTGCAATTTTTTTTTTTTTTATAATATTTTATGTTATTGATAATGTTGCATTGCGTGTTTTTAAATATAAATTATAAATTATTTAATATTAAAAAAAATTAGGTTTACGTTTTATTAAACTTAATAAATACTGTTTATATACTACAACTGGAGTGCCTGTAAATGTATTTACGTTTAATATACGCACATCATATAAGCACACACAGATAATGTATTGTATACATGTATCAACTTACACACACTGAAGTCCATTGCCTACATGTATATCAAAATGTAATAGTCACTTACTGCAGAGTGACTGTTAGTCGTTCCTCGGGTGATATGGTCTCTCTGAAATTGGAGGACTTTGAAATAGCGGGCCTTATAGCATTTACAACGTACATAAAATGTCTCCAGACACATCTGATAATAATTGAAAAATTTTGCAGGGTCTTTCTGAAGTTCTCAGTGCATATGGTGGAACTCACCTAATCGTTGCCTTTTTGCCAATATTGGGGTCACCCAACACTGTCGTTTTTAAATTCAGCTGGTGCACTTTTTGGTATGGATTGTCTAACAGCACCATCCAGCTCCTCCATATCCATTTTCACACACTAAGGACTGCAGTGTCTCAAATCAGGACTAGAAGCAAATCGTTTCCAAAAGCAGAATGAAATGGTGTATAGGGTGTTTCATAAAGTGCCCAGGTTTTGAATTGCGCTTCTTTTATTTTTTATTTTTTTTGTATGTTTTGAAGCTTTTCGGCACTCTACCTTTTTCGTTCTTTATTATCACTCCGATTAATTGAGCATTTGTTCTTTCTTCGTTTACTGACCATGGAGTGGTTGACTAACGACCAACGTGTCGTAATTGTGAAAACTCCTTACAAAAACGGAGTGCCATGCAGAGATGGTCCGTAAACTTCGCCTGATCGTCAGACGCAATAATGCCTCCACCGAAAGAACAGCTATCAGGTTGATAAAGACATTCGAGGAATTCAGGTCAGTTGCAACTGTAAAATCGCTCTGGCAAATAGTACTCGAACAGAACAAAGCATTGCAGTAGTGCATGTGAGCCCTGGGAAGTCGCTTCGCCGTTGTTCACAACCGTTCGAAATGTCAGCATCCTCGGTGCAATGAATACTGACCCATACAAGCTACAATTGACGCAAGAGCTGAGATGAATCTGGTTGACAAAACCAGAGGACGACAATTTTTCAAAAAGAATAATTTTTCGTGATGAGGCACATTTCTATCTCGTGGCTTGTCAACAAACAAAATTGCCACATTTGGGGTCAAGAAAACTCTTAGAGTGATCCATAACCTTTCGTCTCGAAAAATTCCGTGGACGCGTGATTTCAATTCGTGGCCGCGACCAGGAATGGCCTACAAGGTCTTGTGACCTCGCACCTTGCGACCTCTTTTTGTGGGGTTATGTGTAGACACAAGTTTACGTGAACAAACCTCAGAGAAATTCAACGGGTCATGGGCGACATCAACAGTGTCGACGGGTTCATTGTGAACTTCACCGACCGTGTAACTGCCTGCTGAGAATTGGAGGTGTACATATGCCAGATATCGTTTTTCCACTATTAAAGCAGAGTTTATATAGAAGGAAATAAAACATTTATTTATATTTTAATACAACTTTTGACTGATTTATTGCGTTTTTAAAACCTACGCACTTTATGAAACGCCTGCTATAGTCTAGAAAAAAAAACAGAATCCGCATAAAACTGTCCTAGTCAGACGAAGTCATAGGTTTTGTATTTATAAGGTCACCATTTATTGCATTTTTTTTTTTGTGTGAGGCTGGATTACCCTACATCAAGCTTTGGGCTGATGTCTGGGTGTCAAGGCAATACCGAGCGAGAAGTTCAGTGGTTGGAGTATGTCGGGTAAGGGCTATCGGAGACAAAATGGCGTCTGCATCCATTTTGTTTTCTGAACAGATAAGATACATCAGCATAATATTTACAGTATTTACTCAAGTATATTTGCACCCACGTATACCCCAAGTGCTATATATATATATATATAATAAACACACAGGTTCTGCACAAAGCTGTCCTGATGAAGGCTCCTTGGTGAGCTGAAACGTTGATGTCTATGGACTAATAAATGGAATTATCTTTGAAAAATCCCTTGAGTGCTGGCGTTTTTGCTAAATTCATATATATATATATAGAGTAAGAAATGTTAGAACATTCAAACTGTTTTTAGCAGATATTTTATGTTTTTACTGAAAGTATAATGAGAGTGAAATTTAAAAGGGAATTGTTTTTTGTTCTCTGAGCTACTCCAAGGCCGAATCCAAGATTAGTTGTTCGTTATTATGATCTAAGTTTCCGTAGTAGTAGGGAGTATAGGAGTATACCTTGGACCGAAAGCGGGAGTCCAATTAAAACGAGGAGAAAGTGAATTGTTTTGGATTAAACTAGATAATAAAATGGCATCACAGGTGTCAATTAGGGGACCAGGTGTAGTACAAAATTTTGTTATACCACATTGCCCTCAAGCGACGAGAAATAACCTGTAAAATTGAAAAATATGGCTTATTTCAAGTTTAGAAACTAATTTTGTGATTGGTCAGTGATCTAAAAGGAGGTGTGGAATGAGAAGATATACTGCGCAAGCGAGAGAGTTCGGGTCACTTCTTCACGAACATTCTGGGGACAGACACTCACATTCCAACATCCACACGAGTACTTCGTGGACTCTTGGGGCCATGCAATGGGTCACAAGTGAGATGACACACTCCAACAAAGGAGACCCTCATGCGCTCTCAAGTCTAAATTGACTAATACTCTCACTGGATCACTATTTCACTCTGGTATTTCCAGATATTCAGAGATACACTACATATCTCTCTATCCATAATTGAACAGCAACAGATCTCCATAGAGATCAAACAGTAACGCAATATACACATGGAACAGCCTTCCAGTAGAAGTGGTAGAGGCCAAAACAGTGATTGAATTTAAGCAGGCATGGGATAGACATAAGGCTATCCTAAACAAAAGATGAATCAAGGTAAAGTATCCATGTAATTGGGCAGACTAGATGGGCCGAAAGGTTCTTATCTGCCGACATTTTCTATGTTTCTATACACCCAAGAGGATAATTGCAGGCTGGTCGCTACTCAAGATTGCTACAGAATCAATCCGAGGTAAGTATAAGGCGGAGTGATTGATTTTAATTAGGAAGTTGACAGAGTTTCTGTCTTCAGCCATACACGTATTTCATAAATCATCAATTATGATATTATAGATTGAGAATAAGGTATTGAAATCACTACTGCAGCGTGATTATTGAATACCAAGATTCTTATCAAAACATCCAGTAATAAACATATCTGTATCATAGTTAAATTGGCGTAACTTTCCAAGCGGAGTAGATATTCTGAAGTGGATATGCAGATCAAGAAAAACAGGCTATGTTTACATAAGAGTTTAACAGAGGAGGAGGTTCTACAGCAGTTGTCTAAAGTAAAGACAAAAGAGTCAATGGGGCCTGATGGGATCCACCCTAAGTTATTAAAAGAGCTCAGTGGTATAATAGAAAAAACGTTAACGGGAGTCGTCCCAGAAGACTGGAAATTAGCAAATGTTGTGCCCATTTACAAGAAGGGTAGTACGGGGGAATCGGGGAACTATAGGCCAGTTAGTCTTACGTCAGTAGTGGGGAAATTAATGGAAACCATGTTAAAGGAAAGGATTGTTGAACATCTAAAAACACATACAGGGAAATTCAAAGAGATTCGAAAAGTCACCGCACATTCGGTGACTTTTCATTCTCTTCAATTCGGTTCCTTTTATCCGATCCCATATTGGTGACCCTGCGGTGTATTCAGCAAGCACCACAGGGTCCCCGAATTGCAGGGAAAAGCTACCGCAAACCCTCAAAAACGAACCGCAAAACCCACCGAATGCACGCCGAAAAACATCTGGATTAACCCGTCGAAAAAACTCGAGCAGGAGCCGATCACATGCAGCGAAGCAGCCGAGACTGCAGACGAGGCAGTGAATAAATTAGCAAAACAGTTTGAAAATGAAACGCTGTTTGCAAAGAAACTACTGAGCGAAAATGTCTGAAATTTACATCTGAGGTCCAGGGAATGATAAAGAGGGCTGTTACAGAAAAAATAAGTAAACTTAAAGCTAAAAAAAAAAATCAGACTTTTAACCACTTTGATGCGGAGGACGCGCTCAGCGCGTCCTCCGCATGTCTGCTGGTGTGCGGAGGACGCGCTGAGCGCGTCCTCCCTTTGGGGTCAGTGTTCGGCCGGGTTCCGGCCGATCGCTGGCCCCCCCGGTGCGGGCTGACATCCTCTGTCAGCCCAGCATCCGGAACCGCCGCCGCTGAAATTAGGTGTCATCGCGACAGCGCGATGACACCTAATTCAGGCCCCCCCCCCGCATGTGCGGAGGAGGCGCCTGAAAGGGAGGGGGGGTGGTCCTTCGGACCTCTCTCCCTCCCGATCGGCGACGTTGCGGGGGTTAACCCAGGCACCATTTGGAAGGGCACAGCCTGCCCTTCCAAATGGTGCCTGGCATTAACCCCTGGGGAGCTGGATCGCGAATCGGCGCTGAAAAGCGCCGGTTCGTGATCCTTTCCCGGAGCTGGCCGACATCTTGGATGTCGGCCAAGCCTCCGGGAACTCCCCCTGAGGACTGGCGTCATCGTGCATAGCACGATGACGCCAGTCCTAGAGTTAACCCCTAACTGCCACCAACGGTGGAGATAGGGAGTTCCAATGAACTCCCTATCTCCCGATCCGTGGCAGCTAGGGGTTAAAGTTTGGTATGGTTGGATCGGCCAGAGCATGGCCGTTCCAACGATACCAAACACTACAGTGAAAAAAGTTTTTTTAAAAAGATAAAAATAAAAATATATTTTAAAAAAAAAAAAAACCATTTTTTTTTTCTTTTTTTTGGTTCGTTAATGCAGCAATATTGTTCCCAACGATTTTTGTATGCGGTGCGTTTGTTAAAAATCGTGTACTTTTCCCCAAAAAAAAATGTAACGAGACCCCATCTCTAATTTTTTTAACAAGCGCACCCCATACAAAATATAACCGCAATTGCTCGCATGTTAAAATGTGAAAAAAAACACTTTACACGTTATAAATTATTGAAAATACATATTTTATTGCATTTTTTGTTATAATATACAGACATGACATAACGTATACATATAATAATGACATATTATGAATCTACCGAGTCTGACGGAAAGAACAATATATAATATGTCTGGGTCATATACTAAAATAAGCCTTCAAAACACGTTTAAACATGATGAGCAAAACCGGTAAATATGACCTCAGCACAGAGGCGTGAAACGCCTCAGCAGCGAAAGGGTTAAAAAAAAAATAATAATTAAGAAAAATGCTTAAAATATCCTAAATTATTAGATATTGAGTTAAAACGGGAATATTTTTAACATTGAAGCCTATGGGATTCTGAATAAATTTGCCGCATGAAACCACCGAATGGCAGGGCATTAGGGGAACCTTTCACTGCTGGTTTGTGTTCTCTGAATAGCCGAAGCAGTGCTTTTCATGGGGTTTTCACTGCCCTCGTTCAGGCAATTCGCTAGGATTTGGTGAATTGCCTGCTCTCTGGATAGCCGAATGGCCAGGAAAGGTAACCGAACGCTGATTTTCAGCGTTCGGTTACCTTTCTCAAGCAATTCGGAGCTCTTTGAATAACCCTGGTAGATTACAGGATCAGAAACAACATGGGTTTACCTCAGGGAGATCACGCCAAACTAATCTTATTAATTTTTTTGATTGAGTAACAAAAATAATAGACAAAGGTGGTGCAGTAGACATTGCTTATTTAGATTTCAGTAAGCCTTCTATGCGGAACAGTATCAAAAGCCTTATC
Source organism: Leptobrachium leishanense (assembly GCA_009667805.1). Lineage (NCBI taxonomy): Eukaryota > Metazoa > Chordata > Amphibia > Anura > Megophryidae > Leptobrachium > Leptobrachium leishanense. The sequence continues at coordinate 227,087,304 of CM019067.1, read as the reverse complement.
AATAAATTGCAATCTTTGAGCTTGGATTCCAATATTGTTGAATGGATTAGGCAGTGGCTGAGTGACAGGCAACAGAGGGTTGTGGTAAATGGAGTTTATTCGGCGCAAGGTCTTGTTACCAGTGGGGTACCTCAGGGGTCAGTACTTGGACTCATTCTCTTTAATATTTTTATTAGTGATATTGCAGAAGGTACTAATGGAAAAGTATGTCTTTTTGCTGATGACCCAAAGATTTGCAACAGGGTTGACGTTCCTGGAGGGATCAGCCAAATGATTTAGGTAAACTAAAAAAATGGTCGGAGCTGTGGCAATTGAGTTTTAATGTGGATAAGTGCAAGATAATGCACCTGGGACGTAAAAACCCAAGGGCTGAATATAGAATATTCAAATCTCAATGTATCCTTCCTGGTAAAATACTTTATAAATAAATAAATACAGTCCTGACCTCAACATCTGAGGAAAGGGATTTAGGGGTTATTATTTCAGAGGATCTAAGGGTAAGTAGTCAATGTAATAGAGCAGCAGGAAATGATAGCAGAATGCTTGGTTGTGTAGGGAGAGGTATTAGCAGTAGGAAAAGGGAAGTGCTCATGCCACTGTACAGAGCACTGGTGAGACCTCACTTGGAGTACTGTGTGCAGTACTGGAGACCGTATCTCCAGAAGGATATAGACATCTTAGAGGGAGTTCAGAGAAGGGCTACTAAAATGGTGTACGGCTTGAAGGAGAAAAGTTACCAGGAAAGGCTTAATGATCTTAACATGTACAGCTTGGAAAAAAGACGAGACAGAGGAGATATGATAGAAACATTTAAATACGTAAAGGGAATCCACAAGGTAGAGGAAGGGAGTATATTTAAACGGAAACAAAGTAGCAAATCAAGAGGACATAGTCTTAGATTAGAGGGGTAAAGGTTTAAAGGTAACATCAGGAAGCATTATTTTACTGAGAGGGTGGTGGATACATGGAACAGCCTTCCAGTAGAAGTGGTAGAGGCCAAAACAGTAATTGAATTTAAGAAGGCATGGGATAGGCATAAGGCTATCCTAAACAAAAGATGAATCCAGGTAAAGTATCCATGTAATTGGGCAGACTAGATGGGCCGAAAGGTTCTTATCTGCCGACCATTTTCTATATTTCTATTTTTAAAATGTATAATCTCTGATGTGATTAGTGTAACAAATACTCAAGCACTTTTTATCTGTTTAAATAAATATAAATATATATACGTTGTTGTAATAAACATACTTTTGTTGCATCACTAGCTGGAAATCATCTGTTTGATATAATTCAATTAACTGATATATCCTATGGGTTTACGAATCTGTATACGTACGAAAAGAGATGTAAATTATGTCCATCTTGGATCTTCTGGAATAATTGGTTAAGGCGTGGCTTGATTGATTAATCGATTGAGGTTCTAAAAGAATGAGAGATTAATGTGGTCCTGCGTTAATTCCGATCATATCTGATACATTATATGTATTGCTGATAAGGGTTGTGTCTCATTTCTTCTAACTATCAAATTGCCTAGAGATCATACCTGGAGGGATCTCCCTGAGATCAACGTCTCTCCAACCAAAAACATCTGACAAGTAAGGGAGGAGGCTGACTTTACCAGATATACCTGCTTTGGGTAGAGAGATCTGTACCAAATGTGTTGACATTTAGTGTTTTTTTTTTTGTGTGTGTGTCCATCTGCTTGCAGAACTTTCTCTACAAAACTGGATGTTTTCGAAAGCTGACTTTTTCTTTCTTGCAGTCTTTGAGATATGACACCAGCTACTTTGTGGAGTACTTTGCCTTAGATCTGTTGATGGAAAATGGGGAGTGCCGTGGTGTGATTGCGCTCTGCATGGAAGATGGATCTATACATCGTTTCAGAGCAAAGAACACCGTTATTGCTACTGGGTAACTATACATATTTCACTTATTTCCTGCAAAGTAGTGGAGGAAATGTTTAATTTCCTTTTATTACTAAACTATGAAGATCCAAAATTAGTAGAGATTACAGAAACCAATCACAAAAAAATATTAAAACAGAAATGATAACGTAAAGGAAAATCGGAACCACAAACTGGGTGGAGTAGAGGTAACATCACTGCTCTACAACCGTGGAGACATAGGTTTGAATCCGGGCAAGAGCACCTCTCCAGTAAGTGTCCTTGGGCAAGACACCTAACAGTACATACTCGCCACCCAGGACATACTTGAAAACAAGAGAAATCTCAATGTATCCTTCCTGGTTAAATACTTTCTCAAAAGAGAAAAAAAATGTGTCTCCAGATCCCTGAAAACCTTACTGCAGGCTGGTAGTGATGAAAAAATTGAATTTGGACCTGAAGGAAAGTAGAACTGCAGTGGTCATCTTATATCTGCTATAAAGTCCATACAGTGCATAGCATAGGTTTACACACCTCTGTTAAACTGTCAGGTTTCTGTGATGTAAAATAATGAGACAAGGATAAATCATTTCATAACGTCTAACACCTTTAATGTGACCTATAAACTGTACAGCTCAATGAAAACCAAATCTTTCAGGATCGGGTCAGACGAGCGCAGTGTTCACGTCCGTGTTCCCGCACATTTTAATGTCCGTAGTAGCATACAATTATGATCAATAGAGACCCACACACGAAGTACGTCCACACAGAAGTACGGACTTGACAAATGGACGCAAGTTAGGCAAGAACGTAAAACCGCTAGAACGGACGTGCGGAGTGCGCATCGTCCGCATAGCTTTGTGTGTGTGAGTGATGGAATGTAATCAGACGGACTGCATTTTTGACGGACAAAAACGGTTTTTCATATTAATTTATCTTCCCTTCTACATCCGTCAAAAAAATTGTCAGTCACAATAACGGACTGTGTGGCCACTACCTTGTCAGTCAGAAAGTAGAAAGTACGTCCGTTGTGCATGGACGCACAGTCCGCACAGGATGCGTTCGACTGATCCTAGCCTTAGGCGGAGGGAGGAAAAATAAAAAACTGGTATGGTTGCATAAGTGTGCACACCCTCTTTATAAATGGGGATGTAGCTGTGTTCAGAATTAAGCAATCCTATTTAAAATCCTGTTAAATAGGAGCCAGTGCACACCTGCCATCATTTAACCCTTTCGCTGCTGAGCCATTTCACACCTGTGTGCTGAGCCCATTTTTACCGCCTTTGCTCATCATGTTTAAACGCGTTTTGAAGCCACAATTTATTATAGCATGCAGACAAATTATAAATCGTTCATTCCCGCAGACTCGGCAGATTCATAATATATTACAAAAATTTTTGTTATAAATATTTACAGCATGTAAAGGTTTTTTTTCTTTTTATCATGCGAGCGTTTGCAATTTATATTTTCTATGGGGTGCGCTTGTTTAAAAAATTAGAAATGGGGACTCGTTACATTTTTTTGGGGGAACTACATGCTTTTTAGCAAATGCCCCCCCCCCATAGAAATAAATCGTTAGTTCAACATCATTGTTCACGTTATAATTGAAATGGGAACAATTTTGCTGCATTAATAAAACAAACAAAAAAACCCCCACTTTTTTACCCCTTAGTGGGGCGGTTTTACACAAATCCGTCCTTTAGTGACCGCTGCTGTTTTTACGTTTCTGCGCTGTTAGTGTTACGTCAAATTTTCCTCTTACTCGTTTATGTAACCCACACATATTTTACACTGTTTTTCTCGTCATTAAATGGACTTTATAAAGATATACATTTTTTCATCATTTCATATAATTTACTATAAAAATATTGTGAAATATGACAAAAAAATTGAAAAAACACCACTTTTTCGAACTTTGACCCCCAAAATTTCTTATGTATCAACAACCGTCAAAAAAAATTAATTCCTTAGTAGTTTCTAAATTTAGTACTGAGTTTAGCAATACCCAATGTTTACATATTCCTCGCTTTTTTCCTTATTTTATGCAACAATAAGTGCAAGTAGCACTTTGCCATTTCCAAAGAGTTTATTTTCAAAACTAGTGATAGTGACATTGTAACACTGATATCTGTCACTAATTCCTGAATAACCCTCCACATATACATATTTTTTTAAAGTACACAAATCAAGGTATTAAACTTGGGGTATTTTGACTCTTTCCATGCAAACCATTTTACCACAAATCTATGCCAAAGTTTGAGAAAAAAAAGTTTTTGGTGATTTTTTTTTTTTTTTTAACGCAATTAAGAATACATGTACTGTGAACTTTAAGGTTTACTGCCAAGAGCACCCCAAAATATGTTCAGCAACATCTTCTGAGTAAATGATACCACCCATGTATAGGTATGTCGGGTCATTTGGGGGCTAATAGGCCTTATTGGGGGGTGCGCATTTCAGTTTTCCAACTTGGAATTTTCACATTTCGTCATCATGCACCCATGTCCTATTTGGGACATTTTTGAAGCCGGCCAAAGTAATTTACCCCATCAAACCATATATTTTTAGAAAGGGCACACCCTAGGGTGCTTCAAAGAGTTGTATTTTAACACTTTCCATGCACTAGCTCTATGTCAAACTTTCAGGTAGTCACTTTTTGGGTTATTTTTTCACACACATTGTACTTTAGGCATGAATTGTCAAATCCAGTTATGTTACTGCCAAAAACACCCCAAAATATGTTCAGCAACATCTTCTGAGTAAAGTGATACCACCCATATATAGATTTGTTCTGTTGTTTTTGGGGTGCTACGCCAATCTTGACATGTGCTTGTCAATTTTCTAATTTGACATACAGTATCTTCTTTGCTTATCTTCTTTTTAGGGGCCTTTTTACATACCCCAGTTTTATGAACGTGCATATATTGGTAAGCTAACACCCCAAAGTATTGTAAATGGAGTGTTTTTTATGCTATGGATGCAACCGTTTGCTCCAACAAATTGGATACTGTTTGTGGTCATTTTTCATTTTCACCCACATCAGTTTTGGACTGTGATTTAGGAGACACGGTTGTTTGTTACTGCATGAAAACTCTCCAGGTTGTTTTCTGCAAGGTCTCCTGAGTACACCCATGCCCCCATGCATAGGTTTGCCAGGATTTTGGGAAGGTTCAAATACAATTTTTATGACTTTGTCATTGGAGTTGAAATTGAGATTATTTCTTCAGCTAGGCCTAGCTTTGGTTTTGGGTCTACCGCATACCCCAGTTTGAATTATTGCCAGAAAATTGTTTATATTTGTTATGTTGACACCCCAAGGTATTGCATATGGAGTGCTTTGATGCCATGGATGCAACGGTTTTAGCCCAAAACATTTGAGAAGGTGTGTGGTGTAATTTTTCAATTTTCAGATTTTTACGCCCACATTAGATTTGGACTGTGATTTAGGAGACACTGTTGTTTGTTACTGCATGAAAACTCTCCAGGTTGTTTTCTGCAAGGTCTCCCGAGTACACCCATGCCCCCATGCATAGGTGTGCAAAGATTTTGGCAAAATACAGCACCAATTGTAGAACATAAAAATGTACGAATAAAATGTAAAAGTCTGGTGCAGTAAAAGAAAAAAAAAACTAAACTGAACTAACTAACTGGAGTGTGAGAAAAAATAGAAAGGAAAAAAAAATCACAGATCACGCACAGTGTGATATAGCTTGAAACAGTCCCCAAGACACAGACCGGGTTGTCCAGGGCATTCTGGGCAGTAAAAGATTGTGTCTCTCCTCTGCCCCCTCTTGAAACACACCCTGCACCTTTTTTGGGGTTTCTGTTTGCCCTCAGTAGGGGGATTTTATAAATAAAATGCGTAGCCCCAACTCTGTCCCCCATCACCGCCCGGGGAGCAGGTGCATCCTGGTACAAAAGCCCCGAAATGACCTGGAGCTGAAACTGTAAAAAGGACAGCGTCACTCCGGGGTTTGCCTTTTTGCAGAGCAAAAAGGCATTGTGGGTTGCAATTTGCATCAGGTAAATTGCAACCTTTTTGTACCAGGCCCTTGACTTCCGCATAATCTGGTAGGGCTGGAGCAGCTGATCTGCCAGATCAACCCCACCCATATGCCGGTTATAGGCTTTGATGCACACTGGCTTCCTGATGCGCTCAGCTCTGCCACGTACAGAGACCTCCACAGACCTCTCAGTGTGGATGGTGGATAGAAGGTATACATCCTTCTTGTCTCTGTACTTGACCGCCAACAGCTCCTCTTGGCGCAGAGCTGAGGTCTCCCCCCTTTTTAACCGGGTGCGGACAAGCTGTGCTGGGAAACCTACGCGGTTCTTGCGAACAGTACCGCATGCTGCTGTATCAAAACAATACAGCAGCTTGAACAAAGGGACACTTGTATAAAAATTATCAACATACAAGTGGTACCCTTTGTTCATCAGGGGAAAAAGTAGGTCCCACACAATCTTGCCACTGGTTCCCATGTGTTCTGGGCAACCTGGAGGGTCAAGGCTACTATCCTTTCCCTCGTACACCCGGAAGGCCTGAGTATACCCACTCTCGCTGTCACAGAGCTTATACACCTTCACTCCATACCTGGAGCGTTTGGAAGGAATATACTGCTTGAATCCCAGCCTTCCCTTGTATTTCATTAGGGATTCATCCACGCAGATATTCCTTCCAGGTGTATAAGCCTCTGCAAACCTGGCGGCGAAGTGGGTAATCAGGGGGCGGATTTTATACAGCCTGTCAAACTGGGGATGCTCTCTAGGAGGGCACAGGCTGTTGTCACTGAAGTGCATGAAACGCAAAATGTTTTCATACCTTCTACGTGACATTGATTGGGGGTAAATGGGGGTAGAGCAGATGGGGCTACTGCTCCAGTAGGAGCGAATTGAGGGCTTCTTTATGATGCCCATCAGCATAGTAAGTGCCCAGAATTTCAGAAATTCTGGCACATCTAGCGGGGTCCATTGCTGCCTTGCCAAGTAGGAGTCTGGCTTCGCAGCACAATGCTGATGGGCATACAGATTTGATTGGGCCACGATGTGGCCCAACAAATCATCCCCATAAACACCTGCAAAAACTGTGTGGCGGTAAATCCTGCAACATCAATATTGATGCCAGGATTTGCCGTGAAAGGAGGGATATCTGGCCTCTGGCGATGAGGCACTACCCACTCCTCAGCTGGAGCTGTGCGTCTCCTGCTGGCAGGTGGTGACCCAGGATCTGCATCAGAAACATCACTAGATACATCAGCCAGCGTAGATGATGTATCTAGCGACGTCTCTGAGCAGTTGGCGGGGTCAAAATCAGGGTCGGAGTCTGACGCAGATGCCTCAGATTCTGACGCCAGGATGGCATATGCCTCCTCGGCGCTGTACACCCTCTCAGACATTATATATAATAGATTATAAAATTTATAATTATTATATATAATAAGCGGATTGTTGGTTCTTAGAAGAACCGTTGTATTTCACAAGAAAATACAAATAAACACCTAAATCTCTCTAAATCACTCTAAACCTGCCTCAATTCTTCTAAATCTCCCTAAAATCTCTCTAAATCTGCCTAAATTTTTCTAATCTCACTAAAATCTCTAACCTGTCAAATCTGATCTCTCTCTCTCGCTCACCAAAACACAAGTGAGGAGAGGGAGGGAGGATCACAGAGGTCAGAGCCAATATTTACAAAATATTGACCTGACCTGACAAATTAGAAATTTTATTTTGATTTTTTTTTTTACTTCTGATTGGATGTTGCTAGCCTGCCTCTCTGATGAGGCAGGCTAGGAACATCCCACTCAGCCCCAAGATGACCCTGCCCTTAGAAGGGCAGCGCCATCTTGGCTGTCAGTTTATTTTCTTTTATAACTTTTTATTGATTTTTATTTTATTTTTTTTTATTTTTTTTACACTTTTTTTACTCTGCTGGGTGCCTTGATCCCTCGAGGCACCCAGCAGAGCACCTGATCACTCATGTGATCTTTTTGTACTGAGTGCCACGATACCTCGTGGCACTCAGTACTTCCTGCCGCTACCGGAAGTGATCGCTCGGGGGGAGCGATCACTTAGCGGACCGGCGGCAGGTAAGCATATTGCAAGGATGCCTCGATGTCGAGGCATCCCAGCAATATACACAGAGCAGCTGGAAGCGATACCGATCGCTTCCAGCGCTCTCTAGAAGTGCCGGGCACCTCTCCGGTGAAACCGGATGTTGATCGCTCCCGGGGAGCGATCACAAGGTGCCCCGGCACTTCTCACCGCCATTGCACGGATGCCTGCTCCCAGGCATCCTGCAATGGCGTTTGAGCTGCTGGAAGCGATCCGATCGCTTCCAGCGCTCAAAAAACCGCAGGACGTACCATGTACGTCAGCGGGTCTAAAAGAGACCCGCTGCAATGACGTACATGGTACGTCCTGGGTCCTTAAGGGGTTAAAATTATTTTTTCTTTAAATTTTACATGGTAATGCTTGGTATCATTGGAAAGGACATTAACCCCTAGCTGCAATGGATCGGGAGATAGGGGGTTCCAATGAACCCCCTATTCTCCACCATAGGTGACAGCTAGGGGTTAACTCCAGAACTGATGTCATCGCGCTATATGCACGATGACGCCAGTCGTTAGGGGAAGATCCGGGATGTCGGCCAGCTCCGGGAGTGGACTGCGATACGGCGCCTTTTTGTGCCGAATTGCGATCCAGCCCCCTAGGGGTTAAAGACAGCTGCCGCTTGGAAGGGCAGGCTGTGCCCTTCCAAGCGATGCCTGCCTTTTTTGGCTGCCTCCGACTGATTGGGAGGGAGAGGGGTCCAAAGGACACCCCCCCCCTTCAGACTCTTTCCCCACATATAGGGTTATATTACAAAGTTGGTGCTAACTTAACCAGAGCTGTTAACTTAACAGCTCCATAGACTATAATGGCTCTGGTTAGTTTACAACAGCTCTGGTTAAGTTAGCACCAACTTTGTAATACTGCCCATAGACTTTTGCTATCCACTGTATATTAACACTTGCCATTGACATGATCTATAGCAGGGATCTAAAAGTCTGCCCCAACACCGGATGTTTCTGAACTGCACCTCCCATAATTCTGCGGCCATTTATTGCATTTAAGGAACTCTGGGATTTGTCGGCAATAAACATCTGGGGGGCTAGAGGTTCAGATCCCTGATCTACAGCAAAGGTCTCAAACTTTTGAACCCCCCCCCCCCCAGGTGTTTCTGAAATACAGTTCCCATGATTCTCTGGTCATCTGTTGCATTCAAAGAATTCTGGGAATTGTAGGCAATTAACATCTGGGGGGGGGCGGTGAGTCTGAGATCCTGATATACACAATATTCATCTGATAACAGAATTTGTAGCTTCTCAATTACATTGTTTTGCTTCTGCTCCAGTATTGTGGACTGTGGTGCAAAGACAAGTGAATAAGAAACAGAATGTTGTACAATTTGCTTATTCTAATATAGCTGTGTAATCAAAATCTTTATTTTACATAGTTCCATATTATTGCTTTTGTCTTTTACCGCAATGTAACTGCTGGAACAAAGCCATGATGGTTCACTCGTACTTTCCTTCCTCGTTCTACAAATTACAATTATTTTATGAAGCGCCAACGGTGGGTGGGACAAAACCATAACGGTGAAGCCATAACGGTGGGTGGGACAAAACCGCTAAATATACAAACAAGTTGAAAACACAGAACAATGGGAGGAGAGGGGTGACACACTAAGGCTAGGGTCAGACTGAGGCAGTGCGAACGCGCGTGCAGGCGCACTTAATCACGGCCGCACTAGCAGCAAATGACGGGCAATGACGGCCAATATACGAAGTACGGTCGCACAAAAGTCCGGCTGCGCAACGCAAGTGGAAAATGAACGCATTTTTTCGAGAACGTTAAACTGCTACTACTGACGTACAGAGTGCGCTGCGTCCGCTAGCGGCGTGTGTGCGTGAATTGGAGATGTCAGACGCTGCTAATGTCCGGCCAACATAACGTCCAGACGCAAAAAGTGTTTTATTGATGATCCGTACAAAATCACGGATGCAAATGCGCATCGTATGACCGCTATCGCGTATTCCGTGAAAAAATGCGTCCATTCGTTCGAACGCACTTTTTCACAGACAACGCGAAAATGCGTTCGTCTGACCCTAGCCTTAGGTGGGGAAATCTAGTCCAGGGGAGAGCAGGCAGCATTTCAATGTTACTTGTTCCACAAAGCTTTGGATAATACTGTAAATACACCAGTGTATTTTCCCCCATGGAATTTTGGTGGTGGTGGAGGAAAATCTGGCACTCTCAAACACAATTCTATTCTTTATAAAGCTGCTGATGCTTTCAATCGGTGGTGTATTCTTATGATCTAAAATACACAAAAACAAACTTTTGAAAAGTGTGCACATTTCATACATGGAGAGAATTGGCTTGGATATTCAATTTGGTATTATCCCGTGGGTCTGACATAATTCTAAAAGAATAAAACAAACCACACAGTGTGGGTAAGGTATGTATGAAAGGTGCTCTCTAGAGTTTCCTTGCTCACAGGCAGGGAGTGCTCCAGCGCTACTCAAACCTAAGCCCACTGGAGGATCGGCTTTGTATAAAGCTGGATCCGAATTCAATCAAGGATACCTGACCCCAGTATCAGAACATGTATTTATATCTTCATGTATCTTTTTTTTTCCTTGCTTCACTTCCAGCTCCAAAACAATAACAAGAGTTTTTATTGAGTTTTTATTTTTTCTATGAAAATGCAAATTATTCTTCATGCGGTGACATACATGTTTTTAGGCCAAAATATGTGGAATTGAAGAGGCTTCAAACGTGAAGTAAAAAGATCATGTTAAGCACCCCCCCACTTAACATTGATAAAATGCACCGCTTGGTGAATACGCCCCTTTGTTTCTGCTGTTGACGCGTGTGTTATCTGGAGTGAGGTTTGTAAGGACACCCTAAGGTGACACGGCCGCTGCACACATTCCTGGTTGTTCGGTGTCGGCCATCACTATGTGTGTCCTCCCTCCTGCAGGTGTTACGTTCCCATCTTCCCATCTTCTTGTCTGAACAGATTGTCCTGTCGGCCAGGGCCCCGTGTTTGATTTTTATTTATTTTAGTCTAGGTGCGCCTCTCCCAAAAAATGTGCTTTTATATTTATATTCTTTTTCTTCTTTTATTAAGGGGTTATTCACTAACCTCCGAATTGGCCCCAAATTGCACCAAACGGTCCATTTCACCATTCGTTGCAAATTTGGATCAAGCCTAGCTGCCCCTTTTGCCCATGTTAAAGACAGCCCTGGGGCTTATTCTCCTGTAGCTGTGTGCCTACGTTATGGCTTGTGTCAGCGCCGTTCCCCCATTTCCCATTCTGTGACTTCGCTGAAAACCACATAAAATGACACAAACTGGCAAATATTAATGGAATTTATTGGTATGAGGAGGGGGGGGGTGAGAGGACGAGGATAAAAAGCCACGAGTGAGGAGATGGACTACAGTGAGAAAATGAGACACGAGATAAGACTAGATGTGCTAGGGAGTGGAGATGCCTCTTCCTTTATCATCCACGGCCCCATGAACAAGTAGCTCAAGCCTGGAATCACAGCAAGCGTGCTCAGTATCATCATAGAGCGTGCACACTGTCTCACCCCATGTGTGTCACTGCACACTCACCTCCTGTGTGTCACTGCCCATTCTCTCACCTCCTGTGTGTCACTGCACACTGTCTCACCCTCTGTATGTCTCCGTTGCTCCACTCAATGTGTCCTTCGCAGTCCTTCTGTCGCTGCCACCATGCGTCGCCCACCAAGCCTGAAACGATGAGGCCATTGATGCACCCTGGTCTCTGGAGTCCTTCTGCTGTCTGGTCTTCTGCATACCTGCCAATTGTCAGCCACTTGCCCTCTCTGCAAGGGTACGATCATTGGAGGAATAGGGGAGTTCGGTACGGAATCCAAAAAGGGTCGGCAGAGGGTTTTTAGTTAGCCGTCCTCCCAGCTGCGTCTGCTGCTCCTGTCTGTCTCCCAGTGCACCAGTTTACATTTTCCATGAAACCATGAGTAATAACACTTTGTGCCATCACCTCCACACCAGGGACGTACCTACAGGATAGGCAGGTGAGGCAGAGCCTCTCCTGCAATTCAGCGTTAAAATAGTAAAAGAAACTCACCTGCTCCGCGCTCCCCCATCCTCTGCCTCTTCCTCTGTGAGCAGTACGTGCATTCTATTTACAGCCTATGAGATTTACGTAGCGGTGGTATGCTTCCCCGCTACACTAATCGCGTAAGGCTGCTCAGGAGGTCTGGAGCCTCGCGTCTGCTCAAATAGAACACACGCGTGCTCCTACTTCCTGAATACTGCTCGTCAGAACCTCCAGAGGCCCTGACAGCAATGGAATAGCTTGGACCATTGGGAAAGCACCACTGGTCCAAGCCATTCAAAAAACACCTGCATTGGAGGCTGGCCTTTGACAGGGGCCCAGGCAGCTCCCTCTAGTGGCAGAGTATGACAGGCACAGGGGCACAGAAAAACAGTTTTTCTATCTTTTTTTTTTTTTTTTTTTAAATCATAACGTATATGATATGATGAAAGTAATGGTATCTTTAGAAAGTCAATGGCGAGAAAAATTATATATAATATGTGTGGGTACAGTAAATGTGTAAAAGGTAATTTACAGCTAAACACAAACCGCAGAAAGTTAGTTGATATCTGTGTGTATCAGGCTTTGATACTAGCCAGTGCCTCACCAGCCGCTGACCTCACCACACGTCCCTGCTCCACACTTGCTGGCATCATGGGAAATGAGAAGGTGAGTTAGTGCAGCATCATACACATATATCAGTTTTCAAGCGCGCCCTCATTGTGTTTTCATACTTTAAATATCTTTTTTTCAAAAGGTGTTGTATCCGAAAACTGACATTTCGGCCCCTTCAGAGCCTTTCTCAAGGAGCCTTCCCTCCCAATTTTTGATTCCCCTCCCCTCCCTCCTACAAATTTTTATGCTTTTGTCTAAATGTAAATAATTGGACACATTTATTTTATTTAGATAATAAAAAGTTGTAATAAATATATTAATTAAAATTTTACAATTTCCCCTGACCTCCAACTTTTTATTATTATTACTAGGGATGCACCAATAGCAATACTAGTATCCGTGCCGATACCGCCATTTGCACGATTATAAATTACTCGTGCAAATGCCCCGATACCGCCCCAGATAACCTGGAACCAGCGCTGGGCTGGCTTGCTGGTATTCGCAGTGCCTCGGCAGCTTCCGAATACATTTAAAAGCATTCGGCCAGCGTTCCCCCTCTGGCTGGCTGCAATCCCCCGAGCGACCGTCTGGAGGGGAACCTGGTCGAATGCTTTTTAATGCATTCGGACAGCTTCCCCGACATCTGTCTGAGTGGTAATATACATGTCTGAGGTCTCAGTGGGTATATACATGTATACATGTATGAGGCCTGAGTGAGTATATACATGTATGTTGTCTGAGTGGGAATACATATGTGTCTGAGGTCTGAGTTGGTATATACAGTACCTGTATGAGGTCTGAGTGGGTATACATATGAGGTGTGGTCTGTGTGTTATCAGGGTGTGCAGTTTCTAAATGGGGTGTCTGGCCATTCATTTCAGTATTACCTTAAACTGGACAGGATTTCAGCAAAATTCTAAATTATTTATTGAAAAGTGGTCACTTGACATTAAATAAAAGTATCGGTACTCGGTATCCGTAAGTAACTGAAAAAAGTATCGGTACTCGGTCTTAAAAAGTGGTATCGGTGCAACCCTACTTGAGATAAACCCTTCCATAAGAGAGCGGAAGCCAGAGAAATATAAAAATAATGCCTTAAACTAACGAGAAACAAAAAAATGGCACACTGTCAATAATGGCGTTAATATGATACTCCCACTCTAAAATGCAGTTGCGCTTTCTAAAGGGATGCAGCACTCCCAGAGGCTCTCTGGATTCCAGAATACATTAGGAATGGTCTATAAAAGATGAACCGTTATTCGGATAATCCACACACTGCTTGCATTTTTGTTTCATATATAGATTCTCAGGATTTCTCACGCGCAGCCCCCACTCTCTGGAACGCTCTCCCTCGTACTGTCAGACTTTCCCCTAACTTCTCTTCCTTCAAACGCTCCCTTAAAACGTTCCTATTTAGGGAAGCCTACCACCCAACTCACTGACGCAACCATCAATCACTCTCACCTTGCAGTCCTCTCCTCCTGTTTCCAACCCCAACCCTCCTAGATTGTGAGTTCCTACGGGAATAGGGCCTCATCTCCTCCTGTACTGTTTGTCAAATGTTGTTCAATGTATTGTATTGTAACCCTGTCTATACTGTGCCTATTGTACAGTGCTGCGGAATATGCTGGCGCTTTATAAATAAAGAATAATAATAATAATAATTCATACCAGGATAATGTCTCTTGTTCAACTGATTCTCTAGCACCGTGGTCTCCAACCCTGGTCCTCAGGGCCCACTAATGGCCAGATTTGCCAGAAATCTGAAGCACAGCACAGGTGATATGATTTGCTGCTCAGTGATTGCAGGATTCAGTCTGTTAGTGGGCCCTGAGGACCAGGGTTGGGAACCACTGCTCTAGCATGACAATATCATGGGAGGTGGTTACCTTGGCTCATAACGTCCTGCGCTAGCTCAGCATTTTAGTAGAACAGTTGGCGTTAGAGATTTGTGTTTACTGAGTGTTTCGTTCTTTTCCTTCCTTTTTAGGGGATACGGGCGTACCTACTTCAGCTGCACGTCTGCCCATACTTGCACAGGTGATGGTACAGCCATGGTCACAAGAGCTGGGCTTCCTTGCCAAGACTTGGAATTTGTTCAGTTTCATCCAACAGGTATCTTCTTAAGTGGTGGCAAACCATAGTAGGATTAATATTAAGACTTTCATCTGAAGTAAAACTGTTATCCTTTTTTATGGATTTTTCTTGAAATGCACAAAAAAAGGTATATTTGTTTATGAAATTCTTTTAAATTTTAAGTGGACATGTTCTTCAAATACCTGTTAGAGGAGCCTCTGGTACAAGTAAATGTCACATAATTTAACAAATCTTGAACATGTCTTGAACATGTATGTAAATTTACATGTATATAAGCTGCTTACCATAAGAGCAAATGCATCAAAGCAACTTTTATTTATAATATTGACTGGTCTTCATTCTGAAATAATATACAACACCCCAGTCACTCCCCAAGTCCATCAATCAAAGTATTCTGTCTAATCGTCAGTATATTCAAAACCAACTGCACGCCAAACGTTGATAGTAAATAAACATGATCCTTTATTGAACCAATAATATACACAAACATGTACAAACCTACAGTGGTGAATGGCTCAAAAAGACGGCCAATACCTTTTTGAAAAAATATATAACCAGCCCAGTCCTTCGAAGGGATCAATGCATGAAGGGCATAATAGACAAGGCAGGCGGGGCGAAATATGAGAAGAAATGTGAAGCTGTTAAAAACCACAAGTTGGCATCGCTGAACGCGTTTTGCCCGCAAGGGCTTAGTCTGGAGCTGCGCTGTTGGCAGCTTTCAATAGCCCATGCTAGGAATAAGCTACAGTGACACAGCTTTCTGGAAGATTAAGGAACTACAAGCGAGCAGGTTCATACAGCAACCCAGTTTGTTTACTCTTATGTCTTTTCTGGGCCAACTCTATGTGTGACTATACAGTGAGGAGCAGACCTCTTAATTACCCTTGCACACACCTCTGAACAGCCACCAGGACACTGGTCAGAGCCACGGACCCCTGTGATTACAGCATCCCCCAACGCTTACTGCTGCAGGACACCGAACGGCACCATCTGCCTTCTGAGACTGTCGTCCATTGCTGACAAGGTAATAGACTGCACGCCACACGTGCTGGCTAAAGGCCTACACACACCTACAGCATGGCAGAATTCAGACCCTCACCAGACATAACGTACAATAACGACAGGACAGCCATCACACAAGGGAGAGATAACTCGGACACTGACATGCTACACAACTGCAATCATGCAAGAGGCGCGAGGACTAAGTGGGCAGTCAAACAAACTGAAAAGGCCCGTGAAAACTATGAAGCTGACATTGACACGCACCGCGCCAAATTAGAAAGGGCCTGGGAAAACACAGAACGTGAAATGTGTAATGTCAATGTTAGCGGTCAAGAAGGGCAGATCATGCAAGCTATAAATCAGATCAAGGCTTGCCACAGGCGTTACGTAACACTGTCACAAGCATATTTCTCCTAACACCGCATACAGCCTGCAAGAACGTGACCTGCAAAAGGAAATTTATTTGGTAGGCAATGGTATAGTGCGCACGGCCATCACGGAAGTGCGAAACGAAAGAAAGGAGCTTGTCTTGGAGACGGTCACAGCACTCCAGTACGTCCAGACGCTCCTCAAGGTCCAGCAAATCAGGACAATCGAAATGCATCTAGCGCAAGTGATATCGCTATTCGGGCGTGAGCCACCGCAGAGGCCACATGAGCCGAATATGGTCAGAAAAAGCAGCCATAAGGACTGAGAGAGTGCGCATGGAAGAAGAGGAGTAGATAGCCACTGCTGCAGCCATTGCCAAGGCCGCCATCATTGCACGTAAGAAGGCCGAATTGGACGTGGCCTTAGAAGCCCTAAACAAGAAAGAAAACGTAGCTGCTGCCGTAGCTCATGCAACAGGATGGTGTGGAGGAAACGTACATCCGGACGCCACGAGAGGATCCAGGCAAACGTACTGCAAACTATGTGAGGAGCCTTCTCCACTTCAACATCAGACACTGTCTCAATGCAGTGAGGCTCACATCATGGAGGCCGAAGAATCGCCAGACCCACGAGAAGATGCTGTTCCTTCAAGGGCACATGTAACCTGGGATGTCAGCAGCCACAGCAGTCATCCACACGCCAGTACGCAGATGGATGCTCTACCAAAAGCTCGCAATTCAGGTGTGCTCACACGAAGAGACACTGCTCCCCCATACTAACCAGAAGACCTCAAACACCTGCACCAAAGAGGAGGCGATCACAAGACCCTCCCAGGTAACCACCGCAGAATAAGACCAACACACCAATGCACTAGACCTGACCGACATTGACAAGTACATGACCCAGCATGACATGGTGCAGATGGGACTCCCCAACCTCGACGACCATCCAGAGAATTACAGAACATGGAATCTTACATTTCAGGACACTATCAAGGGTCTGGGCTTCTCCGCCAGAGAAGAACTACTAACCAAATGGCTGGGAAAAGAATCCATAGAACATGCCAAGAGGTTTAGAGCAGCAAAGGTAAACCAATCCCAAGTAGGTCTGGACCTAGTATGGTGACAGGTTAGAGGACTGCTATGGTAGCCCTGAAGCAGTCGGAAGAAGAGAATCGATAACTTCCCAGAATTACAGTCAGAGTACTCCGTTACGGGAACTTGGGGATCTGCTACAGGAACTGAAATCGTCAAGAACAGACCAATCCCTAACAGGTCTCCACATCCTGAGCTATGCTCATAGAGCAAGACCAATTTTGGAGAAGCTACCCTACATCCTCCAAGAAAAATGGACTGTACAAGGCTCCAAATACAAAAGGAAGAAGCGAGATGCCGACCCCCCCCCCTCCTCTCTTTTTGAGCTTCATTCGCGAAGGGGCCTGCACAAAGAACAATCCCAACTTCATTGTGGGTACACAAGCCGCATCCAGTGCAAGCAGCCTGAGTTATGAGATGCCATTGGCGACACATGCCAGTGCTAGAACATCTATCTCTGTTCACAGAACAGAGGAGTCCCCCACAACCTACACAAGCCCCAGTCGCCAGCTGGAGACCAGAAAACAACAGACTTCAGCATAGAGTGTACCATATTTTAAAGACCACACCTGCTCAGAGAATGCATCGGGTTCAGGATGAAGTCTATAGAGGAGCACAAAAACCTACTCTGGGAGTTAGGAGTTTGCTTTAAATGCTGTGCTTTTACAGGACACCTAACAGTGACAAACATGTGAAAGCCTTACACCCAGAGACATTTAAGCCTAAAAAGCTGTAAGAATGTATGCTATCGGCGACTAGAGCAACTGATCCTTGGTCCGGTCAGAATTCTTTTGACCTGCTCAACATACACGATAATGTCTCCCCTGCATGCTTCAGACGTGCCCATGGCAAATAGAGGCAACAGGGAGGGGGTAAATGGCTATATATCGTATGTTTCATGGACTGTAAGGTAGAGATGCCACTCCCCACACTCTTTGAGTGTAATCACATGGCGGGAAGATAGGAGCGAAATCCTGACTCCAGACTTGGCACACACCCACCCTCCGCTCCAGGCGATAGCTGATCACAATCCACTACTGGATAAAATGTTGCAGAAGCTGCTTACAATTGCAATGCTTCAAAAATTTTTTTAAAAAAAGATAGTAGACCCATTGTCAGTCAGCAAAGAAAATGATACAAACCAATGGCACCATGTGCCCACAGATCAGAACCCTGGAGATATTGCAACTAGATCAGTGCCTGCAGTACAAATACAGGATACATCATTGTCCCATGACAGCCTTACACCGGAAGGGTACATGACTCGGCTATTTGTCTGCACTAGACCCAAACTAATGACTAAATAACCCTCTATCCCAATTCTCTTAACTGCTGCTACCACAGGTCTTTGCCTAGTATGAAACGGGGGTGACCTGAAGTGCCCCGTTCAAAAACCCCCACTAAACACTGTGGTAGACTGACCCCACCAAACCCAACTTAGTAGATCCTCTAGGAACTCAAGGCTATTAGGACAAATGTCTCTTCGGTACCGTGATTCTTATATCAGAAAAGGCAGAGCTTAATAAAGGAATATTTATTATGACAAGGCAATTGGTCACAGAGCATAGACAGTATAAAAAGATAGTACAAGATTATTTACAGCCACAAACAGAAAATAGTATAATGGAACAGAAATACTATACTTACAAGCTAGAATCTCTGCCAGGGGGGCTCTGTTGGAAATACAGCAGTTACTTTCACTTACAGTGACCCCAAAAAGTAAAAAGAACATGGCAAATTGTGTAACTGAAATTTATACAACTCTCCTGGCTCTCAGATTTCGGGGACACAGCAGGAGGTGGCAAGATCAGCCCCTTGCCAGCCCATTTCAACTTTTAAGCATCCCCCACCCATGTTAACCCTTACATTCCTTATATCTCCCAACATATTTTAGGATAAAACTCTGAGAAAAGAGAGCTGTTCCTTTTTATTTGAAGTATTGCAATCCTGCCACTGACCAGGCCACTGAAGGTGTCATATTTTCCTTTGGCCCTGGTCCTCCTGTTAGAGGTGCGAACTGATCTCAGAACAAGCCTTTCACACCTCATCAGTTGAAAGGGACCCATCGACCATTTCCTTTGATGCCAAAAGGTTTTGCAGATTCCAATCGACTCTGCTTGGAATGCGAATAAATTAAGTTATGCCTGCATACAGTGTAGGGCTGTACAGTTTATTAATATTTTACCAGGTGATCCCAGGACATAGCCCCTGTCCGAGACCATTGTGGTTTACAGAACCAATGTTCCTGAAACAGGCAAGTGGCATAACGTCAACCTTGTCTAATGACTTTGAACTCGTAGATCCCGAAAAAGATTTTGAAAAATATCTTTTAACTCCAGTATCTACAGATCCAGAATTACCAAACATTCTGACCGCAGCAATGCTCCTTACACTTAAGGTAGGAGTTATCCCCATTCCAGCCAGGGACTTCAATTCAAAAGACTTGCAGTGCCTCGGTATCACCTTTTGGGACCGTTGGAGGTGCAAGTGTCACAAGATACTCGCGCCTTCAAAGGAACACCGCAAATGGCAAGATGTCAAACAGAACATTTAAGAGGGAGATGTCGTACTACTAAGCGACAAGCAGGTTTCATGAAACGAGTGGGCTATAAATCTTATTGTTAAATTTATTGCAAGTGCAGACGAAAAGATCGAAGTAAAGATTATCAGACAAGGGGCTGTGAAAACCTTTATTAGACCCATTAGAGACCATCCTTTTACCCACCAAAGTGGATTACAACAAAGATATGGACTGATCACCTAGTTTGGGATACATGGTGATACTCTCAGCTATGAACAATGCATACAGGTAACAGCAATTGTTGGCAAAGACTTGGAGAAAGCAGTTCCAGTTTATCATTGCATTGTTGTATGTATAATATAATGTATGTGTTGCCTTGTTTCTCACATGTTCCACATAGTTAAGAATAGTGGTATCATGGAACCAGATTCCTTATTTGTTTTTCCCCTATTTTTATTTACTTAGAATGGATTAGTCCACTCTCCCTGTCTAACTTCCATAGTTTCCTGTTCAGCAAGCTGCTCTTCCTCTTAGTCCAACCATAGAGGCAGTGAGCAAGCATCTTGTCTACACTGGGTTATTGCATTCTGTTTTACCTCCCTTCCATACCAGAGCACACCAGAGAAGCTCTCTCTACCCACAAGACACCTTTTATTTGCTGTTACTTTTATTTTCTTCACTTTATTGGGATAGTATTTTGTGGGCTTTCAAAAGCTGGTGAATTAAGCCATCTGACTTCAATTATATCCTGCATGTGACATTTACTTCTTGCATATGACCCTTGGGTTCCAGAATAGTAATTAAAGACACTGTCGAGTTAAACTTGCTTTGTTCTGTTGCAGGTATCTATGGGGCTGGATGCCTGATTACAGAAGGCTGTCGTGGAGAGGGAGGTATTCTTATCAATAGTGAAGGTGAAAGGTTTATGGAGAGATATGCTCCTGTAGCAAAAGACTTGGCTTCACGTGACATTGTATGCCGATCAATGACCATTGAGATACGTGAAGGAAGGTGTGTGTGGTAGGATAACCCTTTGCCACGCTGAATTAAAGAAAATAGCAATTCAATTCTTTTGACAAGACCACATGTCCTTTAAATTATTAAATCAGGATGGTGAAATCACAATATGCTGATGGAGTTGATTTAAGTTTGTTCGTTGTCCCCATCCAAAATGAACCGTGAGGCTTTATGCAAGAGAATTGTGAAGGAAAAATTCTATTCTCAAGGCATTGGAGCCGTGCTTCCCAACCCTGTCCACTGGACCTACTAACAGGACAGGTTTTAAGGATTACCCTGGAGGAAATGCATATCACTTATGGTGTATTTCAGATATCTTGCAAATCTGGCCTCTTAGTGGGTACTGAGGATAGAGTTGGGGAACACTGCTCTAGTTTTTCCACACGATTTTCTTGCATGGAAGCCTGAATAGCGCAGGTTGTGAACCATCCCCCAAAAGGGGGGAATACTTCGATTTTTACTAAGGCGTCTCTTAACCCTCTACGGCACCGTAGGAAACAGAAAATGCATAACTGTACAATCCATCACACTAAAATATCTACTGCCATCCCTAGATGACAGATATTCACAATTTTTTGTATGGCTATCCCCACGAAGCAGATGATCAAAGGGGTTATTCAGAGAGCACCGAAATTTCAGTGCTGTCTCGTTCCCCGCACTTCAGGAAATCAAATTCCCCCACCCTGCAGTGAATTCAGCATTCACCGCAGGGTCCCCAAAGTGCGGGGAAAAGAATGCTGCAAAACTACCAAAATTATTGCATCCAATAATTTCGTCAGGTCTGGTAGATTGCAGAATCTGATTCTATAAGCCGCCGGGAACCCACAAAAATGATCAGATCCAATAATTTTGGCAGTTTTGGGCGTATCTTTTTAAAAAATTTCTGAAATTATCTGATTTGATAAATTATCGGATCAAATCCGATACCATAAGCCGCCGCAAACCCACCGATCCACATCCAGAAAAAAAGCCGACAATCCGTTGAACACAGTGACGAGCAGCGGCTGGAAAAAGCCGACGAACAGGGTAAAAAAAAATAATTAAAAAGTGTCAAATTTGAAATGCTGTTTGCAAAAAACTACTAGACGAAAATGTCTGGAATTAACATATAAGGTCATATGAATAATAATAATACAAAGGTCTGTTACAGAAAAAAAACGCTTTTTAAGAAAAATGCCAAAAAAAGAGACTTTTTGCTGCAGATTAAAATGGAGTATGAAAAGGGAATATTTTTAACATTGAAGCCTATGGGAATCGCCTGATTATACCTGCCAAATGAAACCACCGAACATCAGGGCATTTCACTGACATTTCTCTGCTGTTCGGTTTTAACCTTTGCTTCTCTATGGAGATTTCACTGCCGTCGAATAGGCATCGTATTTAGCTGACAATTCGTCAAAAATTTGGCGAATTGCCTGTTTTCTGAATAGCCGTATGGTCATG
The DNA here is from genome assembly GCA_009667805.1 of Leptobrachium leishanense. Taxonomy (NCBI): domain Eukaryota; kingdom Metazoa; phylum Chordata; class Amphibia; order Anura; family Megophryidae; genus Leptobrachium; species Leptobrachium leishanense. The sequence goes on along the minus strand of CM019067.1, from coordinate 227,065,136 downwards.
AATTTGCACTGTACAGGGAAATTTACTGTTCGGGGCCAGATCGTCTCTCTCGGGAATAACCCCTCAAGTGTATTTTGAAGGGGATCTTTGATGCTTTTGATCTTGGACTAAGTTAAGTAAATGAATCCGTGCGAGAGACTGAGACTGCAATATGACCCTGCTAGGCTCTAGTTAAACAGAAGTTTAACTGCTCCTCTTGATTTGTTTGCTCTTCCGTGGAGATGTTCATACAGGAGGAGTATGTAGGAGAATAAGAGGCATCGTATTGGGAAGTGTGAACTCTGTCCAAAGGGGGTCTGTTTGTATAATTCATTGGGAGGATGACCTATTCACTTACGAATATAAGCCCGTTATCCTTTATAAACGGCTTATATTCTGTTTCCTACAGACGTGTCTGCTGGCTCTCTGTCCAGAATTTCAACCCAAAGCTCATGTTACATGCTTAGCGGTGAAGGGTATCAAGGCAATGACCATTGTGGTTGACCACATTTCTCCACTACATAAGGAGTAGCGAGGAGACAAATGACAGGATGTGTCCCACATGTTGTTGGTGCTGAAGGGGATAATATTCATAAGAAACTATTGAGTATCATGGGGGGCAGTTGATTGACAGCAAGAAGGCTTTTAGGTTATTCTTCCACTGGTAGAAAAGGACTTTATTAGTTACGTATTTAATGTGTATTCTTGTATGGTGTCCTGTTACATAAACACATGGAGTGTCCAGTAACATGATCATTATTCCCAAATAATCCTTTGTTTTATTTTTCTTTCTAACCAGAGGATGCGGGCCAGACAAAGAACATGTTTACCTTCAGCTACACCATCTCCCACCCCAGCAGCTGGCGACACGTCTTCCAGGGATTTCTGAAACCGCCATGATCTTTGCAGGAGTTGATGTCACAAAGGATCCTATTCCCGTTCTCCCAACAGTCCATTATAACATGGGAGGTGTCCCAACCAATTACAAAGGCCAGGTAAATTTACAGTTCTTCTAGTATATTTTCAGAGCAGAAATGGTTGTTTAACTACTGCACTAACAGAAGGATCAAACACACACAATTCCTATTTCTCAAATAAGATCTCTACTGCTTGGTCTCCTCCACAGAAGTGTGTGTGTGTGAGTAATTTAAAGGGATATTCGATTAAAAAATAAAGTTCACCCCACCCCCAATAATGTCTGTCCATTATTCAGTCAGCGGCCTCTACGCGATTCCACACACACGCACCTTTTTAGGTGATTTTACCCGCCATTTGTCCCTCACTGTGCAGAGCTGAACCTGGAAGTCCCTAAAGCTTTTTAACGTAACTTGCGTAGGGTCAGAGCAGTGGGACGTATACAAGTTCTGTAGCGTCAGTGCAGAGCGTTTGATCGCAGCTGCGCACATGCACAGATCTGATGCATCATCTGCCTTTGAGACCATTCGCTACAGTGATTAGTCTCCGAGAGAGGGATGTTGGCACACTCTCTGCATGATGGAAAATTCAAAAATCCTGGCTGCTGGTGACGCTGGGTGGGGTGGAGACAACTCCACTTCACCCAGCTTTTCTGCCAGATCAGAGGAGCTGGTGGGCGTGTCGCACATCTTGACCACTTTAAAACCCCAACGTGGTCCGGATGAGCAGAGTGTCTCTTTTTTTTTTGAGGTGGAGCTCTTTCTATGCTTTCACATTTTCCATTGACTTTGGTTGGAGAAACTGCATCTTATAGCTTGTTGAGTAGTTGCATTGGGAGTTATATTGTTTTAAAAACTTTGCACAGATCAAGACTAGAACATCTGCTTTCCCCTTCTCCATCCTCATCTGCCACAATGCATCTGGTGTTACCTGATGGGGGTCTTAACAAAAAAAAGCTGAAACCTCAAAATTGACTACAGGTTGAGTGGCTCTTATCTGAAATGTTGGGTCCGAAAGTGTTTTCTTATTATGTAAATTATTTATTTTCCCTAGATTTTGGAAAATTTGCATGTAACAATGAGACATCTTGGATGGGACTAAGTCTAAACTGTCACGGTTTCCGGGTTCCCACCACGCAGTCCTTAAAGCCCAACACTCCACAGAGCACAAAAGCTACCAACAGGGTAGCCGTAGAAGAATCCCTAACTGTCTGGTCCTTAGAATTGGCCAGGTATACTAGCTAGACAGAAAGGGTTAATCAAAGACAATGTCGTAATACAAAACCAGGTCAGCAACACGGGGGTAGTCAGACGAGCCAGAATCAGGAATACAGAGTATAGAATAGTCAAATGGAATAGCTGGGTCGATATCAGTGCAGAAGTGTAGTACAAGGAAATAGTCTAGGGCAACGGAAGGCAGAATAGTCAGAAAACAAGCAGAGGTCAATAACGGGTTAAATCACGAGAGAATTCAGGTACAAGGAGCTCAGGTAGGGATAACCACGATCTGGCACTGCTCAGAAGGAACTGTTGGTTTTTAAAAGACCTTCACCAGACCGCGCCCCCCTCTCAAGCCGCACCTCATGCAGCCACCTCCCTGCCTGTTTCAATTTAAACCGGGTGTTGGTGAGCGAGCAGCATCTGACATGCTGCCCTCAAGCACACCGGAAAGGCTGGAAGCCCCCAACGTTACATAAACAAGAAACTTAATATTTGTTTCATATACACCTTGTACACAAGCCTGAAGAACATTTTATATAATATTTAATTTTGTCCCCATCACTTGAGTTCTGCTGTGGAATATTCCATATGTGGTGACCTGTAGCATACAAAGTTTGGATTTTGGAATATTTCAAAGTACTGGCTAAGGAATACTTGTCGAAACTGAGCTGATCAGCTTGTAGTGTGCCTTTTTGTAAATATGTGTCCATTGACTCCTTGATCCTGCTCCATGCCACATACTGGCACACATGTCTGGAAGTACTTTGTAGAAGCATGAATATAGAAAAGTTTCAATACATGGGGCCCATTTTTAAGTGCTTTGCAGTGGGGTATTCATTGTGGAGTGAACTTTCAAATGCAGCCATTCTTCTGTACAATTATGTTATGTGTTTGATTTCCAGGCCATTATCCATGTTGACGGTGAAGATCGAGTGGTGCCAGGTCTTTATGCATGTGGGGAGGCTGCATCTGCCTCTGTACATGGTGCCAACAGGCTTGGTGCCAACTCACTCCTAGACTTGGTTGTTTTCGGTCGTGCTTGTGCACTTAGCATTGCTGAATCATGCAAACCTGGTATGTATGTGTCCCCTCCTTCTTTTTCTTTCCTTCCTTTCTCTCTCTCTCCATTGGGGATGTCTACAGCCGATCTAAGGATAGATTATTATTTTTTTATTGTATTTTTAATCAGCTTTATGGAAGAGATCAGAGTCTCGAGTCTCTACCTTTGTTTTATACATTTTATTTCACAGGTGCCATGTGGCACCTATGGAGACTCGGGGAGAGTGGTATAGCTTAGCTGACTGGGATGCAACTAGTTGTTTGCTGGGCCTGGGCTTCTTGTCGGCTGGTAAGCTGCACCAACTCCTTCACAACCGGTAGTAGGATTGGCTGCTGAGGAAGCGAATGGGTCCTGTATTGGGTCACGACTCGTATTGATCGATCGCGACTTTTGAAAGACACGGATCAGGGGATACAAGACGGCTGACTGAGACATCCCTATGTGCTGTTATATTTTGTAGCCTTGATCTGTGGACAAAGGTGGCTGTTAAGGCCTTAGCTGAGAAGTATGAAGCAGATTTGGATCATGTCCCACTACTAGAATAGTTAACCGATATATCTGAGAACACAGAAAAATGGACACCTGCACCTGCTGTGGTAGGCCCTAATACATAGGTGCTGGTAAGGTAAAAAAATCTTCATGAGCCAATATCCAGTACCATTTCCCTGTTACCGGGCCTTTTTCAAACCAGCTGCTGTATTTGCAGCTTCTGGTTATTCTAACTATAGCTGTTAGCAGCAGCACTGCATGATGTACTGGGCTTGACTCCATGGATCCAAGTGCGTGCTGTGGAGGAAGCTTGGAAGGATACTGGCAACTATCAGGGTAATTCAAAGAGATTCGAAAAGTCCCCACACGTTCGGTGACTTTTCGTTCTCTTCGGTTCGTTTTGCCGATCCCATTTTGGTGACCCTGCGGTGTATTCAGCAAGCACCACAGGGTCCCCGAATTGCAGGGAAAGGCTGCCGCAAACCCGGCGAATGCACGTCGAAAACCCGCAAAAACATCTGGATTAACCCACTGAAAACCACTGAAAAACCCGAGCAGGAGCTGATCACACGCAGTGAAGCCGCCGGAAAAAGCCGACACCGCAGACGAGTGAAGTGAATAAATTAGGAAAACCGTTTGCTTGAATGTTTGAAAAGTGAAAAGCTGTTTGCAAAGAAACTACTGAGCGAAAATGTCTGAAATTTACATATGAGGTCCAGGGAATGATAATAAAAAGGGCTGTTACAGAAAAATCAGTAAACTTAAAAAAAAAAAGGAAACAGACTTTTTTTTAGAAAAAAAATAATCCAGAAAAATGCTTAAAATATCCTAAAAAATCTATAAAGAGACTCTTTACTGCAGAATTTTATAATCAACGTTTTATTAGATATTGAATTAAAATGGGAATATTTTTAACATTGAAGCCTATGGGATTTGCCTGAATAAATCTGCCGCATGAAACCACCGAATGGTAGGGCATTAGGGGAGCCTTTCACTGCTGGTTTGTGTTCTCTGAATAGCTGAAGCAGTGCTTTTTATGGGGATTTTTCACTGCCCTCGAACAGGCACCGAATGTGCAGGCACTTCGCCAGGATTTGGCGAATTGCCTGCTCTCTGGATAGCCGAATGGCCAAGAAAGGTAACCGAACGCTGATTTTCAGCGTTCAGTTACCTTTTTCAAGCAATTCGGATCTCTTTGAATTACCCTGTATGTCTTCCGTATTCAGTCTGCTGCATGTAACGGATCACGTAGCCCTGTTCACTGTGGGATCAAAGCTAGGCGATTAATGGGGGGTGTTATCTTAATGTGTGAAGTGATTTTGAAAAATGTAGGAATAGCTCATTCTGACCACTAACACCCCTACAAAGTATAATAGTCATTGGCTTACAGTTACATGCTCCAAAGACCGAGCCGCAAAGTGTGAATAGGAACTCAATTTGTTATGTATATAACAAGATTAGAGTTGGGTCCGGTGTATTCCTGCTCATGTCTTCTAAGGTTTTTGGCCTGATGGTGCCATTACGGAGGAAACTATGCCATGTGCAAATCAGAGTATCGTTAAAAACTGAAATACCAATGAAGTGTGCACTGCACAAGGAATGGTATAGTTTTCTCTGTAGTGGCACCATTGGGCCAAACGCTTATAGGACCTGTGGAGACTCAATGAGACTCAACAGCACTTGTGATGCTTCCCTTACTCTGTGCTCTCATAAACTTGGTTTTGTTCTGTCAGAATGGCAAATCCTGTATCAAACTGGACTTCAACAAACAAAAAGTATTTTTAAATTCCCAGTGATCTCTGCCTTTACAAAGACCCATCAATCTTTGTTCTTCGAAACAGAATTTTATTACAAGACACTGAGGCTCCTATTATTATGCCAAACTCTTTATTTACCACTCCCAGCAGCAAGAACAAAAATATATACAATGCTAAAGTCCCAGGGATACCCTTCCTCCAACAGGTAACATGGTTACATCTGTATCCCTAGCAACCCCATGAGTATAAAGTCCATGTAACGCCCAGCATCCTCTTTCTTGCTGCTCCTGTGAGTAAGATAAGTGCTGTCTATGTTTCTTTAATGTCTTTCTGTATGATACCTATAATTCATTATATATATTTAATTCTTGTGGTTTACAGTCGCAAAGGCTTAAATTCTGGGTCTCTACTCAGAGTTTTCCCTCCGGGGTGTAGCGTGGCTATGCCTCACGGCAGACCCTTTCTCACCCCCTGTGAGGGGGGGAATTTCCCTAGCTGTGGTGGAGTTTGGGTACCTTGCTTGCCGGCTGAGGTCCGGGAACTCCTCCACGAGCGGCGGACATTTTCTATGACCTCCTCGGGTTGCGTCTTTCTGCCCAGCAACTGAGTGGCGCGAAAATTCTTGCGGCCATTTTAAATTTCTGTGTCGAGCCTGCTGACCTGTGTCTATGCTGTTACATGGACCCCAGAGTGTGTCACCCCAAACTGACCCCACTGGTCCTATACCTAGCACTTCCACCTTGGTCCTGCATCCCTCAGTGGAGCCTCGTAAAATTAAGGCTAAAGCCAAGCACCTGATTCCCGTTCCACAAAAGAGGGGCTCAGATGGTAGGGTTACTCCTACACAAGAAGTTGTTGGACGGCCACGCAAACAAACCCCCTCTGGTCGAGGGAAACCTGCTAGATCCTGGAAGTAGGCCAGTGCGTAAGCCCCTTGACTGTACTGCCAGATCTAGGCTTTGTACAGAGTGCCTTTGCCCCATGACTTCTAAGAATGTCCTAAAAAAAAAACAGGCCTAGGGGCCCAAATGATGCAATACCTGGCTATTTCCAGATGGAATCCTCGTAAAGGGGTGGATTTTTCTTTTAGGTCCTGCCAGGACAAATTTGATGGACTTTTTCGACCCTTTTACTCAGTTGTTATTAGAGGTTATGGAGCACGCTCATGCCTCAGGGGTTGCTCCAGATGTCCATACCCTTCTGAGTTGGGCATATAGAACATTTTGACTCGTTGGTTGAAAGAAAGGTGGCCATTTTCATCCCGTCATCATCCTCACGGACTTAAACGGATTTGTAGTGTATCGACAATTCAAAATAGAAGGAATTCACTGCCCTTGGGATCTCCCTCGTCTTAGGAGATTGGATGGCAAAAGTGGACTTGACGGACACCTGCCTCATCGTTCCTATCCATCCAGACCACCGCCGGTACCGTCAGTTCTGGTGGCAGACCCTGCCAGTTCACTTGCCTAGCCTTCGGGTTGTCCTCAGCTCCCTGGTGCTTCTCAAAGCTCCTGCATCCCGTCATGGCCCTGCTCAGATCCTGAAGGGTCCAGTTCGATCTGAATGATATCTTACTCAAGGCTTTGTCCCAAGACAAATTGCTGCTCCTTCTCCACTGGACAACTCCGCTTCTCACCGACCTGGGATTCCTGCTCAACAAGGAAACAAATAGATTTTGATACCCACACAAAGCATCGAGTACCTCGGCTTCATGGTGGATTCCCCATCCACCCCTGTGACGGGACGGCCACCACTACGCTGTAGCGCAGTACAGCAGTGCAAGTGTTTATTTATTTGTGTGTTATTAAAAGTTCGTTAGCCCTTATTTTTATAAGTACCCCAATGTGCTTTTCCCTGTTCTTCCCCTGTTCACCGCTCATTCAGAGCCACAGAAAGTTCACCAGACGAGCTGGCACCGAGCCTCAAGATCAGGGTTGCACCCACCAGGGGGGCCCCAGATGAACAAAGGGAAATTGGGCCATGGCTCAAGGCAGTGGCAGAAATCACCCCGGGAGGGCTGAGGGCGGACCAGGGGAGAACAATGTCTTTTTTCCCCATAAATAAGCTGTGTTCTCCATGAAAAATAAATCACTCTTGTTTGAACCTTTACTCCTGCCTCGGCTAGTAATTGGGGATAACATGGCTTTAGGAACCGGGACGCTTCAAGGACCTCGCTACAGCGCTGCAACCTCGGGGTATTCTACGAGCACCAGCGGCACCTCACTACCACACTACCGACCTCCAGGTGTACGCGGCGCTGACGGCGGATCTACTCACCCCGAGTAGCGGGATCCGTCACAACCCCTCTCAAGCTTCCGAGACAAAAGCTTCACAATCCGGAGGGAACAACGGAAAGCATTATGTCTCCCCATTTTTACACTACACTATCTGGCTCGGCTCATTGGCCTTCTATAGAGTTCTATCAAAGCAATCTTCCCCTGTTCACTGCATTACCGGGCTCTATACAAGGGCTCTTGCTCGCGCACAATCTTACGTGGATCCAGTACGTCTCGGTGACGGGTCCAGAAAAGTGCTGGAAGAGCAATCTTCAGTTCCGAACCAGACCTGATTATAGAGTTTGACACCAGAAACCACAGCTGGGGGGCCAGATGTGGAAACGAGTTGACGGGAGGCAAGTGGTCCTTGGAAGAATGCCAGCTCCACATCAATTGTTTGGAGCTCCTAGTGAGCTCTTTGGCGATTCGCAGCATGTCGACTGACCGATCCAACTGCTGCATTCTGCTCTGTATCGACTACCTGTCGGCGGTTCGTTATATCAACGTGTTGGGAGGTGCTCGATCCTGTCTGTTGACATGTCTATCCAAGGCCTTCTGGGAATTCTGCCTCCATTGGCAGCTCCAAGTTCAGATGGAATGTCTTTCTGGACTACACAACACAGTGGCAGACTGGCACTCCAGATTCTTGTGGGACTGCAGCAATTGGAGACTGCATACCTCAATTTTTTTATTTTTTATTTCACCTTTTCCCCCAATTCGCTCTGCTGAGGACTCTTCTCCACAGGGGCCAAAGCCATGCGTCAGTGGTCCTGATTGCGCCATGGTGGCTAGTGCAGACGTGGTACTCTCAACTTCTAGACATGGCCATCGACTCCCCCAGGTTGCTTTCAGTGACTCCGTTATTGCTGTCCGATCCTCAAGGCCTCGCGCACTTGTTGGTCCTGGAGGGCCACCTACTTTACTTTATGGCATGGTTGCTCTCTGGGGTTCCCCTCGAGCCGAAGGGGTTTTGGACATGGTTGACAACCTCCTTGCGGCATCTTGGGCATCAAGCATGCATAAACTTTACCAGCATACCTGAGCAGCATGGTCTAGCTGGTGCTTGGGACGTTTCTGCACCTTTCCACTCCATCCTTCAGTTCCTCTTCTTCGAGTATGACACTGGAAAGGCCTACCACACCCTGAACCTGTATCGCTCCACGATCTCGTTTTCCCACTCTGGGTTTGAGGGTGTTTCAGCAGGCCGCCATCCCTTCGTCAGTCCGCTTTTGCATGGTATTCGTTTATCCAGACCTCCTTGAACCCCCTCCCTCCATTATACTGCTGTTTGGGATGTCAATTGTGTGTTTAACCTGCTCTCTGACTGGCCGGACAATGACTCCTTAAATTTTAAGCAGTGGTCAGCTAAATTGGTAGTGTTGCTCTGCTTGACTTCTTGCTGATATGTTTCTGATATGTAAGCGGTGGATGTGCATGTCTGCACCTAAGTGTGGCGTTAACCGTGAACTAAGCTCTTGTCTAATGCTATTTTCTGTCCCGCTTAACGCAGGTCCCGAATCTTTGTCCAGTTCGTTGCTTTCGCAATAGGAGGAGGTTTTCTTGCCTTTTATATGCTGCGGCTATGGGCCCTCTATTTGCTGCTCTTGTTCGACCATACCATCCACTTTCTTCTACTACCCTTTCTCGCTGGATGTGATGGCTCTGGCGGGTGTTGACGTCTTTATTTTTTGGTGCACACTCTGGTAGGGACGCGATGGAGTCTAGAACGTTCACGTTCGGTTGTTGCTTGGATGATATTATGAGGGTCGCGGACTGGTCCTGGAAATCCAGATTTCTGAAGTTTTACTTTTGATCGGAGGTTCACTGGGCTGCTTCTACGCTTCCGCTGTTTTAAACTGGCATAATAATAGAAGCCTCTGTGTCTTCTAATAAAATTCCTGATTTCCCTATTAAATTATGACGGGAAGTCGTAATTTTATTAAAGATAAACAGAGGCGAGTATTATTCCCACCCATGCATTTTCCCCCCTCCCTGTTTGTACATTCAGCTTTGTGCATGTAATAAATATTTCTCTACGTCTGCATCTCGCTGATTTCTTTTTGCATGTTCATATGTCTAGCTGTTTTGCTTTTACATGAACGATTTTTTTCGTTGCTCGATTTGCAGGGGTTCGCCTTTGGCCTGCCTTTCTTTGGTTGTGCTTTGCATACTTCCGTGTATTGCAAGAGATTAATTGCTAGCTCTTGTCTGTTTCTTGTTTCAGCTCCTGGAGGTGTTTAATCTGGCCACTGGTGCTTGAGCGGATCACTCTGGTTGCTTCCTTGCTGATATTTCCGTGTTTTCTTCTGTTCCAGTTGGTTTTCCATTCTGTTATTGGATTTCCAGTTTCACCGTCTTCCTTCCCTTAAACCAAGAAAGCGGAGGATGCTGGGAGTTGCATGGATTTATACTCATAACTCATGATGGAACCTTACCATTGTGTATATATTTTTGTTGTTGCTGCTGGGAAAGGTAAATCAGGAGTTTGGAATAATAATACGTGCTTCTGTCGGTCTTTGTCAGATAAAATTACGACTTCCCATCATGATGTACTAGGGAAACTAGGGAATTTTGCGCTTACAATATGTAGTGCTCATTTGTGGAATCTTATTTTTTCTTTCCAACTTAGGTGAGCCTGTGCCACCCATTAATTCAAATGCTGGAGAGGAATCTGTTGCAAATCTAGACAAATTACGCTTTGCAAATGGAAGCACAAGAACATCTGAGCTGAGACTCAACATGCAGAAGGTATGGGAATAATAATTAATCATGTGCGCAAACTTTATTAGTTTGGACTAAAAACTGAGCTGTTGGTTCAGTACACCCCTTCTAGCTATAAATCCCCAATTCTAAACTGCTAGTAGCTAAGCTGGGGGTTTATGTATAGCCATGGGGGTTCAGTGCTCTCTTTTCTAATAAATTCATGATAAACCATGTAGATTGATTGTGTATTTTAAGATTCCTTTTTAATTCTGCAACATACTAAAGCCCTACTCTGGGTTCAGTGATGGGCAGATCCCGTTAATACAGCCCTCCGTAATCATTTGCCACTGGTATACTAAGGAAAGGGACAAAAGGAGTATAAAAAAGAGCCCTATTATCACCAAGCTGTTGGTGTGAACGAGTGGGGCCATTATAATGAACGGCTCTACTTGTTAATAATAATGGCTTGATTCACTGTTACAGTTCAGCTGCAAACTTTGTTTGCAGACAAGCTATTGTGCTTTTAATTTAACCCATCCTATACTTTGTATACTTTTTGTAATGGAAGCGTTAATTTGCTGGCAGTTAGAGAATTATGAGCAATTCCAAGGTCACTCATTATTCGCATCTCTAGGTGATATTAAAATAATTTTTTAAAAAAGTACCGTCTCACAGAATGTGGAGTGTTATTGACTTTGCAAAATCAATTAAGAAACTTTAGTCAGGCCGAGCTGAGAAGACGTGCCTTGGAATAGCTCCGGCAAATTGGCCTAAAACCGTCTAATTTGCGGGGGTTCGTTACCGCTCTTGTGGACCTGCTTGCCTACCTATGCCAGCCCGGATCACGGAGACGACGAGGCGCACGACTTGAAGCCCTTGGTTGCTGCAGGAGGGCAGCCGGATCCCTTTGGGCCTATTGCGCGAGTGGAACCTGGGCTGAATTTAGACAACGCCACACAGGCTTCCACTTCCGGGGAAGCTGCAGACGGCCCCTTCGGACTTGGTCGGCCCGCTCACGGCATCACCAACTGACCTGGGTAAGCCGCACCGCAGAGGTCTACCACCTCCCCCCCCCTGCTCCACACGGCGCTCCCGGGACCAGCACATACCGACACCTTGTGCGGCGGCCTACAGCTGCGGCCCCACCGGAACTCCTGGGAGGCGGAAAGACGCCCGACTCCCATCTACATCGGGCATCCGCCCCGAGGGGGTAACGACGGCGTTCGGCGCCATTGAGAATCTCGAGGGCAGAATCTCACCCGTCCACCAATACCTTGGACGAAGGAGGCCTGGTCCTGGCCTGCTTCTCATCCCACCCTGGGTCTGACGCAGCGCCCACTCTAGCAGGCTCAGCTGAATACCCCTCAACAAAACATAAGAGGGGGGGGAAAAAAATAATAATGTAATAATTTTTTTGGGTGACCCATCGCGGACTTCCTGCTTTTACTCCTACCAATTTTTTCGAAAAACAAAAAAAAGTTTTTTGGTGGACCTAGGTGGGTCCACTGCTCTTGTGTTTTATGCCTCTACAATTTTTCTAAACAAATAACAATTTTTCCGATGGCCCCTGTGTGGGCCACTATACTCATAAGCTAGTGGCTCAGCAGCTGATACACATGACTGCCTAAAGTCGAAGCTCCCGCCTACCTCCGATTCCTCTCCAGCACTGAGCGCTCAAAAGTGGCTATGGGCCGTGGTAAGAAAACCTCCCAAGCACCAGAAACCCCCGGGCCCGGTGGTGACCCCTCCACACCCGGCATCCGACAGTTCTTTGCTCGAAAACCGTGGCCGCAGACAAAACATCAGCATTAGAGGCCTCCCTGAAGGGGAAGGGTCACCTGCAGAATTAGGCAGGATTCTACTCCATCTATTTAACTTGAGACTCGATCACATATCGACATAGAACGTTATCACAGAGCGTTACGTCCAAAAGGGCCAGGGGATGCCCCGCCGAGGGATGTTATTTGCTTTTTCCTTCGCTTTTGCATCAAGGAAGAGATTATGCGTCGTGCCCGTGAACGGCTGCACATCAAATTTGAGGGAGCTACTATCACACTGCACACCCGCAAAGCCTTACGACCACTCACGATGGCACTGCAAAAGGAAAATCTACAGTACCGATGGCTGCACCCCTTTGGGATTCAGGTACGCACTCCACAGAGCCCGGTCACAGCTTGCAACGAATCTGAGTTGGAGGGTTTTTTACAGGCATTACACCTCCCGCCTACCACTTTGACGTTGTGGCCAGACCCAACAGCTGCATACGCACCTGAGCCCCCTCTACCACAGCGTAACCCTAGACTGAGAAGACCACGAAGGGCATCTCTCCAATCTACCGCTTTTATTCCCTCCAGCTCCCAAGAAGGCTGAAGCTGTTGATGTTCCCCAAATGTCAAGCCCACTGGAAAGGGCAAGGCGCTCGGTGATCCGTGATGATCTCACGGACAGACCTTGCGCCTCATCCTCCCTAACCCGCAGCTCCGAACGTTTTTTTTTTTGATTCCAAGACAGCGTACGACTCACCTGAGAGTCGCTTCCTCTTTGATAACCGCATACAGAGTTGGCGGGAACTTTTCATCGTAGTTTGCACTTGTTTGTTAGCGCCGAAATTAGAGAGTCGCTCACTCCACTTACCCCACTGGGCTGCAACCCACCATTGCTCTGGTGGTCCGTGTGGTCTCTCCCGACACCTCGTTAGGTGCCACGGGTTTGTACACCGCACGAGTTGCGACAACTCTTTTGAATTTCTCCTGTTATTTTACCTGTTTGATTGTTCTACGTATTGATTTTACTTTCATTGGTTAGTGAATTACTCTGCCCGATACTCCTTAGTCTAACATTTAGCTGATGGCGTACACCCCAGGCACCCTTAAGGTGCTCACCTTAAATGCAGGTGGCTTGAATATCCCCGCGAAACGTCATATCGCACTTCGGGAATTTTCTAAATTACGTACTTCTGTGGCACTGATACAGGAGACTCATTTTGCACTTGACAAAGCACCAAGCTTCCGTAACCACCACTTCCCCACAGGTTACTTTGGTAATTGTAAAGATGGCAAAGTCCGAGGTACCGCTATCCTGTTTTCCAGACAGGTTCCCTTTACGCTCCTGGAGGCTAAATATGACGAGGGAGGTAGATACACCCTGGTTAAGGGCACCATAGGCACCCAGATCTACACCTTTGCGTCTATCTACCAAACAGGGGCCAACACCGTGCGCTCAGAAACGTACTCCGCTCCATCAAGTCATTCACAGAGGGGATACTCATAATGGGAGGCGACCTTAATCTGGCACTCGACCCACGTTTAGATACCTCCCGAGGCACGTCGAGCTTGATACCCTCTGTACACCAACAGGCACGACTTCATCTACACGACAACAGACTGATTGACTGCTGGCGAGCTATGCACCCGACAGTTAAAGACTACACATACTACAGCAACATACATGACCAATATTCACGAATCGACTATCTGTTTCTACCATCCAACTTTGCGCATCTCATGCAGTCGATCACCATAGGCGCCACAGCCTGGGCTGATCACTGCCCGGTCCTCATGACCTTAGCAACCTCCCTTTTCCGCCCCAAATCTGCGCATTGGCGATTAAATGAGACGCTCCTCAACGTTCCTGACATACTAACGGGACTACGTGACACACTTAGTCATTATTTCATTGAGAATACTTCCCCCTGATTCCCCACTCCCGATAGTCTGGGAAGCGCACAAGACGGTCGCACGGGGTTATCTGATCTCACAAGGTGCCTTAAGAGAGAACGGACCCAACGTGAGACTGAACTAAACACCCTTATCCGCGACCTCGAGCTGGCACATAAGTCTACGCTATCCGATCAGACCTACACAGAACTTTTGGGGCACAAGGCAGAACTACACTCTCTACTTAATATCAGTGCCTTACGCACCATGAAATGCACCAAACAACTTTTCTATGACCAGGGGAACAAATGCGGAAAGCTCCTGGCCCACGCCAATGCGCAAACGCAACCAAGCCATGTATATCCCTAAACTACGCACTCCGAACAACATGCTACGCACTCACCCACGGGACTTGATGGACCTCTTACTAACTCACTTCACAGATGCGTACAACATCCCCGCCCCTTCTACCCCACTGATACAGCCAGCTATTGATGATTACTTGCGAACCCACCTTGACAAATCCCTTGTGCTTGAGACTAAAAGACTGTTGGAACAACCGATTACGGGGATATAACTAGCCGATGCCATTAAACAGACCCCGGTGGGCAAGGCCCCCGGACCCCACGGACTACCCCTTTTGTACTACAAAACTTTTAGGGAAATACTCGACCCGCAATGGCTTGCGACCTTTAACTCCATAAAGGACGGGGACCCACTGACCGCCAAGACCCTGATGGCAACGGTAACCCTTATCCCTAAGCTGGGTAAGGACGCGGAGCACTGTGGAAACTATAGGCCCATTTCACTGTTAAATCAAGACGTGAAAATATTTGCTAAAATACTGGCCACTCGACTAAACCCATATATCCCGCAACTTATACATAATGATCAATCTGGCTTTATCCCGGGGAGGGAGGGCAGGGCAAACACCGTGCGGGCAATTAACCTGATCCATTTTGCATCTAAAAATAAAAATGACCCTATGCTGCTTTTATCCACTGACACGGAAAAGGCCTTTGACCGCGTCAGTTGGCATTTTCTTTTCAGCACATTGCGCCATATAGGCTTAGGCAGTAACACGTTGGCATGGATAGGGACGCTGTAAGCTAACCCCTCGGCCAGACTTAACGTAAATGGGGCCCTCTTGCCCCCGTTTCGTATTAACAATGGCACGAGGCAGGGATGCCCCCTCTCCCCATTTTTGTTTGCCCTCACCTTTGAGCCCTTCCTGCAGGCGATTTGCTCACACCCCCAATTACACGGAGTGTCGGTGGCAGGGAAGGAACACCGCGTGGCGGCATATGCAGACGACATGGTATTTTTCGTCTGTAAACCAGCGGAGTCATTGCAGCACTTAACTAGACTTTTCACGGATTATGGCACCATTAGCAACCTCCGTATTAATATGGAAAAATCGGAAATCCTACCCCTAAATGTCCCTACTGACCTACAGGCAAATCTTCAGCACATGTTCATGTATCGATGGTGCAATAGTGGCCTTAAATACTTAGGGATCACCTTCACAGCAACCTGTAAAGACCTATTCCATGCGAACTACAAACCTTTGCTTATAGCCCTAGCGGTTGACTTACAACAATGGTCCTTCCCGCATATCTCGTGGTTCGGACGAGTTAATGTGGTGAAAATGAACATACTGCCCCGCGTCCTTTACCTCTTTCAGGTGCTCCCTATCCTCGTACCCCCACCTTCTTCACACAGCTCCGCACAATGATTTCCACCTATGTCTGGAATTCTAAAAAAAAACGCATCAGTTTGGCCCTGTTGATGGCCCCTAAACAGTTGGGAGGCGTGGCACTCCCTCACTTTTGGCACTATTATGTGGCCTCTCACCTACAACGCATAGTGGAATGGTCCGCCAGCTCACTAATTAGACCATGGGTTCCAATAGAACAAGAGTCGAGCGGTGTCCTCTGTCCTGCCTCCCCTGGTTGCCAATTTCCACACAAAGGACCATGGTTGACCCACACCCACTAATACACGCCACTTTGAAAAACTGGTGCTCTTTGACGTGCTCTGCCGGCATTGCTCCCTTTCCTCTGCCCCTCCTGCCCCTGCAGTGGTTACCCATCTTTTCTAGGTCCCTATCCCCAACGACCACGGACGGCCTACCTATCCCCCCACGACCTAAGCATTTCTAAACGAGTTGGGCCCAATCCCTTGTGATCACCTGCCCATTCCACATGCAGGCTCATTCCTAATGAGGTTCCACCATCACGACTCATCCAGTCACTACAATCTCTCGCCCCACTACCTGAATACATCAGACCACTCACGCAATACGAGACACTGATAGAGGGAGGCAGATACCCATCACATTGCCTCTCTTTACTGTACGACTTACTCCAAGCCACGTCATCTCAGACCAGCTCCGTCCGTGCTAGCCGAGAACACAAATTAAATTTTACCTTTGAGGACCACCAATGGCGCGCTATTTGTCAATTTGCCAGTTCCACAGCAGTGAGGGTTCAGGAGGCCAACTATAAAGTGCTCACGAGGTGGCATAAAACACCCCAAATCCTGAGCCACTACGCTGATGGGGAAGCCAGCAAATGCTGGAGATGTGATGCACCTAATGCTTCAACACTCCATATATGGTGGGACTGCCCTGTCATTGCTGAGTTTTGGCGCTACGTCCATACATGTCTCTGCGACGTCGCGGAACCGACACCCCCATTTACCCCAGAATACTGCCTACTTAATCACACTGAAGACCCACCCGAAATATTCCGGAAATCAATCGCCATCAGACTTCTGCACGCCTGGTTATACCGATGTTCTGGCGTAAACCAACTACCCCACCCCTTACTGTATGGTTGCATGAAGTGGAAACAATCCGATCATCCGAAGAACGGGTCGCTCTGTCCCAGGGTAAGGTCGCTGAGCACTACCGCTCCTGGCATTACTGGTTGACCACATGCTTACCCCATGTGGGGAGGCCCGCCCCCTGTCCTTCTTAGGTTTGCTCCCTTTACTGTGTACTCTCCGTGAAAAGTTCCCCCTCCCCACTGTCCCTTTCCAACACTCTACCCACACCATACGAAGTTCATACCACCCAATCCTAGCCATTCACCTGACGTTCATGCCCCTCGGCAGTATATTTAAAGCTGATACCACATTTTATGCAATATCTTATGTTTTATGTTTTTCTTTAAAACCACATTCTGCACTGATGATATTGACTATGTACTGTATGTGGTTAAGTCTTTAAAAGAAAAATACAGTATAAGAAGATGAATATATTGGCCCCAGATCACAGATGGATATAATTGGCCCCAGCTCACATTTATGTATTGCCCCAAGCTCACACATGGATATATCTGCCCCAAGCTCACACATGGATATATTTGCCCCAAGCTCACGCATGGATATATTTGCCCCAAGCTCACGCATGGATATATTTGCCCCAAGCTCGAACATGGATATATTTGCCCCAAGCTCACACATGAATGTATATTGGCCCCAGCTCACAAATGGATGTATATTGCCCCTGCTCACACGTGGATGTATATTGCCCCAGCTCACACGTGGATGTATATTGGCCCCCAGCTCACACATGGATGTATATTGGCCCCCAGCTCACCCATGGATGTATATCGCCCCAGCTCACACATGGATGTATATCGCCCCAGCTCACACATGGATGTATATCGCCCCAGCTCACACATGGATGTATATATTGCCCCAGCTCACACATGGATGTATATATTGCCCCAGCTCACACATGGATGTATATATTGCCCCAGCTCACACATGGATGTATATATTGCCCCAGCTAACACATGGATATATTGGCCGCTGCTCACTTGGTCATCCCGCGAGGCGCCTCACTGCATGCTTCTTCCTCCCCATCGTGCGCCGGAAAATGATGTTCCCCGGCAGCTCGTTGAAGTCCTCCGGAGTTAACGCCGCAGTCTCACTTCTGGTGGACTTCAATGAGCGGCTGGGGAACATCATTTGCTGGCGCGCAATGGGAGGAAGCAGCAGTGAGACAGGCCTATGGCTCGCGTGCCGACACAGTCAGCCCCGCGTGCCAGGTGTGGCACGCGTGCCATAGGTTTGCGATCACTGCACTAGGGAGACTGGCAGCAATAGAATTGATTGGGCTGGATACTAAAAATCTTATAAAATGCTGATTTTATTGACACAAATAAAATGTAATATTTTAAATACAGTTCAGAGTCAGATCCAGAAACGTGGAGGCGGCTGAGTATACTTGATATGCTTTCTATACTGTGGTATCTTGTGAGCATTTCTCATAGCAGGGGCTTGCATAGCCACCTTCAGTAACAATGCTACTCTATCGGGCCTATTCAAAAAAGGTAAAACTCCGGAGAATTGGCAGAGGAAGTTAAAAATCCAGGTTAAAATAGATAAACCAGAAAAATTCTCCCATTTATCTCACTTTCCAAGTCAGCTATTTGATCTAGATTGTTCTCTTCTTCTGCCAGTTCTCCCGAGTTTCACCTTGGTGAATAAACTTGTATGTAGGCTTGTGTAGAAAAACTGATATTTAGGAGTCAGAAATAAAACTTAAAAAATTGTGATTCGCCAAGCCCCACGCTGATCTCTCTATATGGTAAATGTGTGGAACAAAATGCAACGGACCCCCCCCCCAATAAAACCACAAACTTACTCTATCCTAGAATAACAGTTTTAGTTTTTAAATTTGCATTTTTTAGACCTGTGCGCATTTGAACGGAAGTGGTATATGTCAACGGATTTATTTTATGTGATGATATTGGCTCATTTAACCAAATTCAATATTTTTATTTTAATTCTTCTGACACTAGACCATGCAAAGTGATGCTGCCGTTTTCAGAACTGGATCAATCTTAAAGGAAGGGTGCGAGAAACTGAGTGCAATAAATTCTGCTATGGATGACCTAAAAACATTTGACAGAGGTAATGTGTATGCTGTGATGTTGGCCAGTGTGTTTTATTTTTTTTCCCCCTGTTTTATCTGTACTGTATTGAGAATGAGCAATTTTGTACATCACAATCACACAAAATGTAGCCATTAACAGTTAAAGGGGCCCTGGTCATCCATTTCTGTTGTTAGCCCTAGAAGGCACTCTCAGTCTGAAAGGAATTCATGAAGTCCAGGGGTATTACTTCATACTATGGAAGTTAACATTTTTGAATTTAAGAAATTTTTTGTTGAAGGTCATATTACATAAACGGCAGCGAATGGTTTCAACAATCAACAGCAGTGGCAGATATTGAAATTCAGTAATAGTCTATCGTAACACACCTCTCATTTCCAGAATGCAAGTCGAAACAAGAAATAAAGAGTGTGAAAGACTCAGCTGTCTCTGGGGCAGTTGGAGGAGCCTGGGGGCTAGTGTCCTGCCTACTGACTATGGACCAAGGTGCTACCTGGGGTTTGCCAACTGGCTTGCCCAGGGAATCCAGTATTTATGTCCATTGTGTCTGTGTATTATTCCTTATGTATTTATTGTAGAGTCTCCTGTTGTGTCTGTATAGTGCACATTTCTGTATTCGCTGTCCTCTGTATATTTTACACTTGCTGCTGTAAGTCGATTCCTATGTTTCCTTCTAGGATCTAGCAGGCAGGTTAAGATAAGAATGATACGTACACAATCCAGTGTGTAGAATGTCTCTTCCATTGTTCTGTGACTGGAGTCTCTTGATGTTATCTGTAAGGTATTCATGAAGGGGGTTGTCAACTGGAGGTTATCTCAACTGTGTAGCTATGTGTTTTTCAAATAGTCTTTGTTTTGCTGCTCTACAACACTGGTCGTGCCTGGTGATTGTAGAGAAGGTTTGTAAATCTGGATTTCGGGGTCCAGCTTGGAGAAAGCTAGAGTTTGACAGAGGCACACAGTCGTTGTGCCAGGCCGTCTGTCTCAAAGAGAAAAGGGTAGTACAAGACAACGAAAGGGGGAGAAGGGAAGAGAATCAAGGCAGCCAGTTAGTTTAGCTTCAGCACAACATAGGAGTGGTCGTGAACTACTGCCTCAGGAGAATCTAGTCACCATTCAAGACATCGTGTACCATAAATCGCAAGCTTTAGAAATCTTATGAATATCCCAGAGCGCCCACGGGTCCATCTTGGGAGGGCGTTGGATTTGTAGTCGAATTGGTAGTATTGATCCAAAGCTTTGACAATCTGTTGACGTGTTGGAACTGTAACGGATTTCCAATTTCTGGCAAGTAATAACATTGTTGTGGAAACAATGATAAACAACATCTTTAAATGCATTCCAGGAAGGTGAGCCATCCCCAGTAGCAATATTTCAGGAGAATGTGGAATAGATTGGCCTAACACTTGAGTGGCCAAAGCGGATATTTCCTGCCAGTGTGGAATAATCGCAGGCCATCGCTACAATATGTGTCCCGTCGTGCCCACTTCTGAGGAGTACCTCCAGCAAACAGATCAGAATTTGAGGGGAAAATTGGTGCATTTTGTGTGGCATGAGATATCAACAATACAACAGTTTTCTTTGCGTTTCCATCAATGTAGCGCATTTAGTTGGGCCAGCAGCAAACACACACACACCATCACCCACTGCAAGGGGGTGAAAGTCATTGAAAGGACCTTTTCCCAAGTTTTTTGGAATGTCCAGCCTGTGGCCTTTAAAAGGGCATTTAGTATTCGATAGGCTTAGCAGTAGAGAACGGGTCCAGACGGAACTGTTCAGTGTCCGAGAGAAGTGGTTAAGTTACACAGAAACCAGAGAAGACCGCTCTCTAAGACAAAAACAATGAATTAGGGACATTATACTATTGTTGTAAAGTTTGAAAGGGCAGGGTGGCAGATGGTGTGAACAAATGATGTAGATGCGTGATCCCATGTTGGATCCAGAGTCTCACTCTCAGGCAGGGCACAGAGGATATCTGGGTGGCCATGGATAGCAGGGCATGATTGGTAAAAAGGGAAAAATGGAGATCCCAAGCCCTTAAATGAAGGGACATAGGAGGGTGGAGCTAGCTGTTGAACTGAGTGATTGCATGCTTCAGAGCTCCTCTGAGAATCTGTTTTCTATTGCTGAAATTCCTCTGATTTATGGCCTAAAACCAGGTTTCCTGGTGAACTTGAGATCCACTGCTTCCCCTGGACTCTGGTACTGCGACTTGCCGGGTGATAGACGACGTATTTCTGGGCCGACAGGATCTGGGCCTAGTGTGGCCTAGCAGTCTTCTTTCTGGAGCCGGGGAGTTTCCCACAGGTCAGCACAGCCGTTTCTCCTGATTACCTTCCGATACACAGCGGATGGGTAAGAAATTGCAGCCCCGCCGGGATGTCTCGGAGTGCCCTCGTCAGAGGGATATCAGAGACTCCCTGTACAGCAGCAGACTCTCCTGTGGCACGGTCCCATCACCGATGCTCCCTGCAGGCTATGGCTCCTCGGATGAGGATGATGGTTCCTGGCCCACAGATACTGCAGCAGGAATAGACTGGCTGGTTCCGTTGTCATGGGGAGATAGTGCAGCAAAGGGAAAAGCGGCAAAAAAGAGAGCACAGAAACTGAGGAAAGCAGCGGCTGCGGCTTAATGTGGGGCCGTGGGACCTGCTGCAGGCCCTGTACGGGGTCCCTCTGATGGAGATAGAATACCCTCACCCAGTGGCGTGGAGGTACCGCAGAGGTGTGTACTTTCGCCACAGGAGAATGTGATCCGGGAGACGAATGCCTCTGTGGGGACAGAGGCCTCTTTGGAACCCTGCACTGTTGCTACCCCTACTACGGAGATAGACGACGCTCGTCCCACCACGATGGGAGACTACCACCGGTTTATAGATGAAATAAAATCCCTGTGGACGACGGAGGTGTCTGGACTGCGTTCCGAAGTTGCGTTGGTGCGCTCTCAAGTGGTGGCAATACAGGCTCAGACCTTGGATGTGGCTGCAGAGCAGAATATACTTACATCGCAAGTTGACACCTTACGATCCCAAGTCGACTTACTGACTCGCTCGGTGGATGCCCTCGAATGTAGACACCGCAGACGCAACATACGAGTCCGAGGTGCCCCGGAGTCGGTGCCAACGTCTGATTTGCTTTCCTATGTAAATCGCCTCGCTCATCATATAATAGGATCGCCCCCCGATGTTTCAGAACTGTTCGTCTCAGCCTCACGGATCCGTAAGCCCGCGACGGCCCCCAGAGATTCCACGAGAGATATTATTGCGATTGCCCGGGACGTAGTGACTAAGACTCGGATTATGTCAGCTCCTGGAGCCAGGACGGCGGTGAAGTTTGAAGGGGCGATGATGTCACTATACCAAGACCTACCGTTTGTCACCCTGCTGGCGCGACGTCGCTTTCGACTGGTGACAGGGTTTCTCCTTCTTAAAGAGGTTCCTTACCGTTGGGGGCTGGCTGGCTCGCTCGTGGTGACCCACGGGACCATACCATGCATAATCTCTGACCCGGCCGAGGCTTGGCCGATGCTAGCCAGTATTGGCTTGTCTCAGGATCCGGCGACTACTTCACCAGGCTAATTTTCTTTTTGTCTAGGACATTACCTGTTGCTTTTTCTACTAGGACTTTTTGAGGCAATGTTACCCCGCATACGCTTGGTTTAGCCAGTTCTTTTCAAGTTCTTCGTTGCTCGAGAGATTGCTCCCCCCCGTTCCCCCCCTCCTATTCCCCCCCCTCTTTTGCTATTTTAGCATTTTTGGGCTGTACAGAGGAGTATCCTCAGTCGCCCTGGCCTCGTGACTAATCCACTCCTTGGCCTTCCCCACGGTCCTTGGGCTATGAGGTTTGTGCTGGGAATGTCACTTTTTGGCCTTTGCCATATTATTATTAATTTTTTTTTTTTTTTCTCTCTGTATTATAATTTTTTTTAATTTTTTTTTATTATTATTATTATTTTTTTTATTTTCTCCTTCTCCCTCCTCCTCCCTTTTAATACAATGCGTACTCTAGTTCTTTTGATGTCCTTCTCCTGCTCCCCCCCTTATTATGAGACGTATTGGTGGAGGATACATGGAACAGTCTTCCAGTAGAAGTGGTAGAGGCCAAAACAGTAATTGAATTTAAGCAAGCATGGGATAGGCATAAGGCTATCCTAAACAAAAGATAAATCCAGGTAAAGTATTATTATTATTATTATTCTTTATTTATAAAGCGCCAGCATATTCCGCAGCGCTGTACAATAAGCACAGTATAGACAGGGTTACAATACATTGAACAACATTTGACAAACAGTACAGGAGGAGATGAGGGCCCTATTCCCGTAGGAACTCACAATCTGGGAGGGTTGGGGTTGGAAACAGGAGGAGAGGATTGTAAAAGTATCCATGTAATTGTTCAGACTAGATGGGCCGAAAGGTTCTTATCTGCCGAAATTTTTCTATGTTTCTATGTATTGGCCACTTTTTGAGTATGCTTTTATTTCTATGAGTCTGTCCTCTATCAAGGACATGTTTGCCCTTCAGCGTGTTATTGCAGATGACTCATTATGACCGTTGGTAGATGTTTTATTTATACCGATGCCCTGTTTTTACTTAGATGGCTTTATGCGGCCCTGCGTGGCCACTTTCTCAACGCTGGTTTTTTGTCTGACTATGCAAAACTTCTAAAATAAAGAATTTAAAAAAAAATAAAAATGAAGGGACATAGAAGACAAAATAGTCAGCAAGCATGGTCTCTTGGGGGTACCCACAGCTTGACCAAGTCATGTCCAGCCACGGAGGTCGACTCTATAGCTAGCCACTGAGGTAAAGGGTGAACATGAAAGAGGTCCATTAACAAAGCCAAACACGATGCCCAGTAGTATTTATGTATGTGGGTCATGTTCAGGCTGCCATCCCTGTGTCTATAGTATAATCGGTTCCTGGACACTCTAGGACGCTTAGATTTCCAAATATACATCATTAGGAGATATTGTAAAGTATCTCGATAGGACTTGAGTAGTGCGATTGGTAGAGCTCGAAAGATACATAGAATTTTTGGCAATAGCATAATTTTTACCGCTGCCATTCTGCCCATCCACGAGACCTCTCAGAATTTCCACTGGAGTATGCGGGACCTAACTTCCGATAGTAGCAAGTCATAGTTATATCTGAAAAAATTCTGGTACTGCCTTTTAATTCGAAGGCCAATATAAACAACGTAGTAAGTGCGCCAGTCAAATCATAAGTGGTTCTAAAGGCATTCAATTGTTGGGGGACACATCAATAGGAAGTGCTTTTGTCTTAACTAGGTGGTTGGACATCCAGCTATATGAATCCAATTCCCCCTGTAAGGCGGGAATAGATATACCCGGCCGTTAATGTACGAAGAATGTCGTCAGCATATAGATTTAAATTCTAAGGGCTATATTACAAAGTTGGTGCTATCTTAACCAGAGCTGTTGTAAACTTACCAGAGCCATTATAGCCTATGGAGCTGTTAAGTTAACAAAAGCTCAGGTTAAGTTAGCACCAACTTTGTAATATAGCCCAAAGTCATGGGTCCAGCAGAGACTCCCCTAATAGAATTCTTCTGTCGTACAGCCTACGCCAGGGGTTCAAGAAACAGGGCGTAGAGGAGAGGGGAAAGGGGCCACCCCTGCCTTAGTCATTAGTAATGGCGAGTTCATCCGACAAAAGACCCAAAGTTCAGCACACTAGCCGAGGGAGAGTCCTAAAGTACCTGGATCGCCTCAAGAAAAGGGGTTGGGAACCAAAATTTGAGAAGACCCATGCACAGAAAAGGCCAGTTGACCCTGTCGAAGGTTTAAGCGGCATCCAACGACAGGATCAAACTCGGCTGGCCAGATCTCCTCAATAATTCCAGGATATTTAATAATTTCTTTGTACTGTCCAGACACGTGTCTAAATTATGCAAATCTTCATAATAGGAAGCAAACTCATTTGCTATATCTTTGGTGTTGTATACAAGACCACGCTCGGATTGAAGGGTACACAATTCATCTTTTTGTGCTAGCAGGTTGGAGTTTTCGGGCTAAAAAGCAGTCAGGTTTATTTTTAAGGGAGTAATATCTAGCATTTAATTCATTCATAGTTCTAAAGTAGCATTCTGTGTCCAGGTCATGAAGCAAGCGTAGCGTGGAGTCCAATTTCTCCTCTAGCGCAGGAAACGGGCAATTTTATTCCGCATATCTAAATCGTCTGTTAGATATTCCTTTTTTTGATACCTCTCTCATGTTAGCCATTTAGTTAATTTTCCCTTTTGCTAAACAAGTATATTGAGCTCATTCTGTTTAAGCATAAACTTCAAAAACCACATCCTCTTGAATCTGTCTACACGTATCTATATTTTATTCTAAGAAAGTAATTCTTTATGCAGATATTGTTGATTAAAGCCTGTTGTGAGGCAGATGATATTCACTCATTATCCCCACCTTTACATATATGCTTAATATAAGGCAGACACATGGCCTTGTAAGAAACTTAAATTTCTTATGTGCCTACTGTCAGTGGGCGGTATGATAGATATCAGTTATGTATTCTTATAGGTTGATATTTTGCTTTCTACTGCCTCTTTTGACATCATTTATACTGTATGTTAATGCATAAGGGCTATATAAACCAACGCCCTTGTCGATACCAAATATAGCCATTTCTGATGAACTCTTTTAGTATGTGTCCGTTATTTCTATCATTCTCGCAAGCATCGCGTCTTACCAAAGAGGAACATAAAAAGCACAGCAGAGTTTTCCGATCTCCTGCTGGGTTGCCTGTCTCAGTCGTGGTCAAGATGACCATTTCATTGTGCAGTTCAGAGAGGATCTCTAACCTGCGCAACATAAATAAGTCTCCTAGAGACATACAGAGATCCCAATATAAGGAGTGCCGATTGACTGGTAAGTTTAAGCCTTGATGTTAAAGGTCAATATCTTCATGGGGCAATAAAGCAATGTGACAATGTGTCTATGAACAGGTTGAAGCATGAACAGGCTGTCTAATATATCTTCCTCCCACAGTCACAGCTAGGTAAGGCCGGATAGCTTCACGGGCACAGTCAGGACCCTGAAGAGAGGGGGAGGATAGGGAAGGGGATCAAAAAACAAAAAGAACAACCATCGCCATTGCTCTCCAGTGGGAGCTCCCAGAGAGGGAGAGCCCGAGCTTTTCCTTAGAGGGTGACATGGGGTAATCCGGTTCTTGGTGAGACAGTGATAGAAATCCAGTACATAAACGTATTGCAACACATAAATACTTATGAAGACGGATGGAGTCCTGAGAAGGCACTTTTCAGTGTGCGGAACGGCCGGTTGGTGCCCCTGTGACATAAATTGGTCGAGTATAGAGTGCACCTGAGGGAGATGCAGCTGACCAGTACACTGCACCTCAACGGGCATGAAAGTCTGCTTCTAGACAACAAAGAGGAGGAGGGAGGAGATCACTGTTGTACCACCATCGCGGTGGACAATCAGCTTAGTGGCGTAACCCCAGCCGTACGCCACCCCTACTGATTGAAGTGCCTTTGTAAGGGTGATAGAGGCGACGTTGGCTTGGAAAACGTCAGGGTAGACCGCCAGATGTGTGTAATGTGAGCCAAATGCGTCAGCCTTGCGGAGAGCTCTCAGTATGTCCTCGCGCGTCTTAAAATAGTGCAGCTGCAGGATAATGTCTCGGGTCACCTTTGGGGGAGCCAAGGGAGGTTTGGGGATCCTAAAGATATGGTCCAGCAGGAGGGACTCCGATGTTCCTTCAGGTAACAAATGTGAGAAAAAGTCCAATACATACGGTTGTAGGTCCTTAGTAGCTACTGGCTCCGGGACACCCCTGATTTTCAGGTTGTGGAGCGGGATTGGTCCTCCACGTCTGCCAACTTGTTTGTGTAGCGTACCAGCTGTTCCTCCATGTCCTCCACTCTCGTCTCCATGTCGGATATCTTGTCTTCCAGCCTGGAGGTCCTGTCCCCGATGTTTCTAATGTCCCTATGGATGTCAGCTGACACCGTATCAAGGTGGACCATTAAGGTGGCGGAGAGGTTTTTAAACATAGCCCCTATCTGAGAAGAGAAAGCTGCTAGGTCTGTTCTCGAGCCGGCGCTCTGCATCCCTGGGGATGATGTAGGGAAACCGTCACCATTTTGGCGGTCCCCACCATATTTGCCTTTGCTGTATCTCTGGGTGAAAAATTATTTTGTCCGCCACTTTTTTATTTTTGGCAGCTGCCATGGCGCCCAAAGAAGTTGGATCAGCAAGCAGCTGTGGTATGAAGTAGCGATCAGGTGTCCGCTGTGTATTGCTAGTCTCCGATGAAGCAGCCCACTCACACGTCCGCAATGCCCGGCCGCTAGCCACGCCACGGGGTTAACATTTTTATTTATTAAATGTACACAATTTTGCAGTTTTATTAGAACTACTAGAAAATCAGTAATGCTTCCTTTTTTGACTGTTCCTATGCTACATGTGTTTTGGTTTCTAGGTATGGTTTGGAATAGTGACTTGGTGGAAACACTTGAACTGCAGAACTTGTTGCTGTGTGCTCTTCAGACAATCTATGGGGCAGAAGCTCGGAAAGAAAGTCGTGGGGCTCATGCAAGAGAGGATTTCAAAGTAAGAAATGTATTCTTTGCAGGACTTTTCTTAAACTTTCTTTATTGTTTGATCGAATTAAAGAATGCGCAATGGACATATTATGATCAGCATATCCATTCAGTATGTTCTCCCATCTGAAGGTGACCAGTTGCCTGATTATATTTGCAGTGAGATCTTGCAGTAGAATAAATACTGGGGGAACCAATCTTTTCTCGTTTCCGGTCACTAATGATATCACCCAGCCTTTAAGTTCCAAGACACAGTCTAAATCCCATGAATATACCTCTAATTTACTACATGATCCACCAACTGAATTGGTGTGCGTGTGTTGGTTTACAGCAGGGACGTGCACTCAGTGGAGGCAAGTGAGGCACAGCCGCACCTGCCATTAAGTGATAAATTAATAAACTAAAAACAAACTCACCTGCTCCCCCGCTGTCAGCTCCGTCCTCTGCCTCTGCAGGCATTAGTTTTCCCAGCCTACGCAATTTGCATAGCAGGACATTTCCACGCTGCACTAATTGAGTAAACTGCTCAAGATGTGTGCAGCACACGTCAGAGATCACTGCTCATTAGTGCCGCACAGACTGACAGGCACTGATAGAGCATGGGAAAGCTTGGACCAATGGGAAAGCACCATTGGTCCAAGCCATTCCCAGAAAACACTTGCAATAGAGGACTGCCTCTGATTGACAGGAAGTCTAGCAGTTAAACATGCCCCTTCCTGGCAATGATAGGCCAGGCAGCCCTCCAATGCAGGCTGTGAAAAGATTGCATGATGGACAACCCCTGACTGGCTGCATGGGGAGCTGCAGTCCAGGAGCCTGGCACAGGGGTGCCCTGCTCTGCCACTGCTGGGGATTCCCAGTTATACCCCAGGCTGGTTATTGTCTGCTAACTGGGGCTGGAAGAATGCACAACACATCTGCCCCCCAGGAGGGATCTGAGGGGGTGCAGCAGCAGGAAGCCCTCTTTGCCCAGCTGCAAGGTAAGTGACCTCACTGGGGGGAGAGAGGCCATGGCTTTCCTCTGTGCTGATGTTCAGATAGTGCTTAGCTGCCAATCTGTATGATGTATTGTACCTCTAGCCAGGCTGCCTGGGGAGGGACAGGACAGGTGGGGGACTCAGCAGATGCAAAGTTGCCAGCAAGACTCTCTCAACTCCTCTTCTACCAGGGCTGTCAGATCACAGCATGTGCTTCATGGGTCACTGGCTTTGGGCTGGGGTGTCGGATCTCCATTTTGCTCCCTGTCAGTGCCTGAAAGTGCTGCCCTACAGTGTGCAGAAGTCAGGTTGGGTCAGTGGCTTGCTTTCCCTTCAGTATAATATGAATGACGCAAAATGTATAGGTGCTTTAAGGAAACCTAATGGATGTGGCCAGGCTCCTCTTAATACTTTTGTTATAGGGGCAGCATATTGAGGTGTGTGTGTGTTCTTACAGTGCCAGTCTCTTTACACACCCTTTCTTTCACATGCGCTGTGTGTTCTGCCAGGGGCAAGCGTTGGCTTAACTTTATTTTTTATTTTTTTGAGCCTAAAATATCAGGGTTATTCAGAGAGAGGTGAAAACCTTGAGAATTGGCAGGAAAATGAACAGCCAATTTGGAAAGTGAGATAAATGGGAGAATTTTTCTGGTTTGACTATTTTGACCTAGAAGTTTAACTTCTCCAGTTATTCTCCAAGGTTTTCACCTCTTTCTGAATAGCCCTGATACAGGGTCATTCTTCTGCTTTTCACCGCTCTCTGAATAACTCGGATACAGGGCTATTCAGAAAGAGGTGAAAACCTTGAATGACAGAAGTTAAAATTCTAGGTCAAAATAGTCAAACCAGAAAAATTCTCCCATTTATCTCACTTTCCAAATTGGCTATTTGGTCTAGAATCAGTGTTTCTCAACTTGTTTCCTCGGCCTGGTTTGCCAGATATGTGAAGCACAGGTGATATAATTTGCTGCTCAGTGTTTGCAGTATTCAGTCTGCATTTTCCCAAGGTGATCTGAAAAATCTAGCCTGTAGTGGGTCCTGAGGACTGGAGTTGAGAAACCCTGGTCTAGATTGTTCATTCTCCTGCCAATTCTCAAGGTTTTCACCTCTCTCTGAATATCCCCGATATTGAATCATTGTGCTGGCTACACTATCAGGGTTATTGAGAGAGAGAGAGGTGAAAACCTTGAGAATTGGCTGGAGAACGAACAATCTAGACCAGGGTTTCTCAACTCCAGTCCTCAGGACCCACTACAGGCTAGATTTTTCAGATCACCTTGGGAAAATGCAGACTGAATACTGCAAACACTGAGCAGCAAATTATATCACCTGTGCTTCACATATCTGGCAAACCAGGCCGAGGAATCGAGTTGAGAAACAGATTCTAGACCAAATAGCCCATTGAAAAATCTAGACCAAATAGCCAATTTGAAAAGTGAGATAAATGGGAGAATTTTTCTGGTTTGACTATTTTGACCTAGAAGTTTAACTTCTCCAGTCATTCTCCAAGGTTTTCACCTCTTTCTGAATAGCCCTGTATCAGAGTTATTCAGAGAGCGGTGAAAAGCAGAAGAATGACCCTGTATCAGGGCTATTCAGAAAGAGGTGAAAACCTTGGAGAATGACTGGAGAAGTTAAACTTCTAGGTCAAAATAGTCAAACTAGAAAAATTCTCCCATTTATCTCACTTTCCAAATTGGCTGTTCATTTTCCTGCCAATTCTCAAGGTTTTCACCTCTCTCTCTGAATATCCCTGATAGTGTAGCCAGCACAATCAGGGATATTCAGAGAGAAGTGAAAACCTTGAATTGGCAGGAAAATGAACAGCCAATTTGGAAAGTGAGATAAATGGGAGAATTTTTCTGGTTTGACTATTTTGACCTAGAATTCAATTCTCTACTCATTCTCAAGGTTTTCACCTCTTTCTGAATAGCCCTGTATCCGGGTTATTCAGAGAGCAGTGAAAAGCAGGCGAATGACTGGAGAATGGAAAATTCTAGGTCAAAATAGCAGATCATGAAAGGGAAAATTTTTCTGGTTTGGCTATTTTGACCTAGAATTTTCCATTCTCCTGCTTTTCACCTCTCTCTGACCCTGTATGAAAACAAGTCCAGGTACAAGGACCCAGGACTGCAGATTCTTCATTTAGGAAGTCTTTGCCAATGCAATTTAGAAGGCATATTGTAAGATAATTGTTCTGTATAAAGGTCTGTGGGAACAGAATCGGCTTCCAGTCAGTCCTTACTCGCAGTGTCTGTCCTCATGTACTAAATGCCTGAAGCCTCCTCTTTGGGAGCTAGAATGTTTTTTGGCTGTTTTGCATTTGTATATCAACCAGTGCCTCACCAGCCACTGACCTCACCGCACGTCACTGGTATACATGTGTATAGATCTTCAGTCTGTTTCTCCTCAGGTACGGATAGATGAATATGATTATTCAAAACCACTTCAAGGCCAACAGAAGAAACCTATTGATGAACATTGGAGGAAGCACACTTTATCGTTCGTTGATGACAAGGGCAAGGTATCAACAGACTATATATAAAATACCTAATCCATAATCTTCCTCATTCCAGTTTTTCCTACGAATAGAGGCTAATTGAGCACATAGTGTGTCTTTTATGTTAGTATGTGGACTATATGACCCTAAATGGACAAAGTATATTCTGCCATATGTCATGCAGGAAACACACTCCTGAGACGCCTTGTAGAGTTCAGTAAATGGTTAATCGGTTAAATGTGTTAATACTTTGCTTCTTGAATTGCCAATATATTTGTGAATGCAAAGGGCTTGAATAAATTGTATACTCGGAATCCATATGCTTTATGTATATAGTTTCAAAAGTCATTTTACCTGTTTTTTGTTTTTTTCCTCACTGTATTCATTTATGTGGTGTTACACAAAATCCATAGAATATTTTCTTTTCTGTAGGTCACCCTGAAATACAGACCTGTCATCGATTCGACATTAAATGAAGAAGACTGTTCATCTGTTCCTCCTGCCATCCGCTCATACTAATTCTCTCGCGGAGTTTGTTATGAAGTTGTTCTAGAAAAATACAGTAGTTTTGTGTATTCATGGCATCCTTTTGCACAAAATGCTAGTGCTTGAAAACCTTTTCCATTGCACTTAAATTAATTAAGACTGATCCGTTTTCTTCCTATTCACTGTTATTGGTATATTCACACCATCCACCGCTTGAATTCTGATAATCTCATAAAAAGACATTGCAAAGGAATTTTTACTGCACATGCTGTTAATGCACTACCTCATCTCAAAATACCTTCAATGGGGGAACAGCATATTGGTGGGTGCCACACATGCCCCGTACACCCACAATGGTTTGTATTGAAATGAATTTTGTGTGATCTCAGTAAGGCCGGGGTCAGACGAGCGCACTATTTGTGCCCACTGACATGCCACGTTCACGCTCACGGACATTCCTTCTGCACTGAAAAACGCTCGTCTGACACGGCCTATCCTATTCTGCAAAGCTCCACTACTTTGTATTTGCTGTTTGCACCCTACATCCGCTTTCATAAAAGGGCAATTTGCAAAAATAAGATAATCATCTTTTACAGATGTCTTTGAGTGTTTTTATCCTCAAAGACCTTCCGTAACTGGCATGATAGAAACTTATACTACCTGCAGTGTATTGTGTACTCCTGCTGACAATGCTTTTTGTGGATAATCAAGGTATTTGAATTGAGTTCTCCAAACATCTACACTGTAATATAATAAATGGAAGAAATTCACTGCTCGACCTGAATTGTTTTTGTATACAAACTCATTTTGTGGACTTTTGCTGTGATCATTCCTCTGTGTGATTTCCTTTCACTGGTGTATGTTCTAGATTCCAGTATATTGAATATTGTATTTTTTTCAAAAATGCAAATGTTTGTTAGGAATTTCATTTTATAAAATTTTATTGTCCTTTTCTAATTTCATATTATTCAAACATAGAATGAGAATGAATATATATATATATGTTACCGCTAAAGTGGGAAAGCCGTTAATGTGAAGATTACTTAGCCAATCTGCAGATTAACTGATTTGCACCGTTAATGTGCGGAATCAAGAGTGTTCCGCACTTTACCTAGGTAATGTGCACAATAACGGCAGCCGTACTGTTAAAGTGCAAAAATTTGTAGTTGAAAGGTTTCTTTTCCTCATTTCCTGTCCCTACACCTTCCCCCTCTCCCTCCACTTTTCGTTTCTGCCTGTTAGCGCCTGACTTTGTGTCGTGATAATAAATAAATAACATTAAACCGTTCCATTCTTTGTATTATAGTTTTTTAAATAACACGTTGCTGCTGTTCCAGCAATGATCTTATTTGCACTTTAACGAGTGCCTAGTAGGTAATGTGCAGATTAACTAGGTAATTTGGGAAATGACACAAATTTTTGGCACTTTAACGGCTCACCCTAGTTAATCTGCACATTACCTAGTTAATCTGCAGACTAACTGATTTCTGCACTTTAGCGGTAACATATATATAATATATATATTTAAGCCACCATCATTTAACAAGTTACTGTTTAGGGGCCTGGAACCCTGTTGTTTATTTGCACAAAAAAAGACACAGGTATGTTGTTTTCTTCACATTTTGTTCATGGTATCTCAAACACTGGTTCCCCAGATGTTTCTGAACTACAAATCCCATGATCATCTGGCCAATTGTTGTAGGCCATCAATAATGGGGGGGGGGGGTCAGAATTTGACATTTTTTCTCTAAATGTAATCAACATTTAAATCTCAAACTTTTGTTGTCATTTCTATCCACATCCACAAGGTGGTGACTTCATAATGGTAAATGAGGTGTAGCAGGGGCTCATTTTATGTGACCTATGTCTTGATGAACACTAAGATATTGCATTGATTTAAGAGCTCAAACCATTAGATATTGTCCTGTGAATGTGTAAAAGGGTGTTGTGGATTCGGCACAGTCTACTTAATGCCCGGTGAAATTCAACAGAATTATTGGATACCTTCCTGCCTAAGGTGACTGTTATTGATTTCTCAGACTGAGATATCACCGGATAGTGGACAGGAAGGATGCTCACAGGCTTGAGGGAGGCCAGCTCGACACTCCAGTAAAAGTTGGAGACCAGGTACGCCATTCCAAATGTGGAAATCTAATGAATATTTACCACACCAGCAGGTAACCTTTTGCTCGAGTAGCAGTCTTCATTAAAGGGACACTCTAACAAAAAAATCCCCCCCCCTTTTTAATCCTAACCTATCCCTATTCCCTTAATAAATAGTTATTTTTTGTTTTTGTGTTTTTAACTATAATACTTACCCTAAAATCCTCTTGTTTCCCAGCGCTGTTTTTTTTTAAATTTTTTATACTCCCCTCCCTCCTCTTCCGCTCCCGTCCTTGTTTCTTCTTCTTGCCTTCTGGTTTACGTGAGAAGCGCGCATGCGCGCCTCTCACGTAAGCCAGCCAATCGGCAGGCTTCCTCCCGGCTCCCTCTGAGGATTAGTGTTGCGCGCAAGAGGATGCGCGCAACACTAACCCTCAGAGGGAGCCGCCAGCTTCTGCGTTGAGTTGGAGACGTCATCTCGCTGAAAGCACGATGACCTCTCCTACTCGGCAGAAGCGGGAAATATGATTCCCGCTCTGCTGACTGACAGCTGGGAGGGCGGAGTAAAGTTCTCCGCCTCTCTCAGCTGTTTTCAGCATTTACAGCTGAACCGCTGAGCGGAGGGAGGGGGACAGAGGGCAGCATACTCTGGGCATCATGACCACCTAAAATAGCTTAGGTGGTCATGTTGCCTAGAGTGTCTCTTTTAAGGTTATCGATGCTGGTAGTCCAGCTGAAATGTTGCCAGCTGCTTTTGTAGATATCTAAATATATTTCCACATTTGGAATGGTGTACCCGGTCTCAGCTTTTTTCTTTGGCAGAGATATTTCAACAGACTTACCAACTATATATGTTTTGAGTTGTTATGTGCATTACCCAGTAAAACGACAGTTTTTGCTACTCACTTCCCACAATAGAAAAATCTAGTCTCTCCCTAAAATCCTAATTTACTGCTGTAAATGAGCATTTCCAAATTACAAGAATGCCCCACTACCCCCTAATGTATTTCTAATTACTATTTGAGGATTAACAACCACGGGTGATGATTACCCTACAAAGCTGAAACCATGTGAGACAGAAACGTTGCAATGCTTGCAGGCAATGTTGACTTAATTGGAACCAAATATGTCTCTGTGAATCTCCTTTTGTTCAAAGTATAGATATGCTGTGTGTGCAGGCCAATAAAGGTCATTCATTCCTACTTTACTCCAATATCGAGCCTTAAATGGTCTATGGGGAAAGTGTGTTCTAATCATGCTGAACGTCTGTGCTGTGCAAAGGAGCTAACTAGGTGGAGAAACCCTGCTTGAATTCTGAGTTCTGTTATGATGAATATTTATTAGTGGATATTACTTTTTTATATCATGTATACAAATGAAACTTTAAGCAAATAAAGTGAGACATCTGAGGTTCTCCCTTTGCTCATGAATCACAGGTTAGTGGGTACGTGACAGAAACCTTAGGACTGAAAACCAGTCAGGGCTCTGTTCATTTGTTCAAATCACATGCACTTGTCTAGCAAAGCCACTATATGGTGTTTTGTGCAAGATGGCAAATAAAGTCATGGACAGGAGACCAGAAAGGTTTATTAACCAAAACATTTTAGGTTTGACGATGCTGGTGTACATGATCCATGAAAGCAAATAGAAGTGTCTACATTTAATACAAGGTAATTGAACACTATATTCTCATCCCAACCATTGTACAATATTCCTAACAAATGGAACTGCAAATAGTTGCTCATGTTGTTTTAGCACAAAGACCGACGCTGTGTCTCTCAGTGTAAGCTGTGCCAGCTTTTCCGAATTTACATTGGAACCAACAGCGATTGCACAGGGAATAATGCTATTTGCTTGTATCAGTTCCAGACCCTCTGCAAGATTCTTGTTGTTGCTCATTCCATCAGTTATGAAGACAAAAGAAACCTCTGCGTGTTTTCTTGCACCTCCAGCCCGACTATGGACTATATTCTTTATTGCATATTGTATAGCTGTGCCTACATGGGATGACGATTCATAGTATACCGCTCTCGATGGCAATGTCTGAAAGCTGGTTAGGTTATGTGTGAAACCTAGAAGCACATTTTGCTCTTTTTCTCCTCCGTATTGGATCACTGCAATTCTGGCACCTTGTAGGTCTTTGTCATGCGTTGCTAGTCTTAGTTCATGTGCAGTTTGCCTGATGAATTGAAGAACCTGTACAAAGTTCTCTTTCCCTGTTCTCTCTGACCCATCAACGAAGAACACAATGTCCACTGGTCGACCTACCAATGGTCCAAGCACAATTGCTGAAACAAATGTGAAATGGAAATTAACCAAATTATAAAGACTCGATTTTAAAATGTAGGATTGTAACACCATAATTCCTAATTGTGACAGAACAGAATAAGATATTGTCATTTAGCTGTAATCTCACCATAGCAGCTGAATATAAACGCAGATCTTTGATCGAACAAACTTAACCATCTTATCCCTTAGATGGCAGCAGTGCGCTAATTGGCAAAATCTTAATAAATCCAATTCACGGATGATAAAAAAAATTTAAGTCCGGAATGAAGCGGCTGAAATATCCCAGCATGATTATGTAAAAGGTACTCAAGCTGTAAATATACTCAAAGGAAGCACCAAATATTTTCTGTATAACCTCTTAAAATGAGAAATTGATAGTGCAGATATTTGATGCTTGTGACGGAACCTACCGTCACTGGGGCATCTGGAGGGGGCCGTGGGCTAGCCTCCTGCCCAGACACTATGGCCCATGAAAGAGACTATTGGGGGAACTGGTGGACCTTTTAAATATATTTGGTTTTTCACTGTTTTAAACCTTTCCCAGCAAACCTAAAGAGTACTGATGTGTGTGTGTGTGTGTGTGTGTTATTCCCTTGTGTAGTTATTGTATAGTCTCCTGTTGTGTATTTTGCGTACATTCCCTTAATTATCTAACTCCTCTCTGTGTAGTGTAGATCTCTGTATGTAAGGACAGAGGCTTTGACCCCTGTATGGTGTTGGGTGTATGGAACCCAATGGCAAGCCGAAGGAGGAGACCAGAAGGAATATGATTGGTTAAACTTTACTGAAGGCAACAAAATATAAGTCCAGAATAAAGTAATGTAAAGTTTCTTTTGACAGAAATAAAAGTCCAGAACGAAGAGTTGTAAGGATAAATAAGTACGGTTGTAATCTTGGAAGTAGTCCAGGAATAGAGGTATGCCGAGAGGTGGAACTGGTACTGCAATGACAATCTTGAATATGGAAGCAGAATGGAGCTGTACCGTGGTGGCAGGAACAGAAGTGGAGCTGTATCGTGGCAACAGAAGCGGAGCTGTATCGTGACAACAGAAGCGGAGCTGTATCGTGACAACAGAAGCGGAGCTGTATCGTGACAACAGAAGCGGAGCTGTATCGTGACAGCAGGAGCGGAAGCAGAGCTGTACCGTGGCAACAGGAGCGGAGCTGTACTGTGGCAGCGGGAACCGGAGTGGAGCTGTACTGTGGCAACAGGAACCGGAGTGGCGTTGTACCGTGGCAACAGGAACCAGAGCGGCGTTGTACCGTGGCAACAGGAACCAGAGCGGCGTTGTACCGTGGCAACAGGAACCAGAGCGGCGTTGTACCGTGGCAACAGGAACCAGAGCGGCGTTGTACCGTGGCAACAGGAACCAGAGCGGCGTTGTACCGTGGCAACAGGAACCGGAGTTGTACCGTGGCAACAGGAACTGGAGTTGTACCGTGGCAACAGGAACCGGAGTTGTACCGTGGCAACAGGAACCGGAGTTGTACCGTGGCAACAGGAACCAGAGCAAAGCTGTATCGGCAGCAGGAACGGAAGTCAGAATCCTTTTAGAGGAACACGAAGGGGAACCACTGGGTAACGTGGTATAACCACAGTATAACCTGGTTAGTGAGATGGAGAAGGCGGCAGGTTTAAATAGGGTTCAAGGAATCATACGAACACCGTTCACCTGGGACTCGCAGGTGGAATGAGGATACCTGAGTGCTATGTAAATTAATTGGTGGTATACGAGGATCTCCAGTGCAGGTGGTGTGCAGTACCTTAACTTGACCAGCAGAGGGCGCCAGAGTACCTAGGTCTTCATGCTCTAGGATGGACGATCGCGCATGCGCGCCTGCCTTCTGCTCAGACGGATCGCGGAGGCGGCGTGGGACACATCCTGGCTCTCCTCCCTCGAGCTGCAGGCCGGAACCAGGGAGCGACGCGCCACGAGGGACCTCAGGTGAGTTTGTCAGGCGTCCCAACATGGCGGCCGCGGTCCGACCGCGGCGCGGGGCATTACAGGACCCCCCACCAAGGCGCGACCCCCGGGTGCGCTTGGTCGATGGCTTGGAAGGATAACGGATATGAAAGGCACGAACCTTTGCAGGAGCATGGACGCTGGCACTGGGTTCCCAAGATCGTTCTTCAGGCCCGTATCCCTTCCAGTGTACCAAGTATTCTAACCTGCCGTAACGGAGTCTCGAATCCAGAATACGTGATATCTCGAATTCCTCTTCTCCAGATATGGGTACAGGAGCAGGTGGTTTAGTATTCCGATCGGGGAACGGATTCTCATGCCAGGGTTTCAAGAGAGATACATGGAAGACAGGATGGATCCTGTAGGAAGGAGGAAGAGTTAAGCGGGCCGCCACGGAGTTCACCATTCTGAGGACCGGGAATGGGCCAATGTAGCGAGGGCCCAGCTTTTTCGAAGGACAATCCAAACGGAGATGAGCCGTGGATAGTAACACCTTGTCTCCGGGTGCATACACAGGAGCTTCCTTACGACCACGATCAGCATATTTCTTTTGGTTCTGTTTGGCCAGTCGCAACTGGTGGCGTAACATTCGTAGTTGACCACGTAGGATTCTCAAGCGGGTTGATACTTCTGGAACTGGAGTGTTAAGCGGCATCTCCGGAAGAGTGCTAGGATGATAACCGTAATTGGCAAAGAAAGGTGAAAAGCGAGTTGATGAGTGTACCGGATTATTGTACGCAAATTCGGCAGTCGGGATGATGTCCAGCCAGTCGTCTTGGAGATGTGTGGTGAAGCAACGAAGGTATTGTTCCAGCGTCTGATTTGTCCGCTCAGTCTGGCCGTTACTCTGTGGATGAAAGGCTGAAGAAAGACATCTGGAAATTTTTAAGCTACGACACATTTGGGACCAAAAACGGGAAGTAAACTGAGATCCTCTGTCTGTGACAATGGAACGAGGAGTACCATGGAGGCGGAATATTTCCTTGATGAACAAGGTGGCTGTTTCAGCTGCTGTGGGTAGGCCTACTGCTGGTATGAAATGGGCCATCTTGGTACAGCGATCTACCACTACCAGGATGGTGGTGTAGTGATGCGAAGGGGGAAGATCTACTATAAAGTCCATTGAAATATCTTTCCACGGATGCAACGGTGGAGCCAGGGGTTGGAGAAGACCAGCAGGACGGGTGCGGGGTTGTTTGTTGCGTGCACAAACAGAACAAGAGGTTACAAAGGCGATGATGTCCTTCTTCACGGATGGCCACCAGAAGTGTCGATGTACGGCATCTATGGTTTTCTTGATGCCACCATGTCCAGCAGCCGGAATGTCGTGAGAGTGTTGTAGTACCTGTAGACGAACCTCCGGAGGAACATATATTTGTTCGTTATGATAGAACAGACCATCGTTGGGTATGAGCCCATGAACGTCAGTCGGTGGTTGAAGACTATATTTCTTTATATTTTCTATTAAGGATCCTTGTGAGGCGCAGAAGAATTCGTCAGGCAGGATGGAGTCGGGTTGAGTGGTGGAAGGAAAGGCGTCTGAGTCGTATCGACGGGAAAGCGCATCTGCCTTACCATTTCTTACTCCAGGTCTGTAGGTAATTTGCAACAGGAAGCGGGCAAAGAATAACGCCCATCTGGCTTGTCGAGGTCGCAATCTTTTGGCGGTGCGGAGATATTCCAGATTGCGGTGGTCCGTGTAGACAACCACGGGATGTTTTGCCCCTTCGAGAAGGTGTCTCCATTCCTCGAGGGCACTCTTGATCGCCAGGAGCTCTTTCTCACCTATACTGTAATTCTTTTCGGCTGGGGAAAGACGTCTGGAATAAAAGGCCACGGGATGCATAAGGTTCTTTACTCCCGATTTCTGGGAGAGAATCGCTCCTAGGGCGATATCGGAGGCGTCCGTCTCCAGAGAATACGGTAAATCGATGTCTGGTTGTTTCAGGATGGGGGCTTGGGTGAAGCTTTCTTTCAGCTTGTCGAAGGCCTGCTGAGCTTCTTTAGTCCAACAGAATTTCACATCTTTTTTGGTCAGAGAAGTGATGGGTGCGGTGAGATGAGAGAAGGACTGAATGAAGCGACGATAAAAGTTGGCGAATCCCATAAATTGCTGGACCATCTTTTTATCTCGGGGTGTCGGCCAGTCTAGGATCGCCTTAATCTTTGCTTTGTCCATTTCAACATGTCCTGGTGATAGGACATATCCCAGGAATTCTATAGAGGATGTTTCAAAAGTGCTTTTCTCGATTTTGCCATATAGTTTATGTTCACGAAGACGAGATAACACAAGACGGACGTGCTGTTCATGTTCTTGGATGGTTCGAGAGTATACCAAGAGATCGTCGAGGTAGACCACAAGGAAGGTGTCCAGGACGTCACGGAAGATGTCGTTGAGAAAATGCTGGAAAGCGGCTGGAGCATTGCATAATCCAAATGGCATGACGAGATACTCGAAGTGACCGTATCGGGATCGAAAGGCGGTCTTCCACTCGTCTCCTTTTCTCATGCGGACCAAATTATACGCTCCACGAAGATCAATCTTAGTAAAAATACACGCATCCTTCACCCTATCGAGTAGTTCAGGAATCAATGGGAGCGGGTAGCGATTCCGTACTGTGATTGCGTTTAATGCTCTATAGTCAACGCAAGGGCGGAGACCGCTGTCTTTTTTCCCAACGAAGAAGATGCCCGCTCCAGCAGGAGATGTAGAGTGACGGATGAATCCTTTTGTAAGACTGTCTTCGATATAGTCCTTCAGAGACTGTGATTCGGGAACAGACAGGTTAAAGATACGGCCATGGGGAATAGGTGCTCCTGGAAGGAGGTCAATAGGACAGTCGTACTCTCTGTGTGGAGGAAGTGTATCGACCTCTTTTTTCTCAAAAACGTCTTGAAATTCTGAATACTTAGGTGGTAGCGTGGAAGATGGATAGGTGGAAAAGGCGACCTTCTCAGACTTGGAGCCGTTCATACAGTGAACTCGACAGTGACAGGAGGGAAAGGACACGGTATTGGAAGACCAATCAATATATGGGTTATGGGTGATGAGCCAAGGAAGTCCCAGAACTATAGGGAACAAGGGGGAAGGAACAATGTCCCACTGAAGCTTTTCTTGGTGCTTGGTTCCGATTAGGAGCTTCAAAAGGGTGGTTTCGTGGGTAACTGGACCGGTGCGTAGGGTGCTTCCATCCACCATATGCAGAGGCACGGGCTTCTTTTTTAGTTGAGTAGGAACAGCCAAGGAGGTAGCAAGGGATAGATCAAAGAAACTGTTACTGGCTCCGGAGTCGATGATGGCGTTCAATTCGACGCTTCTATCTCCCCACTGTAGAGTGATAGGAATGGTTAGGTGAGTAGAAGCAAAGCCGACCACACTTTGAAGAGAGGCAACAGTTGGATGGTTCTTACCTCTTTCAGAGGGACGTGGTGGTCGTGTAGGGCAGCCACGCAAAAGATGACCTGGTTTGCCGCAATACAGGCAGAGATTCTGGTGGCGATGTCTATCACGCTCAGAGGGCGACAGCGGACCTTTGGTAGTACCAATCTCCATGGGTTCGGGATTTGAAGAGGAGGAGGTCTGTCGTGGAGAGGACGCAGGAGAAGGTTCGTGTCTTCGAGGAGAGGTGAAAGGAGCATTAGAGAGTCTCTCTTGACGTCGTTCTCTGAAGCGTTGGTCCAAGACCAGAGACTGGGTGATCAAGGCCTCCAAGGAAGTAGGTACTCCTATACGAGCCAATTCATCCTTCAATTGTTCGGAAAGACCATGACGAAAGTGATCTTTAAGGCCCACATCATTCAGGCCTGTGTCGGCTGCCACTGCCTGGAACTCAGAGATGTAATCCTCCACCGGTCGCCTTCCTTGTTTTAGATGGCGGATGGTGGTTAGTGCAGCGGAAGACCTTAGAGGGTCATCATAGATAGGATTCATGGCTTGGACGAAGGAACCCCAGGAAGTCAATAGGGGGCTTCCTTCACGTAGCAACTGGAAGGCCCATTCCTGTGGAGGTCCAGACAGTAAGGAGAGGGCTGACCTCACCTTCACAGAGTCTGATCCATAGGTACGTGGACAGAGTGAAAACATAAGTTCACAGGCGGTGATGAACGTACGATACCTTGTGCGATCACCGGTAAACCGTTCAGGCATGTTGACTCTGGGCTCGGGAGCGGGCAGATCCACCTGCTGTATCACAGAACCAGATGGTGATGGAGGTAATGCAGTATTCTCAGCCCGTCTTCTTTCTTTGTGCAATAAGGCTTCTTGGCCGGTTTGTAGTTTCTGTACCACCTTGGTTAGTGTTGACACTTGTTCTGCAAGTACAGCAAGGATTTGGTTCGAGCTTGCGGGTTCCATTTTTGGGAACCAGGTTATTCTGTAAGGACAGAGGCTTTGACCCCTGTATGGTGTTGGGTGTATGGAACCCAATGGCAAGCCGAAGGAGGAGACCAGAAGGAATATGATTGGTTAAACTTTACTGAAGGCAACAAAATATAAGTCCAGAATAAAGTAATGTAAAGTTTCTTTTGACAGAAATAAAAGTCCAGAACGAAGAGTTGTAAGGATAAATAAGTACGGTTGTAATCTTGGAAGTAGTCCAGGAATAGAGGTATGCCGAGAGGTGGAACTGGTACTGCAATGACAATCTTGAATATGGAAGCGGAATGGAGCTGTACCGTGGTGGCAGGAACAGAAGTGGAGCTGTATCGTGGCAACAGAAGCGGAGCTGTATCGTGACAACAGAAGCGGAGCTGTATCGTGACAACAGAAGCGGAGCTGTATCGTGACAACAGAAGCGGAGCTGTATCGTGACAACAGAAGCGGAGCTGTATCGTGACAGCAGGAGCGGAAGCAGAGCTGTACCGTGGCAACAGGAGCGGAGCTGTACTGTGGCAACAGGAACCGGAGCGGAGCTGTACTGTGGCAACAGGAACCGCAGCGGCGTTGTACCGTGGCAACAGGAACCAGAGCGGCGTTGTACCGTGGCAACAGGAACCAGAGCGGCGTTGTACCGTGGTAACAGGAACCAGAGCGGCGTTGTACCGTGGCAACAGGAACCAGAGCGGTGTTGTACCGTGGCAACAGGAACCAGAGCGGCGTTGTACCGTGGTAACAGGAACCAGAGCGGCGTTGTACCGTGGCAACAGGAACCGGAGTTGTACCGTGGCAACAGGAACCGGAGTTGTACCGTGGCAACAGGAACCGGAGTTGTACCGTGGCAACAGGAACCGGAGTTGTACCGTGGCAACAGGAACCGAGTTGTACCGTGGCAACAGGAACGGAAGTCAGAATCCTTTTAGAGGAACACGAAGGGGAACCACTGGGTAACGTGGTATAACCACAGTATAACCTGGTTAGTGAGATGGAGAAGGCGGCAGGTTTAAATAGGGTTCAAGGAATCATACCAACACCGTTCACCTGGGACTCGCAGGTGGAATGAGGATACCTGAGTGCTATGTAAATTAATTGGTGGTATACGAGGATCTCCAGTGCAGGTGGGGTGCAGTACCTTAACTTGACCAGCAGAGGGCGCCAGAGTACCTAGGTCTTCATGCTCTAGGATGGACGATCGCGCATGCGCGCCTGCCTTCTGCTCAGACGGATCGCGGAGGCGGCGTGGGACACATCCTGGCTCTCCTCCCTCGAGCTGCAGGCCGGAACCAGGGAGCGACGCGCCACGAGGGACCTCAGGTTAGTTTGTCAGGCGTCCCAACATGGCGGCCGCGGTCCGACCGCGGCGCGGGGCATTACACTGTATTAGTACCTGCTCTCTCTATTTTGTATGTCCTCTCTATAAGAAATTCCTTTTGTTTTATCATTCTCCCTCCCCCCCTTCTCCTCCTAGGAGGTCCCATTGTCCATTGTTTGAAGGTCCTGTGTGGTTATTCAATCTGTGATGTTATCTGTTTGGGTGGATGCAAAGTGTGTTGGTCCTTGACTGTATCTGTGTGTGTTGTGAATAAACAATTCTATTCTGACCCAACTTGAAGTCACGGCTCATGTTTTTGGGTAGCAGTCATCATCTGCTTGCTGTGCCAACAAAAAGCTCCAGGTCTACAGCTTCGGCTTATTTCTGGGGGTGCTAGCCAGACTCTCTACATGCACCTGTCTTAAAGCTGTCACTGAGGTTCTGGAGAAAGGCGTGAGGTCACGAGGAGAACCCGGATGTCCAGTGACGAAACGGCATTTGACAGATGTGACCCTGTCCGGGAACAGAGATCTGTTACAATGCTCTTTTCAGTTCTGCTCTAAATTCATTTAAAATAACCCAAAATAAAAGCATAATCTGCACACCTGTTGATTATCCATGTTTTTGTTCTAAATATCTTTCCCTGTCCTCCTTCCTTATTTTTACACAAGTGAAAATTGGGGAAGCCAATTTAAAACTAAAAGGTGTTTGATACAGGCTGAAGTGATCTCCCCACATCACTCGTTAGAGTCATTTTCCTTCCTTTCTTTCCTAATTGGATGTTTTACTGAATATTAAGGTCTCATCTGCTGATATTTTACTTTATGGGAGTGAGTCTCTCTCTCCCCCCCCCACTTGCCTAGTTTCAACCATTTTTAGTTTTTCTATCCTTTACGTTCCCACCTGTTGCTCCTTTTAGTCCTCAAATTACCCGCAGTGAATTATTTTTATATTTTATCTATTGTATAAATAAAATTCAGAGAGGGGCAAAGCAGGCAACCAAGGTGATCAGACCTGTCATTATGGAGCTCTGGGTCTCCAAACTTTCGTGCCCCAATAAGGGCCGATTTTGTACC
Organism: Leptobrachium leishanense; assembly: GCA_009667805.1. Classification (NCBI taxonomy): domain Eukaryota; kingdom Metazoa; phylum Chordata; class Amphibia; order Anura; family Megophryidae; genus Leptobrachium; species Leptobrachium leishanense. The sequence continues at coordinate 227,020,506 of CM019067.1, read as the reverse complement.
TCACCTTGTAGCTGAGCACTACCAGGACTCTCGAAATGGAAGAGCTCCTTCTCTGAGGGTATCTCAAAACCTGTTGAATTGGAAGAAGTCTGGTATGCTCCCAAACGTCCCATTGGCTGATCTATGTCACCTCCCCCCTCCTGAAGGGATGCCATTAGAAAGAAAAAAAATATTAAATGATGGGACAGATGGTCACATCCCACAGAAGTGGGATTGGTGTAGGAAGATGGCTTTTCACACCTTTTAGGGCTGCATGTGGAAATAAGATGATACTTCAGCCTGTATCAAACAAACACCTTTTAGTTTTAAATTGGCTTCCCCAATTTTCACTTGTGTAAAAATAAGGATGGAGGACAGGGAAAGATATTTAGAACAAAAACATGGATAATCAACAGGTGTGCACATTATGCTTTTATTTTGGGTTATTTTAAATGAGCGCAGCCCCCACTCTCTGGAACGCTCTCCCTCGTACTGTCAGACTGTCCCCTAAAACATTCCTATTTAGGGAAGCCTACCACCCAACTCACTGACGCAACCATCAATCACTCTCACCTTACAGTCCTCTCCTCCGGTTTCCAACCCCAACCCTCCTAGATTGTGAGTTCCTACGGGAATAGGGCCCTCATCTCCTCCTGTACTGTTTGTCAAATGTTGTTCAATGTATTGTAACCCTGTCTATACTGTGCTTATTGTACAGCGCTGCGGAATATGCTGGCGCTTTATAAATAAAGAATAATAATAAAACGAGATTTACTCTGCACTTCTCGGCTCATAGGTGACCAGGACTTTGTCCTGGCAATGAAAGGGGATTTAGCTATGCTATTGGTGCTTCCAGAGAACCTGGTGTGCAGAGCTGAGAGCAGGCAGTAAGTCCCAGGTGGTTGGGCAGAGGTGGTGGCATCCAATCATGACTATGAATGTACTTGCTGACGGGCCCACCGAATAAGTCTTCAAAACTGCTTGTCCAAACATCATCTTACATGCTCCATTTGTGGGTGAAAAGACTGTCTTGTGCCTGACCGAGGGCTGGCTCTGACATTTAAGAATGCTGTCTTTCCTGGCTGCCTTGAGGGGTTAGTCAGAAAGAATCAAAATTTTGGTGTAGTTTGATGATTCTATTTTGCCGAAACTACAGTGAATTCACTATGCACCGTAAGGTCATCTTAGTGTGCTGAAGAGTCGACAAGGCCACATGATAAATTTGGCGAATGTCGCCGAAGAGCATCGAAGACTGGCGAACTGGACTTGGCGAAAATCAACCAAATGAAAAAACATAAAAAACCAAACTCTCCTATTCTCCTAACTAATAAAGACCCTTTAAAAATGAAAAATTGAGAAACAAAAATTTTGTCTAAAAATAAGACTGAAAATGAAAAAACATTTTTTTAAAAAAAAGAAAATTAAAGTTGATATTACTTTTTTACATTGAACATCGCCTGTTTAACCTGTCTCACTGATTCACCAAAAAAATCAGGTGTCACGGGGCACCTGGCTGGAGCCATGGTGGGCCCTTTATACTGGGTGTTGTTAAGCCCTTTAGGCAGGTTTGTTGCTGGCCGTGTATTTCTGTGCTGGGTTCTGCACCATGCAGATGCTAGACGCGAATGACAGAACTAGGGTACACACACGAGGAAACCCTGCACTGGGGTAAGGTCCTTAAAATGGCCTTCTAAATCTATGCAGGATACAGGGCAAATAATAAACACCACAGTAATAACAGGAGTAGGCAAGAGACAACAATGCGAAATGCCCAGAAGCAAACACAGACCCCTAAACTAGAATGAGGTCTTTAAGCTGGCCTCTAACAGAGACTATAATATGCTGGTTGGATAAATACAACAAGACAAGTAAACAGGACACACACAGAATATAAATAATAATCAAGAGTAGTCAGAGAATGACAGAAGGTCTAAATACCGGAGTAGAGTGTCAGCCGTATTCCAGGGATCAATCAAATCAGACAAGCAGAGGTCGGTACACAGGATTATCAATATACAGGATACGGGGAGCAGACAAGAGACTAGTCAAGAATACAAACCAATAGTCATACACAGAATCACAAAACAGCAGACAGGGATAATCTGAAAGAGCAGTATATAACAGACCAAGATCAGATAACAGAACAGCTATCACAATAGCAGACACTCCGTAAACGGGGCCGGACTGGGGTTAAAAATCAGCCCTGGAAATAATTTCATACCAGCCCCAGTGATATGCGGTGTGTTTGAGGGTATCACTGAGCTGTACAGTATATGCGGTGTGTTTGAGGGTATGAGCTGTACAGTATATGTGGTGTGTTTGATGGTATCAGAGCTATACAGTAATGTGCTTTGTGTTTGAGGGTATCGCAGAGCTATACAGGAATGTGCGCTGTGTTTGAGGGTATCGCAGAGCTATACAGGAATGTGCGGCGTGTTTGAGGGTATCGCAGAGCTGTACAGCCTATTTACACCCCCAGGCCCCTCTCAATATTTTGACCTCCCCAACCAGCAAGCCCCTCAAATTCTTTTGAACCCCCCCCAGCAGGTCCCTCACTTTCTTCTACCCCCCCCATTCATCTGATGAGGGTCCTGGGGGGGTAGAAGAAGGTAAGGGACCAGCTGGGGGTTCAAAAGGATTTGACGGGCCTGCTGTTTGGGCGGTCAAAAGATTGAGAGGGGCCTGCCTTCTGGGGGATCCAGCCATCAATGAATAAGTCACTCACCCAACTCTAGTCGCCTCACCAGTGAGTGCTGCTTGTGGTCCTGTGCTGCTTGTGGCTCTGCCTCAGCCTGTCCTCCCGCTGCCGGGAGTGGGTTTAAAATGTAAGCTGCGGGCAGCAGCCAACTGGGAGAAAGGTGCAGAGCCAGCCCAGGAGCCTTCAACGGGCGTTGGCCGGCCTCCTCCTTTAGCTGCGGCCACTAGCAGCAGCATGTGAGACACGCGGTGTGGAGACGTTCTGCACCTGCGTGTCTCTAGGCGCATCATGTGGTGGGTGAAGGGGGCAGCGCTGGCACCAATACAGCATGCGTGCTGTCCCCAGCCTCAGTATCTGGGAAGGCAGGCACACTGCAGCGGCTGAGTGTCAGCCCAGCCCCTCTCACGCAGCAAGTTATCCCAGCCCCTCTCAGTGAGAGGGGTCAGGCCGGGCTAACTTTCTGAGTGAGAGGGGCTGGGCTAACTTGCTGAGTGAGAGCCAGAGAGTCCGATACTGGAGTTGAGCAGTAAGCGGCCCAAAGTTTAAGCAGCTTACCGGGGATTCATCCTGGTAGTCCTGTCCGTAAATAATGACTCATCCAGGAGCAGGGAGCTGATGCACTGCTGGCTATATTTATGGGGACAGGGAAGGTCATGTGACCACAGGCCAGATCAGCCACAGGGAATCCAGGAGCAGAGAGCCTGGACTGGCTAGCACAGAGCACCTCAAGAGCTGGCCCGGATCACTCTCACCAGCAGGGGGCCTGGTTAGAAGGTGGAAATGTGACCTCAGGTCATTTCACTGTTACTTCGGTTAAGATTCGTGTTCCATCCAGTACTTCTCTATGGGCCTGTTTCACTGCCGCTGAAGATTGCCAAGATCACCAAATCGACAAAATTAATTGAAGGGATACTAAAAATAGAGTTCCATCTTTTGCCCTTAATTGGGCAGAGGCTGTCAGTAGCCTCTGTCCAATTATTAGGGATGTGCATGGCTGAAAAATTTGTTTAGTTTATTTTCGTTTCGTTACGTTTTTAAATCATTTCATTTTCAGGATTTTGTAACTAATTTCAATTCGGATCGATTTGAAATTTTGAATCGATTCGAATTTCATTTATCAATTCGATAGTTGATATCAATTAGAATTTTGGATCACTAGATAAAACCCCAATTAATCAAATTTTGCTGTTAAAAGAAAAGCTAGGGTTAAATTTTAAGCTGTGTCACAGATTTAGTATTTGAGCCAAATTAAACAGTGAAACAAAATTAATTTGTTTCATAAAGTCCTTTGCTGACTATTACTTGTATTGTAAGTTAAGATCAATTGGATAGTTGATATCAATTTCATTGTTAATTTCAAATTCGATAGTAGATATCAGTTATTCAAATTTTTCTTTTATGATGATGACACAGTGTAATATGAAATAAATTTGTTCTATACCGTTTCGTTTCGAATTCGTATCGTATTGATTTGTTATTCGGAAGTACTTCCAAATACAAGTTATCAAATTTTACTCCAAATTCCGAATTTTTCCGAAACGAATGCACATCTCTACCAATTATTATAATTTTCTTTTTAGGTGAATTTACCTTCTGTCCCTCTCTGCGCACAGCTCCTCCTCTTCGGCTCAGGGACTCCAGACCCCAGAAGGCCCAGAAACTTTTCTGTGTAATTTGTGGTCCTATACAACTTGTGTAGCGTAAGAGCCAAAAATTGCACAGCGCAACGGGATTTATGCGCTTTACGTATGGAAGTTACAGAAGCTTACAAAATGATACAGAACAGATGGTGAATGAGATTCAGCTCAGATTAATGTCAGAACAGCAGAGGCATGCAATGTAAAGTCACATTCCGCATGTGTGGGGCACGCACAACAATATTAAATGTATGCTTTCTAATGCAAGGATCCTCAATAACAAGATGGGGGAACTAGAGGCAATAGCATATACTAAGCAATACGACATAATAGGTATAACTGAAACGTGGTGGGATGAAACGCATGGCTGGGCTGTAAATTTACATGGTTACGTATTGTTTAGGAGGGATAGAAAACAAAGGGGGAGGAGTATGTCTGCATGTCAATTATGATTTAAAGCCAAATAGTACACAAATGGTAAGCGATGAGGGAAATGTGGAATCTCTTTGGCGAATGAACGGGGAAATCAACTATTGGTTGGCATATGCTATAAACCACCTAATCTAGATAATGATAAGGAAGACCAGCTGTTAGAGCAAATCAAAAAGACTGCACATCTGGGTAGCACTTTAATTATTGGAACGTTAAATTTCCTGGACATTAATTGGGATAGTGTGACTAGTAATTCAGTAAAGGGAATCTGCTTTCTGAACCTGTTAAATGATACCTTCATGACACAGCTGGTAGAAGCACCAACTAGAAAGGATACTTGTCTGGATCTGGTTAGAACAAACAATGCAGATCTTTTCTCAAATATTCAAGTAAGGGAGCAGTTGGGAAACAGTGATCATAATATGGTGTCTTTTGAAATAAACAAAAAAAAGCACATTCATAGGGGGCATGCTAAAACATATACAGGGTTATTCAGATAAAGGTGAAAATCTGGAGAACTTTTGGAGAAGTGAAAATTCTAGGTCAAAATAGCCAAACCAGAAAAATTCTCCCATTTATCTCATGGTTTTCCAAAACTGCTATTTTGACCTAGATTTTTCACTTCTCCAGAGATTCACCTTTCTCTGAATAACCCTGATAATATTAAAATAAAGGAAGCTCTCAATGTCATTGACTGGCAGAAACTCTTTCATGGGAGAAACACAGAGGATAAGTGGAATATCTTTAAGCTAACACTAGAACAATACATGTCCCAATATATTCCACTGGGTAATAAATCTAAAAGAAACAGACTGAAACCAATGTGGCTCATTAGAAAGGTAACCAAGGAAATGAAAAATGAAGGCTTTTAAATCTGAGGCATCCAATAAAGCATATAAGGTAGCCAATAAAGCATGTAAATAATTAATTAGATGGGCTAGACTAGAAAATGAAAACGAAATCGCCAGAGAGCAAGACCAACCCTAAAAGATTCTTTAGGTACATAAATTCTAAAAAACACAAGAGTGAAAGTGTAGGTTCACTAAAATCTGAGTCAGGGGTATGGTTAACTGAAGATCGAGATAAGGCAGAAACTTTGACTATTTTTCTTCAGTATTTATCAAAGAGAAACCAATAACAGGAGACATGCAATTCATTGATAACAACTTACTATTAAAATGTGATTGGTTGACTCAAGAAAAGGTGTTGCAGCAACTAAATAAAGTGAATGTGAACAAATACCCAGGGCCGGATGGAATTCACCCACGAGAACCGAGGCAGCTATGTGTTGAAATATGTAAACCTCTGTTCATAATCTTTCAAGATTATTTTCTTTCAGGAATTGTACCAAAGGATTGGAGAAAAGCTGATGTAGTCCCTATATTCAAGAAAGGTTCAAAATGTATGCCTTGGAATTATAGACCTGTGAGCTTAACATCTGTGGCTGGGAAAGTATATGAGGGGTTACTAAAGGATAATATACAGGAATTTATTATTATTTTATTTTTTTCGAGAAAGGATTTTACCAGGAAGGATACATTGAGATTTCTCTCGTTTTCAAGTATGTCCTGGGTGGTGAGTATGTACCATTAGGTGTCTTGCTGGAGAGGTGCTCGTCGGGATCAAACCCATGACTCCACAGGCTCTCTCCATGCAGAGCAGTGATATTATCTCTACTCCACCCAGCCGGTACATTGAGAGGTATGATGTAATTAGCAAAAATCAGCATGGTTTTATGAAACACAGATCATGTCAGACTAACCTAATTGCATTCTATGAAGAAGTAAGTAGAAGTATAGATCAAGGGGTTGCAGTGGATGTGATTTACTTGATTTTGCCAAAGCTTTTGACACAGTTCCACACAAACGGTTACTATTCAAATTAAGAAAAATTGGTCTAAACGAAAATACTTGTTCTTGGATAGAACACTGGCTAATGGATAGGGTACAGCGAGTGGTCATAAATGGTAAATTTTCAAGATGCACGTCAGTGGTAAGTGGTGTCCCTCAGGGGTCTGTTATAGTACCGATTCTATTCAATTTATTTATAAATGACCTTGAGATAGGCATCGAAAGTCATGTATCTGTGTTTGTAGATGACACAAAACTAGGAAAAGTAATACAATGTGAGCAGGATGTTACTTCGCTGCAGAGGGATTTAGATAGATTGGGCACTTAGGAGGCAGATGAAATTTAATGTAGATAAATGCAAGGTTATGCACTTTGGAGTGAAGACCACACAAGCAACTTATACCCTAAATCAGGGCTCAAAATTTCAGGTCCTGATCTACTAGCCAGGCCTTATAAGTTACTCGCCATCCATTAAGCTACCTATCCCAGTCCCATACTGCACATTTTCATCGCAGTGATAGAGCAGTGACCCTATGTAAAGTATATATGGCACTGAAGTGGAGTTTGTTTCAGAAAATCCCTTCATCTGCTGAATCCATTCAGTGGGTGACAGGTATTATTCGAAGGGGGTCTGTATTAGAGACTCCATCTGATTCCGAGTAACCCTGCACCATCCAGCAATGGATGGTGAGGGCTTAATCATTACAGATAGCCTTGCAGGCTTCGTGTATGTGAAGCCTGCAGGGCTTTTCACACGGTCCAGGGCTGAGTGATGCTCTCTTTTGCCTTCTGTGCCTTCAGATGGTGCCTGCGCATCATCGGAAGGGCCCACCTTCCGCAACGTTTGCACTGCTGGCACAAACTGCGTAATGTGGAACACTAAGCTCGATGGAGGTCCTCAGACCTCCATCCAGGTTAGTTAGAGCTAGGGCACCCCCTCTTATTTTCATGTGTAGAGCTGTGTTTAAATCCTTGTCGTGGCAGTACTTATTTTTGGCCACCGGAGGGAGACAAGCGTGATGAGAGACACTGAACTTTGCATTGAGACTACATTTCCCGGCATGCTTTGCGGGCTGACACAGGAAGTGGGTGGGACAGACAGCGTTACATCCTGAGCCTCGTGGAGATAGCTGGCAGAGCTCGCCAGGGAGTGAGTGAGACAAGACGCAGTGCTGCAGAACGCAAGAGTGACTAGGCCGGAGCGCAGGTGCGGCCTATCAGAGTTCCAGATCGGGTTGTTCAGCCTTACAAGAGGGAGACCCAGCGATCCACCATCTTATCCAAGCTGCTATTAAGGAAGCCGGAGGACCCCGAGTTAGGCGTACCGCAAGTCGATCGGATTGGGAGAGCAGGCGGTAAGCTGGACAAGTCACGGCCGGAGCAGAGAGAGCCAGACAACGGATCCAGTAGCCGGCACCCCAGTCAAAATCGAGCGGAGAGACGTCCTGGGTCAGCGGAGCCTTAAGAATCTGGCGGATGGGTGAGAGGCCTCCAAAGGCCATTTGTGATTAACGAAAGCACGCTGCTGTTGTTTCTAAAACCCACAGGGCCCCAACTTGACTAGTCGAAGACACCGTTTAAGCAATTCACTGGCCAGTTGAATAGTACCCGGGTACCACAATACACACACACATTTACATTCCGGGACTTAACCTGTGCGGGACTCACTTCCTAATCTCCGAAAGGGATTAAAGATTTGTTTCTTTTTTCTGTTTCCGCTGCGCGTCTCTCGAATTTCGATGCATTATATTTTCTGTTCCGATGCGCGTTTTCCCGAAATACGAAGCCTCGTATTTCTTTTCCGCTGCGCGTTTCCCGAAATACGAAATACTGTAAATATATCTACGAACACCATGTTATCTATTACATGCCATTCATTTTAGTAAACTATATAATTTATAAAATCCACAACGGTGCCGGAGTATATTTATTCCCTAGTGCGGGGAGACTGACCCGTGCTTCAATTTCAGCAGCTCCTCCGGGAGCGCTACACATGTTACCCCATCCTTTTTCATTCCCCCATCCTTTTTTATTCCCCCATCCTTTTTTATTCCCCCATATCCTTTTTATTCCCCCATGTTTTTTCATTCCCCATGCTTTTTCATTCCATGCTTTTTTATTCCCCCATGATTTTTCATTCCATGCTTTTTCATTCCCCTATGCTTTTTCATTCCCCCATCCTTTTTCATTCCCCCATCCTTTTTCATTCCCCCATGCTTTTTCATTCTCCCATGCTTTTTTATTCCCCATATGCTTTTTTCACACCCCCCCATAATCTTTTCATTCTCCCCTCCTCCCAGGTTCATTTCCCCTTAGCTTGTACCTGGAAGCCAGCAGCAGGTCTCATCTCCAATCCTCCGCAGTCTGCACGTGTATGCCACAGAGAGCTGGGAGGAAGTGACGTTATATGATCACTTCCTCCCAGCACCGCTGTGGTGCTGTGTAACATGACAGGCTGGGAGGAAGCGAGTCCCTACTCCTGTGGCTGTGCCTTAGAGAATGGCAGAGGTTGGAGGTGCGGCCAGCGTTTGCAGACTGCAGCATCACGCTGCTGATATATGACAGCCCTGGTTAGTGCTAGTGTCGGCAAGGAGCCAATGCTAGCACCTGAAAGGGAATGCCAGTGGCGTCTCCATGCCAACACTAGCATTCTACTGACAGGTTAATTTTCACTCGCCCTCCCCCAATTTCTACTCGCAAGTTGCGAGAGGGCGAGTGAAAATTTTGACCCCTGCCCTAAATGGTACTGAGTTACGGAAATCAAAGCAGGAGAAGAATTTAGGAATAATCATAGACTTCAAACTAAGTAACAATGCCCACTGTTAAACAGCAGTTGCCAAGGCCAGTAAGGTATTGGCATGCATTAAAAGGGGAATTCACTCTCGGGATGAAAACATAATTTTGCCTCTTTAAAAATCAATTGAAGAATGCACCTTGAATATGCCGTGCAATTTTGGACACCTGTCTTAAGAAAGGATATTATGGCGCTAGAAAAAGTGCAGAGATGGGCAAATAAATTAATAAGGGGAATGGAATTTTTAAGTTATGAGGAAAGACTAACAAGCTTAAACCTGTTAGAGGGGATCTGATAACTTTATATAAATATATACGGGGCCATTATAAACCATTGTCTGGAAACCTATTCATAAATAGGACTATGCACAGGACACGAGGTAACCCATTTAGACCGGACGAAAGGAATTTCGGCCTAAAGCATAGAAAGGGTTATTTTACGGTGAGAACAATAAAGCTGTGAAATTCTCTGCCTGTTGAGGTGGTTGGGTCAGAGACTGTACAGACTTTTAAGCAACGACTGGATGACTTCCTTTAAAAACCTAATATTAAAGGGATACTCTAGGCAACATGACCACCTAAGCTATTTTAGGTGGTCATGATGCCCGGAGTATGCCGCCCTCTGTCTCCCCTCCCTCCGCTCGGCAGTTCAGCAGAAAAAGCTGAAAACAGCTGAGAGATGCGGAGGAGTTTACTCCGCCCTCCCAGCTGTCAGTCAGCAGAGCGGGAATCATATTTCCCGCTTCTGCCGACTTTTGCCGAGTAGGAGACGTCATCGCGCCAAAAGCGCGATGACGTCTCCAACTCGCCGCAGTAGCTGGCGTCAGCGGCTGAGGGTTAGTGTTGCGCGCATCCTCTTGCGCGCAACACTAATCCTCAGAGGGAGCCGGGAGGAAGCCTGCCGATTGGCTGGCTTACATGAGAGGCGCGCATGTGCGCTTCTCACGTAAACCAGAAGGCAAGAAGAAGCAAGAAGGACGGGAGCGGAGGAGGGAGGTGAGTATAAAAAAAAAAGACGCCACTGGAAACAAGTGGATTTTAGGGTAAGTATTACAGTTACACAAATAAAAATAACTTTTTATTAAGGGAATAGGGATAGATTAGGATAAAAAAATGGGGGGGGGGTGATTATTGAGTAGAGTGTTCCTTTAAGGGTTATAATATTTTATATGTGGATATAAGCTGCTCCAAGGAGAAATCTGACTGCCATTCTGGGGTCAAGGAACTTTTTCAGATGGTGATTCATTTTTTTTGCCTTCTTTTGGATCAACAGCAGCAGGTGATGTGTGAAAGGCCAAAAATGATGGATGCCTGTCTTTTTTCAGCTTAAGTTCCGTAACGTCTGGTCAGAACGATGCATTGGAGCTGTGCATGCATGCATGCGCAGATCCGATCCATCGGCTGCCTCTGAGACCACCTGCTGTAAAGAGCGGTCTCCGAGAGGGTGTCGTCGGTATGCTCTCTGTGTACTGATGTCACTAGTGACCAATCTGGCAACTGGCAGCCAGGGAATTAAAAAATCCCGGCTGCTGGTGACGCATGGTTTCTCCAGACCGGGAGAGCTGTGGGGGCACTCCTCACATCCTGACTACTTTAAAAACATGAAGTCTTCAGGATGAGTAGAATTTCCCTTTCAAGGTAAATCAGAGTTAGGCTTCTTCAAATTTATGACATGGCCTTTAAGTGGGTAATCAATGACACAACTAGAGGAAACCTATCTGCAGGAATAAGAAAAATATGAGGTGTGTATGAGCGTATCACAGAACTCCACATCATTAAAGCTCACAGTACTGTGCAGTGTGTATGAGGGTATCACAGAGCTCCACAGCAATAAAACTCACAGTAATGCGAACTGTGTATGAGCATATCACAGAGCCCACACACAGTCACACGTCCATATACCCACATATACGGTCACACATACCTACATCCAGTCACACACACCCAGAAATCCACAACCCTTGCCCCCAGTCAGGGTGGCCTGGATTGTGTGAGGGCTCAGGAAACTTTGTGAACAGGCCTACCTGAAGCCCTCAGTGCCATGGCCTCTGACAAGGCGGCAAAATGCTGCTTCTGACAAAGTGCTGTCTGGAGCCACCGATGGCCTGCCCAGCCAATCTGTGTAATAACCATTTTATTATCAGGGTTATTCAAAAAGAATCAAAGCCACCGCACGTTCGGTGACTTTTCGTTCTCTTCAATTCGGTACGATTTGGCGATCCCATTTTGGCAACCATGCGGTGTATCCAGCAAGCACCACAGGGCCGCCGAAATGGAGGGAAAAGTCCGCCGCAAACCCACCGAAAACTCACCGTAAAACCAGGCACACTGAAACCCGCAAAAACATCTGGATTAACCCGCCGAAAACGCTGGATAAACCCGAGCAGGAGCCGATCACACGCGGCGCAGCCGCTGGAAAAAGCCAACACCGCAGATGAATGGAGTGAATAAATTAAAAAAACTGTTTGCTTGAATGTTTGAAAAGTGAAATTACTGAGCGAAAATGTCTGAAATTGACATATGAGGTCCAATGAATGATAATAAAAAGGGCTGTTACAGAAAAAATAAGTAAAGTTAAAAAAATCTTTTTTAAAAAATCGGATTTTTTTTAAAAAAAATAAATCCCGAAAAAATGCTTAAAATATCCTAAAAAAATCTATAGATAAAGAGACTCTTTACTGCAGAATATTATAATCAACAGTTTATTAGATATTGAATTAAAACGGGAATATTTTTGACATTGAAGCCTAAGGGATGCGCCTGAATAAACCTGCCGAATTAAACCACCAAATGACAGGGCATTTCGGGAACCTTTCACTGCTGTTTTTTGTTCTCTGAATAGCTGAAGCATTGCTTCTCTATGGGGATTTCACTGCCCTCGAACAGGCACCGTATGTGCAGGCAATTCGCCAAGATTTGGTGAATTGCCTGCTCTCTGGATAGCCGAACGGCCAAGAAAGGTAACCGAGCGATGATTTTCAGCGTTCGGTTCCCTTTCGGCAGCCATTCGGATCTCTTTGAATAACCCTGTATGTGTATTAGTAAAATTGGTGTTCATTATATTTAAAGTTTCCTTACCTTGAGTGCAAATAGAGTCTGGACAAAAAATCTCAGGTTCTATGGGAATAAAAAACATGACAAAGCTTACATTAATATATTTATGAATTTTTCAAACTCAATGAAAAAAACCTATCTAATCATTTTTATTTAGATTTTCAAGCATACGTAAAGTTCTGATATCCCTGTTATGGTACTTAACCCCTTAAGGACCACGGGTCTTTACAGTCAATGCATTTATGACGGAACAGTTCTGTCATTGGATCTTAAGGGGTTAAAGTCGAAGTATTGCTGTTTACCTGCACAAAATGAGTTTCCATGATTTTAATGTCAATTTATTGAGCTCACGAGCACAATTCTTGTTAATTCACTGAAAATTAAATGAACTGCAATTTTCTAAGAATTAAAAACCTACAGAACTCTGAGAGCATGGTTCTGACACTACATCTCCGTCTACTTGGAAGTGTATTTTTAGATTATTTGCTACAATTAAAATACTGCAAACTGAATGGAATGGAAATATAATGGGGAAAAAGCAAGAGCCTCCTATTTCCTCTTTGAGGACCCCTGCTGGTTTAGACATAAAATTTACCCTTTCTGAGCACTAGAAGCAGTGAGCATATTAAGATAATAAGAGACATAGTTATTCACTGATACAATCATATTCCCATTTGTTATCTGTATAAGGTGTGGGAAAATTAGATAGCTAACCAAAATAAGTTGAATAAATTGATAATGATAATAAGGAAAACCTAAATCTAAATATGACATGTATTTTAAAATAGAAGCAGGATATGTGAGCTTAACGATACCTGGACATAGCAGGGCTTCCACTGTTTCCAGAAACTCTTCAGCTGCCAGCTCAGCGTAAACACTTAGGTTCTTCACTCTGCTCTTAACGTTACAGGCTATCTTTTCCAGTTCCTTTTTCTCAGCAATGCTATTAAACATGTCTCCTATGCCTATAGCATACACTTCTACTCCTTTACATAGCCATTCCAACTTGTCACTGTCCTTAGGGTCATATCGACCATCTGTGATCACAATGGCCACCACTTTACTCACAGCCCTTTGGTTTGGTTGTATGATCTGCTCATAGGTATACTTCAGAGCTGACGGCGTCCATGTGCCTCCAGCTAACCACTCCATAGACTTCACTTTGCTTATGAAAGAAGATTTGCTGATTATAGTGGGATCATTCATTCTGATTGCTTGTATATTGCCTTCATCACTGTATTGCACCACTCCAAGACGAGAACCTGTTTAAAAATATTGAAAGTATTAGTAGAGAACATACAATCAAGGTGATATGTATATACTTTTAAGGTTTCTTTGCATATGGCCTTTGCTTTTCCTTTTTTTAAGTCATGTTACTTTAGTGTTGTAAACTGTATGTTTCATGGCCGGTCTATTGCTGGTGCTTGTCAAATATAGGATTTTTATAACAATTACTTCATTTGGTGGTACAGATTTGTCTATATATTAAAGATGATACATCTTGTTCTTCATCTTTGTAACTTTAATCTATGCCTTGTCATCACTGTGTCTTCATTCTCATTTATTTTGGTGTAGTCTCTCCTCTAAACTCACGGCTAGAATCCATGCTACTGCTGAACAGATCCAGATGTAGATCCCAGTTGATATATTTGCATGTGATCGGATACAAATGTTTTTCGAATTTTTTTTTAAAAATCTGTTTTGATAGTTTTCCTTTCCGCACGTAAAAAATATGGGCTCCATTCACTGAATATGAACAATTGCAGCTTCAGGTTGGATAATCACATAGGAAAATGTTGCCTAATAATCCTGAATCATCCGACATTTCCTTGTGCATTTGCTAAACTGATGTTGACAAGTACATCTTTGCTATTCGAGTGGAGTTGCACTTGTCAGTGCTACTTGGTTGTTTGTAATAGGGGCTCAAAATGTATAAATTTGTAAAGATAGTGGAGATTAGGGCTGAAACAATTCATCATCTAATCAATAATTAATTTATTTGCAAAGTATTTTACCAGGAAGGATACATTGAGATTTCTCTTTTTTTCAAGTATGTCCTGGGTAATGAAAATTGTTGTCATCTATTCTCATTATTGATTATGTAGTCGAAAAAACCCTTTAATGCCCGAGGACGTGCCAGGTGCGTCCTACGTCCTACGTGCCAGGTGCGCCTCGGCATCCTGCAATAGTGAATTAAACTGCCAGCCCCCTTCGTGATCGCTCCCCAGCAGCGATCACTTCCGGTTTAACTGTATACGCATCTGGCAGCGAAAAAGAGCGATGGAAGCGATCTGCATCACTTCCAGCTGCTCTTTTATTATTGCAGAGATGCCTCGACATCGATGCATCCTGCAATAGTAATTTTACCTGCCCGACCGCTTTTTGATCGCTCTCTGGGAGCGATCATGCCGGTATACCCGGTGAAGCAGTCAGTAGGCGAAATGAGTCCCCCGAGGTGTCGAGGCACTCATCTGAAAGCATCTTGACTGCTTAGAGGGGTCGAGGCACTCAGCCAAATAATAATAAAAGAAATAAAGTTAAAAAAAAGCCGCCCCTGTTCCCCAATGTATTTTGAAAAAAAATGCTTTGGAAATAGCAAAGTGCTAATTTTACTAATTGTCATAGAAGTTGGAAAATAAGCAAGAAACACGTACGTAGAAGAGTTAAGTACACTGCGCAAATTGCTTATGGGAAAAAAGAGGGGGGGAGGCAGAGGATGATTTTTTACATAGAATTTTTGTTTACTTAAAAAGAATTTTTTTTTTATCCGGTGAATTGATTAATCGAAAAAATAATCGGCCAACTAGTCGATTGTGAAAATAATCATTAGTTGCCGCCCTACTGGATATCAAAACACATATTGGGCAGAATAAAGAAGGAAAAATGTTACTTCTTATAAAACCAACCCTAAACCTCTACCAAACTCTATAAAACCAAAATTGAAAACTGCCTACTTCCTGCCATCTGTACACAATCAATTAAAACGATGAAAGATGTAGTAACTGCAGTATATAATTATTAATAGCATGTCTATCATTATATAAGACAGTGGCTCGGTCCTCATTTTCCTACAGAGCACCACAATTATGGAATAACCTCCCAGACATCATCAAATCTTCCCCCAGTCTTAAGTCACTCAAAAGCTCCTTACTAACATACCTCAATACAGAATGCACCTGTAAACATGTAACCTAGTGACTATATTTCCTACATATTTTTTTCTTTTAATCTGTATATTTGTGTTATTTTTTTTTTTTTTTTTTTTTAATATCTTGCATTGTATTACTTGTATTTCTGTAACTGTAACACTTCAATGTTCTTGAACCAGGACGTGCTTGAAAACGAGAGAAATCTCAATGTATCTTCCTGGTAAAATCCTTTATAAATAAATAAATAAATAAATAAATAAATAATATAAAATCCAGCTTCTGTTCTTGGGTTGTAAACTTAGCAACTCCATAGATTTTAATGGCTCTGGAAAGTTTATGCAACGTTCTGATTAAGTTTACACCAGAGATGGAATAGAGCCCATAGTTATGTGGGAAAAAACTTGAGACTAGTAAGGTGCATGCTGTTTAAAATGTTATAATTCACATCATAAAGTTTAGTACTAGGAACTATTGACATATTCAAATTCTATATGTTTTTGTTTTCTAGAACTGATGTAGACTTTGGTCCAATAACAGAGCTCCTCATTAACTGTCCACTTGTCCTCAATAACTGACAGACAGAAATCATGTTTTTGTTGCTGCCTGTTATAATAGTGTTCTAACAGTTTGTGTTTGCTTTTTGATAGAGTAAGGACTTGACAGGTAAAACGATGATGACCGTTTTCTAAAAAGTATAGCTAAGGTGTCTGAATATTTATTGGTTAAAATGTTGATAACTTGGATTGTTTGTGAAGAAACAACTCTTTAAATATTATCCTATGCTGAAAAGAACAATACATTATTAATTTTCCAAGAAAGCAGAGAAATACACTGTAATACAGAATATTACAGTGATCAGTCACAGCATTAAAGCTTTTTGCCGAATATCGTGTAGGTCTCTCTTGTGCTGCCAAACAGTGAGGCATGAACTCCACAAGACACATGTTTGTGGTTTCTGGCACCAAGACCTTAGTAACAAATCCTTTAAGTCCTGCAAGTTGTGAGGTGGGGCCTCCATGGATCAGATTTGCTGTTTCAGCACATCCCACTGATACCCAGATCTCAATCCAACTGAGGATTTGGAGACCAGGACAACAGCTTGAAATTTTTGTCATGTTCCTCAAACCATTCCTGAACATTTTTTGCAGGGTGTATTATGCTCCTGAAAAAGGCCACTGCAGTCTGGGAACACCATTGCCATGGAAATGTGTACATGGTTTGCAACAATCTCTAGGTAGGTGGCACCGTGGCACGCGTCAAGCGTGTTCTGACAGCTTTCTAGCAGGATCAGCATTATGTTTTATAGTGGTTTGAGCTACAATAGATCTTATATGTGAATTGACCAGGCAGGTTAGCCAGCCTTCAATCCACTCATGCATCAATGAGCCTTGGGTACTTATGACCCAGGTCAAAATGATCACCACTTTTGGTAGATGCTAGCCACTGCATTTTGGTAATACTTGCCATTTTGGAGTTGCTCTGACCAGTTATCTGACCCTAACTAACTGTTTGTTTTCAAGTCACTCCGATCACTTGCCCATTTTTCCTGCTTCCAACACGTGAGATTCAAACACTGACTAGTCACTTGCTGTCTTGTATATCCCATCCCTTGAAAGGTGCGATTTTACCAATACAATCAATGTTATTCAGTTTAACTATCAGTGGTTTTAATGTTGTGCATGTTCAGTGTATATTGTCAGTGATCCACAACCCCAGCCAGAAACAAGTTTCTAAGAGACCTGGCAGCTCACCTCTCCAAATAGAAAGCAAAGGCTACTTAAAATAAACCATCATTTCATTTATCTGACTCACTCTGTCCTTATTTAAAAATATACCTGTCTGATCCACATATTTCTTCTTCCTTATATGGTTATCTTATTAGTCACATTACAACCTATACAACTTCTTTTGTTGTTCTCTACCTCTAAGCCCAAGCGATCTTGAAAATGACAGTCACCTGTCTACGTCCTAAAGATTGTAAGCTCATAGGCCATCGGGAAGAGCTCTTTATGTGTACCACTTGTAAAGGAATACTTTAGCTATAAATAGGAGGAGTGAAATGGTAGTTTACTGTATATATTTACCCCTCCTATCCCCCCTCACAATTTAACCATTTTTTTTAAAAACTTACCTGAATCCAGAGTTGGGCTCTCTACACTTCTCCATTGTCCTTGCCGTAGGCTTCCTGTGATTCACAGCCATTGCATGACCAGTGAGGGTCTGAACACTAGAGGTACCATCCAGCCAATTCAATGACTATCAATGTGAGTGCATTGAGAGCCATGGAAGGGAACTGGGTCCTGAATTTTAAGTCTCAATCCATGAAGCTCAGATGAGCACTCACTAAACTTCTTCGTGGAGTGAAACCCCTGCACTCATGGGGAGGGAGAAGGTTGAGGGCACTCCGAACAATGTGACCACCCAATTAACATTGAGTGGTGAAAGGGCCTAGAGTGACCCTGTAATGCTACATTGAAGATCAGAGTCCTCTATTCATTTTGTATGCTGTGTTGTGTTTTCTCTAATGTACAGCACTGCGAAAAATGTTGTAAAATACTTGTATGTTATCTCTACAAATGTCTGATTCATTTTGTAAGTTTAATTAAAGTATAGTAATTGCAGAGCAGTTGAGAAATAAATAATATATTAAAATGCCTTTCTTAGCATGTAATTATGGGTATGCAGTGTCGGAGTTTAATTAGCAATAATAACTTGTTAAATTACTAGGATGGTGTTGACCATTTACAAAATAGCTGCTTCAGACAGAAACATTGCAGGAGTACTAATTGACTACAGAAAAGAGATAATGACTGCAATTACTCAACCATGTATTAGTTCACAGTATTTTTTATGTGGAGAGGGAAAGCAAAAGAGAAGAAGATGATATATAAATGTATAAACTAAAAAAATAACACTAATTAATTTAGGGAAATTTACTGGTATTGTTATGAACTAGAAAACAGGATTTTTGTAACAAAGTGATAATGGGTTAAAACAAGCTTGTACAAAGTAAGTAAATCACAGTTTTTATTCTTTTTAAATCCAATTACAATTTAATAGGTTTAAATTGGCGATGCTACTAAATGGATGCGAAGTAATCATTTTACCTGTCATATCAGATGCGTTTTTTGCCATTTTCCCAATACGGTTAGCGATGTTGATGACAAAATTTTTGGCAAGGCTGAAGTTTGACTTGCCAACACTTTCGGAACTGTCAATCACAAATACCACATCAACTGGCTGGCATGATCTGTAACAATCTAAGCAAAGAAAAAAAGAAAGAAATATGTTTATTTTAATTATGAACGTATCATGTATTTGGGTCTTGGTTAAGGTAGTTTTACTCTCTGATCATAGTTTCAGATTAATATATCAATTCTTACCAGGTCTGATTTAGGGAAGACATAGGGGGTGAATCAGAGAGCACCGAAATGTTGTCGACATTTCGGTGCTCTCCCGTTTCCTGCACTTCGGGGAATCAAGTTTCCTCACCCTGCGGTGAATTCAGCATTCACTACAGGGTCCCCATAGGGCAGGGAATAGACCCGAAAATCTGACCACAACTGCCGAACTCCGGCCAAAAAAACGCATTTGATACGATGAGAAGTATCGGATCACTCGAACCGCCCCAAAAAAACAGCCGACAAGCTGACAAATGGGGTAAAAAGAACAAAAGAAAGCAAAACGATTGAAAGTGTCAAAATTGAAACACTATTTCCCAAAAATCTAATGAACCAAAATGTTTGGAATTAACATATAAGGTCCTATGAATTATAATAAAAAGGTCCGTTACAAAAAAAAGAAAATTTGCTATTAAAAAAAAGGAATTTGTTTTGCCGAAAAAAATCCAGAAAAATGACTAAAAGATCCTAAATAAATAAAGAGACCTTTTGACACATCCTCGGCACCTGCAGGCCTTCTGGGGGGGCTGGGCACCCGACGGCATTGCTGGCTGGCCAGATGCCAGAAGTTCTGGACTTGGAGGGGCAGGGCGCGGCATGATGACACGGAGCCGCTGGCCTTAAATGCAGGGCGCGCGAGTCGGCTCATTGGCCTGACGTGGAGTTAGTTCCCGCATCGCCTGGTGTATTCGTATCTCGATTCACTAATCCTTTTAATTCTTTGCTCTGTAGCTGAACCAGATTGTATGAGGACCCTGATTGTTGCTGACTCGGACTGTCTTCCTGACCATTCTCTTTCTGACCAAGCCTGTACGTATGTTATGCCCAGAGCCGACTCAGAGTGCATGTTGATCTTACCCCACGCTGACTTGGAGTGTATATCGATCTTGCAGAATGCTGACTCAGGGTGTATATCGATCCTGCATAATGCCGACTCAGTTAATCCCTTGATCTGTCCTGTTGCCAACTCGGAGTGTATGAGAACCTTGTGTGTTACCGAGCCAGCCTGTATGAAAACCCTGGCTGTTGCCAACTCGGAACGTTTACATGACCACGCTGATGTTAACCACTGTTGTATGAATACACTGCTTAAGCCTTTCTCAAACTGTTTCCCACTTGTAGGTAAAGGTAACCCTTTGTAGCTCAGTAGTAACTTGGTCTCGAAACCTACAGTTACTAGATTGTACTCTTTATTGTTGGTCTGTCTGTTCTCCCTGGCTGGGAGTGATAGGGTTAGCGGTCCCGACCATTCAAGGATCGGAGGGTCTAGAAGTCTGTCCAATAGGATTCCCACCACGGTTGTGAGGGGTGAGTGGGACAGCGAACGTGACACCTTTTACTGCAGATTAAAATAATAAACAGTTTATTAGGTATTGAATAGAAACGGGAATATTTTTAACATTGAAGCCTATGGAGTTTGCCTGAATAAACCTGCCTAATGAAAACACTGAACAGCAGGACATTTCAGCAACTTTTCACTGCTGTTCGGTGTTCTCTGAATATATTAACCATTGCTTCTCTAAGGGGGATTTCATTGCCTTCGAACAGTCACCGTACTTGCTGGCAATTGCCAAATTTGGTGAACTGCCTGCTCTCTGAATAGCCAAATGGCCAGGAAATTACACCCTATGGGGAAATTCACTGTTTGGTGCCATTTCCGGGCCAGAGTGTCTGTCTCTGAATAACCCCTATAGAGACATAAGTAGGAAAGCAGAGGGACACAGGAAGCCTGGGATATAAAATGCAAGACTCCACTAAAATGCTCAGCCAAGCTCTTATCTCCCGCCTGGACTATTGTAACCAGGGGTCGAGTGTAGGGGGAATGCAAAGTAACGGTGTTCCCGGACTACTCCACCAGCGGGAACGTCGTAGAAAAAGACTAAATAATGTATATAAATGATAATATACACTAGTCGAAAATGGATAATGTACAGTAGTCTGGCACAACATCTGGTGGAATAGGAAGGATGGAATAGGAAGAGTAAAAAAATTATTCTCAGAGCTTGAGCTGTTATGCTGTGTGGTTCGAACGCTGTGCTTTGCAGCCAGATTGTGATTTGGCCCCAGATTTGTAATTGCAATATTGACACGAATAACTTGACACGATTCACAGGAGATCAGTCAAGATATTTGAGGTTGTTTAGCAATTTTACTATCTTTCTGAAGCACATACTAATTTATCTGAATGCAGGTGATTTATCTAACTCGTATTATTCTATCAGGGTTATCCAAAGAGCTCCGAATTGCTTGAGAAAGGTAACCGAACGCTGAAAATCAGCGTTCGGTTGCCTTTCCTGACCATTCGGCTATCCAGAGAGCAGGCAGTTCGCCAAATCCTGGCGAATTGCCTGCACATACGGTGCCTGTTCGGTCCCTGTTCGAGGGCAGTGAAATCCCCATGAAAAAGCACTGCTTCGGCTAGAGAACACAAACCAGCAGTGAAAGGTTCCCCTAATGCCCTGCCATTCGGTGGTTTCATGCGGCAAATTTATTCAGGAGAATCCCATAGGCTTCAATGTTAAAAATATTCCCGTTTTAATTCAATATCTAATAAACCGTTCATTATAAAATTCTGCAGCAAAAAGTCTCTTTATTTATAGATTTTTTAGGATACTTTAAGCATTTTTCTGATTTTTTTTTTTTTAAAAGTCCGATTTTTTTTTATTTATTTTTTCAGTTTACTTATTTTTTTTGTAACAGCCCTCTTTATTATCATTCCCTGGACCTCCTGTGAAAATTTCAGACATTTTCGCTCAGTAGTTTCTTTGCAAACAGTGTTTCTTTTTCCCAGATTCATACAAATGGTTTTGCTAATTTATTCACTGCCTCCTCTACGTCACAGCTGCTTCGGCTCTGTGTGATTCGGCTCCTGTTCGGCTCCTGTTCGGCTTTTTCGAAGGTTAATCCAGATGTTTTTGCTTGTTTTCAGCGTGCATTCGGTTAGTTTTCGCCAGGTTTGCGGCAGCTTTTCCCTGCAATTCGGGGACCCTGTGCTGTTTGCTGAATACACCGCAGGGTCACCGAAATGCAATCGGCAAAAGGAACCGAATTGAAGAGAACGAAAAGTCACCGAACGTGCGGTGACTTTTCGAATCTCTTTGGATAACCCTGTTAGTCTTTCATGACTTGTAAAAAGAAGATATTTTTCACTAATGTTGAATATTTTCAGCCTGTCAACAGTTAATATTGTA
Source organism: Leptobrachium leishanense (assembly GCA_009667805.1). Taxonomy (NCBI): domain Eukaryota; kingdom Metazoa; phylum Chordata; class Amphibia; order Anura; family Megophryidae; genus Leptobrachium; species Leptobrachium leishanense. The sequence continues at coordinate 226,998,322 of CM019067.1, read as the reverse complement.
ATATAGCACAGTACATCTGTTTTCCTCATGTACTCATAAAAACCATTATCCACTCAGCCTTTCTGTTGCCAATCTCATCATCCCTTCACAATCTCAGGAAAATACAAGCTATTAATGTGCTGAGGCTCTGACTCACAGCAATTTGATAGGAAAGGTAATAGGAAAAAATATTTCACTTTTGAACGCTTTTTATAGTCACTCCTCTTGGTGTTTTGTCTTACATTTACCATATATTCTTTTGTTAAAGCTTGAAATGTTATTTTCCTATATCTTGGTACTTTCTATTCAACCTTGCTTCTCTTGATTGTGTTATGACATGAATGTGGATATGTCGCTTTTGACTTCCAACGTTCATATATTCAACCAGAGAGGCTGCCTGTGTTCTATGAGACCAACTGCTTTGTGAAGCAGAGTCTTACGCTCAATAGCTGTGCAGAAAAAAAAATACAACAGAACCCCATACAAAACCATAATTTTTTTTTTTTCTCATTGATTCCATTGTGGGTTTTTTCTTTTTTTGCATAACAATTAAGCACTTTGTCTCATTTTATTTTTCACTTAACCCCACAAGCAACTTGGATTTTGTCTTTAAGCCTTAGTTTGTACCAATCCTAATAACGCATTTATATGGTTGTTTATATTCACCGTTTTTTGGTGTTTTTCCTTATACTTACAGGGTTATTCAAAGAGATCTGAATGGCTGGAGAAAGGTAACCTTTACCTGGTTACCTTTCTTGGCCGTTCGGCTAGCCAGAGCGCAGGCAATACGCCAAATCCTGGCGAATTGCCTGCACATTTGGTGCCTGTTGGAGGGCAGTGAATTCCCCATAAAAAAGCACTGCTTCGGCTATTCAGAGAACACAAACCAGCAGTGAAAGGTTCCCGAAATGCCCTGCCATTCGGTGGTTTCATTCGACAGGTTTATTCAGGAGAATCCCATAGGCTTCAATGTTAAAAATATTCTTGCTTTAATTCAATATCTAACAAACCGTTCATTATAAAATTCTGCAGTAAATAGTCTCTTTATTTATAGATTTTTTGGTATATTTTAAGCATTTTTTTGGATTTTTTTTAACTTTACTTATTTTTTCTGTAACAGCCCTTTTTATTATCATTCCTTGGACCTCATATGTAAATTTCAGACATTTTCACTCAGTAGTTTCTTTGCAAACAGCATTTCACTTTTCAATCATTCATGCAAACTGTTTTCCTAATTTATTCACTGCCTTCTTCTACGGTGTCGGCTTTTTCCAGCGGCTTCGCTGAGTGTGATCGGCTCCTGCTCGGGTTTTTCCGGCGTCTTCGACGGGTTAATTCAGATGTTTTTGAGGGTTTTCGGCATGCTTTCGCCAGGTTTTCGGCAGCTTTTCCCTGCACTTCGACAGCCCTGTGGTGCTTGCTGAATACACCGCAGGGTACCGCCGAAATGGGAAAGCCGATTTGCACCTAATTGAAAAGAACGTGTGGTGACTTTTCGAATCTCTTTGAATAACCCTGTAAGTATCTGATCAGTATTCCATGTTTTACATTTTCAAACGATGATGATGATTTAGAGATGTTGGAGCTACCATCTTGGAGATATTCTGCACCATAATCTTATAGTGGGAGGAGGGAAGATTAAAAACAAGAAACCTGTATTTCATACAAGATTAATACAAAAGGAAGAAAAGTATAGGTAAAGGCAAAATACCAAAATAAATGCTTGCTGAAAATAGGCAAAAAAATACCAACATCTATTAACTATATAAATATTTATACACTAGGTGGAAAGCCTGCCCAGAGGGCAGTCTATTGTTGTCGCCAGCTCAGAATTCACGTCCACATAGTTTTTTCTCAATGTCCTATCCAAGAGTATCTCTCTATAGAAATGCGTTTGTAACGCGTCCATCGCCATCCCATCCGCAACAGGAGGGCCAACTGAGCAGCTCTGATGGGACATTACCGCAGCTGACAGCGCATTACAAAGGCATTAATATATTAGAGCAGGTTCCTCTTCCCTCTTAGATTGTAAACTCACGGGAACTGGACCCTCAGATTGTAAACTCGTGGGACCCCTTAGATTGTAAGTTCATGGGGCCCCTTAGATTGTAAGCTCATGGGGCCCCTTAGATTGTAAGCTCATGGGGACCCTTAGATTGTGTTGGGCTTGGGCGGGCATTTTTTTTGTAGTGTATACATTATGCGGATATTTAATGGCACGTGGTATGCATGGCATGGCAGGCTGGTGTTTAGGCACACTGGTATTATGAGACACTGGTATTATGCATGGCAGACTGGTAATATGGCTGGCAGACTGGTATTAGGCATGGCAGACTGGCATTGTGCATGGCAGACTGGTAATATGGTTGGCGAACTGGTAATATGGCTGGCAGACTGGTATTGTGCATGGCAGACTGGTAATGTGCATGGCAGACTGGTAATATGGCTGGCAGACTGGTAATATGGCTGGCAGACTGGTATTGTGCATAGCAGACTGGTATTGTGCCTGGCAGACTGGTACTGTGCATGGCAATGTGCATGGCAGACTGGTATTGTGCATGGCAGACTGGTACTGTGCATGGCAGACTGGTACTGTGCATGGCAATGTGCATGGCAGACTGGTATTGTGCATGGCAATGTGCATGGCAGACTGGTACTGTGCATGGCAGACTGGTATTGTGCATGGCAATGTGCATGGCAGACTGGTATTGTGCATGGCAGACTGGTAATGTGCATGGCAGACTGGTAATGTGCATGGAAGACTGGTATTGTGCATGGCAGACTGGTACTGTGCATGGCAATGTGCATGGCAGACTGGTATTGTGCATGGCAATGTGCATGGCAGACTGGTACTGTGCATGGCAGACTGGTACTCTGCATGGCAGACTGGTATTGTGCATGGCAATGTGCATGGGAGACTGGTATTGTGCATGGCAGACTGGTACTGTGCATGGCAATGTGCATGGCAGACTGGTATTGTGCATGGCAGACTGTTACTGTGCATGGCAATGTGAATGGCAGACTGGTATTGTGCATGGCAGACTGGCACTGTGCATGGCAGACTGGTATTGTGCATGGCAATGTGCATGGCAGACTGGTACTGTGCATGGCATACTGGTATTGTGCATGGCAGACTGGTACTGTGCATGGCAATGTGAATGGCAGACTGGTATTGAGCATGACAATGTGCATGGCAGACTGATATTGTGCATGGCAGGCTGGTACTGTGCATGGCAATGTGCATGGCAGACTGGTATTGTGCATGGCAATGTGCATGGCAGACTGGTACTGTGCATGGCAGACTGGTATTGTGCATGGCAATGTGCATGGCAGACTGGTATTGTGCATGACAGACTGGTACTGTGCATGGCAATGTGAATGGCAGACTGGTATTGTGCATGGCAGACTGGCACTGCATGGCAGACTGGTATTGTGCATGGCAATGTGCATGGCAGACTGGTATTGTGCATGGCAGACTGGTACTGTGCATGGCAGACTGGTACTGTGCATGGCAATGTGCATGGCAGACTGGTATTGTGCATGGCAGACTGGTACTGTGCATGGCAATGTGAATGGCAGACTGGTATTGTGCATGGCAGACTGGTATTGTGCATGGCAGACTGGTACTGTGCATGGCAATGTGCATGGCAGACTGGTATTGTGCATGGCAGACTGGTAACATGGCTGAGGAGATGGAGGCCAGGCACTGAGGAGATGGAGGCCGGGCTTGAGGAGATGGAGGCCGGGCACTGAGGAGATAAACAAATCCGATCCATTGGAGAGGCGCTGTGCTGTGCGCCTCTCCAATGGATCGGATTTGTTTTGTCCCTCGCGCACGCCGGCTGTGCACGTGCCGCGGCCGTTGGATGCGCGCGCAGCCAACCGCCACTGGTTGCGCGTGCATGAGCAGTCCGTTTTTTTTGGCGACGGACACGCCAGCCCTTATCGTTTTATGTTATAGATGTGAACCATGAGTTTATTCTAGAGATGGAGATTGAAATACATCACATAATCACAATAATCACCTACCATATCAAGATATATGGGGCACCGAATTCTGGCTAAACTGGAGGGGGCTAGAATCAGTTTTTTGGCAGGCAGGGATAGAATGGTAGAAGAGGAGGGGGTGTGACTAGCTGGGATAAGGCAGTGGGCAGGCTGGGCATCATTTTGATCAAGCTGTGCCAGGGAATCTACGTCCTACCCTCCCTCCCTGGTTGTCTAGATTTGTACAGAGAAGTATTAGGGTGGCAGGTAAAGAAAGATTCTTTTCAGGGCATTGTTTCTCTTAGGCCGGGGGCACACAAGCGTGCAAGGAACGTCCGTGAAAGTGGACCTTCCTTCCACTCACCGCAGCCGCTGAACGCCCTTGGTGCGCTCGCACTGCATAACGCGAGCCTCCTATGGAGGATTGTGCTTCGCAGCCCCGTTGATGCGCGTCTAGTGTGTCAACGGAGAGGCTTTCTGGGAGGACGCTTGCACACACGAGCGCCGGTAAGTACGGGCGTACAGGCGCACCAGGTGTGCTCGTATGTCCCTGGCCTTAGTCCTTTGTCACTGCAGGACTCAGTTGGCAGAGTCAGTGCAGGGTTTGGAATGGGTATTAGTGGGTGCGGTCCATAGGACTCCATGGAAGCAGGGGCATCGTTAGGGGGGGCGGGGTGTGTGGCCCGCACCGGGTGACACCACCCCCTAGGGTGACACCCTAAAAATATATACATATATATATACAGTGGCAAGAAAAGTATGTGAACCCTTTGGGATTACGTGGAGTTTTGCATGAATTGGTCATAAAATGTGCTCTGATCTTCATCTAAGTCACAACAAATTGAAAAACACAGTCTGCTTAAAATAATACAACACAAACATATGTTTGTGTTGTATTATTTTAAGCAGACTGTGTTTTTCAAATCGTTGTAACTTAGATGAAGATCAGAGCGCATTTTATGACCAATTCATGCAAAACTCCACGTAATCCCAAAGGGTTCACATACTTTTCTTGCCACTGTATATATATATATTTTTTTTTACACAAAAATATTTTACCAGGAAGGATACATTGAGAATTCTCTCATTTTCAAGTATGTCCTTGGTAGACAAGGCTGGCAAAAAAAACACCACAAAGAGGATATTTACAGAGCACCGAAATGACGCAGACATTTCAGTGTTCTGTTGTTCCCTGCACTTTGGGGAATCAAATTTCCCCGGTGAATTCACCGCAGGGTCCCTGAAGTGCAGGGAATCAGCCACCGAATGCTGCCGCAAACCCGTTGTCTGCTGTTTTAAAAAGAACTACTGAACGAAAATGTCTGGAATTAACATATAAGTTCCTATGAATGATAATAAAAAGGTCTGTTACAGAAAAAATGGAAAAATTGCTATTAGAAAAAAAATAGATTTTTCTTTTTGAAAAATGCCTAAAAGATACTAAAAAAATAAAATCAATAAATAATTTTTTTACTATGGAATAAACGGTTTATTAGATATTTGATAGAAACAGGAATATTTTTAGCATTTAAACCTATGGTGTTCGTTTGCCCTGAATAAACCTGCCAAATGAAAACACCGGACATCAGGACATTTGTTTGCTGTTTGGTGTTCTCTGAACAGATTAATCATTACTTCTCTATGGGAACTTTCACTGCCTTCGAACAGGCACCGTATTTGCTGTCAGTTTGCCAAAATTTGTGTATGAGCATATCACAGAGCTCCACGGCAATAAACTTCACAGTAATGTGCGCGGTGTATTATGAGCATTCAGTGTTATATGGGAGTACTGATTTATGAGTAAAAGTAGTTAAAAGAAACCCGTAAAACTCGGGGGGGGGGGTTGACACCATAAGTTACAGCACCGGGTGACACCAACCCTAGTGACGCCACTGCATGGAAGCTTCAGCTGCCGGGACACATAACCAGGACACATTAGCGTTAGGACTTTGTGATCCTAACGCTGATAACTCTCTGCTTACTCTTTGCGCTCCCCAAGTCAAGCATAGCGAACGCAAAGTACAGTAAACGCGCACTAAAAAGCGCTAATACCAATTTTCTAATAGATTTTTTTTAACCCGTTAGTGATCAAGTGGTAATCTATGTGGAACGCCATTACCTCTTTTAATCTAGCACTAATGCTCATTTAAGTGAGTGCTAGCGTTAAGGTGGTGATAGTGCCCTTAGTTTTTCAATGCCTGGAAATATCAGAAGTAGGTCTATATTCATAGGAGATAATGCAAACCTTTACCAGATTGATGCCTACTTTGTCTTACTTCTTTCATACACATTATTGATCTGTTCATCTGATTGTATACTTGTCTAATGAAACGGGCATCTTGCTCTTTGATGTTGGCATTTGGGATTACAAATATTTTGATCCTATTCTTTCTAATCATGACCCTTGTTGTAGAAACCTGCTTGTTCTTACCCCTTGTAAGCGTTAAACAGGGACTGCAACACCCCCATGAGAAGGAAATCTATAGAAAATAAGAAATAAGATGGTTACTTACCACAACAACCGCAGATTTCCTCGACATAGCTCATGACTTCACATTCCTGTTGAAATACATTGAGTAACTGATAAATAAGAGCTCCGTAGCATATAAGAACATTATACACAATTTATTACATCAAAATGCTATGGCTGCATTTATCTAAAGTACCGTTATGCCTGGATCTCCACGATATCCTGGTGGGCCCTGTAATAAAGAACATTTTTAAAAAAAAAACTGAAAGAAATGAAGACGGGCTGAGTCGAGCGGGGACACTTGGGAGCCACTATTTTTTGCATAGAGAATGCAGTTCTCATTCAGCCCTCACTCTATGAAGTTTTGTTCAGATGTTCAGTCATATTCTTCTTCGAATATATAATATTTATCATGATTTATCATAAAACAGTCCCTCAAACTGTATATCAGGGGTCAATTCACACATGAACATAGGTACTCTACTATTCTTGTTTTCTCCTTTGGGCCACGTATTGTAAAGATTTTATTTAGGTTTTATTAATGTTTTATAAATTACAAAAAAGAGTATTTATATTTTCTCTAGATAAAACCCAAACCAAGTTTCCAATTATTCATTGCTTGCACATGAACGTTTACTCACAGAAGACCCTGGCAATCCAGGTGGGCCTCTCTCTCCTGGTTGTCCATTGGACCCATATTCACCCTAATTAAAAAAGGAAAGCTTTCAATTTAACATATACATTTCTTATTTGGTGTAAACTATACTTAAAAGTCACAATAATATTTGGCTTTTTACCATAATCCTAGGGTATATGCTGTAACTGCTCACATTGCATAGTGGATTAAAAATAGTTTGTGACGGATTAGCCTTAGATCAGGATAGAATATTCCTTGTTATATCTTGGACATTCATTTTGTTGGAACATCATCTGAAAGATGGTACATGATAGACATCCCCCGAACCGGAAGACTCCGAAATCCTGACATTTTGCAGACTTCTGGATTTTAGTTATACTTAACTCCCTGATGCTCCAGACAGGTCCTACTTCCCCGAGATGTGGCTCATGATTGCTGCAACAGAGCACGGCACTCGCTGGGAGCCTCTGTGCTCCGCGCTGCTCAGAGACATGCCTGTTCTTGGTAGCATGTACGAGGAAAACAGCTGCATATCTCTTCCACTGTGTGTAGACTGCAACTTCCTTGGGTCGTATGCAGTAGAATACAGACCAGCTCCTAGTATCCTCCAGGGAACCTGTGCTTGCAATGAACTAGCGCACGCCTCTACATGGAGTCATATGAACTCTATGAGATGACAACAGCATTGACATGCAGCACCACTGCCAGTATCAATACAATTAGTGGCTACCCCCTACTATGGCTAGAGCCACTATTACAGTGATTGTTTCTTAATAGGGTCATCATTAACAAAGAGCATCTACAGTTATTGGCTTGTGCCAATATTTCCCATTAGTACCAGTTATGCTGTATTGTGTATATATATATATATACAGTATATATGTTATTGCTTGAAAGAAATGTAATTTTGTAATGTGTACGAATTTTGGCTGTGTATACAGTAAGTAATTCTAGAGCAGCAGAGTAGTCGGCGGATGGGCCTTTGTATAATAAGTTCTCATTTGTTGGCATATGCTGCTATTTATCATACCACGAACAGAGCACTCCTCATGAATATAATAGTAACGATTTTAATACTACCTAACTAAAAAAGAACAAACCATCATTGCTCCCTTAGGAGGCACACAACACAAAAGTTGGGACAGTCGACTGTTTACCACAGTGTAACATCACCATTTCTTTTAAGAACACTTACTAAGCATCTAGGCACTGAAGATACCAGTTGTTTAAGTTTAGCAAGTGGAATTTTCCCCATTCATCCACTATGCAGCTCTTCAGCTACGCAGCTGTATGGGGCCTTCATTGCCTTATTTTGTGCTTCATAATGCACCACACATTCTCAACCGGAAACAGGTCAGGACTGCAGACAGACCATGCTAGCACCTGCACTCTTTTGCTTATGCAACCAGGCACTTGTAATCTGGGCAGAATGTAGTTTGGTGTTTTCCTGCTCCTGGACGATGCAGGGATGTCCCTGTAAAAGACAACATCTTGATGACCGCATATGTTGCTCCAAAAAGTGTGCATATCTTTCTGCATTAACAGATATGCAAATTATCCATGCCATGGGCACTTCCACATACCATGACAGATGTGGGATTATGGACTTAACGCTGATAACAGCTTGGATGGTCCTTTTCCACTTTGGACCAGAGAACACGACAGCTGTTTTGTCCAAAAACTATTTGAAATGTTGACTTGTCGGACCACAAAACATGATTGCACTGTTCTACTGTCAAATCACAGATGATACCAAGCCCAGAGAAGTCGTGGCGCTTTTGGACAGCGTTGATGTATGGCTTCTGCTTTACATAGTAAAGCCTCAACTTGCATCTGTGGATGCAGCTGCGAATGGTGTTGACCGACAAAGGTTTACCAATGTATTCCCAAGCTCATGTCAGGATATCCTTTACAGACTCATGATGGTTTTTGGGACAGTGACGTCTGAAGGGTCAGCGATCTCACGCATTCAGAAGTGTTTTTCTTCCCTGCCCTTTTGCACACTGAGATTTGACCAGATTCCTTGAATCTTTTTATTATATTGTGCACTGTAGATGGTGAAATGCCCAAATTCCTGCAGATTTGTCTTTGGGGAATGTTGTTCTCAAAGTGTTGGATTATTCATTGACGCATCTGTTGGCAGCTTGGCTCAACCCATTTTTGCTCTTTATGGACCAGACCATTTTTGGAGGCCCCTTTATATACTATGATTACTCTATTGCCTCACCTGTTTCACATCACCTCTTTATTTCAACTTATCAAATCGTTATTAGTCCTAAATTGCCCATGCCCCAACTTTTGTGGAGTGTGTTGCAGTGATCAAGTTTGAAATGAGTGTATATTTCCAAAAGTACATTAAATTCACAAAGTAAAACATCAAATGATGTGTTAGTAATGAGTTCTCTATAATACAGGGTGAAATTACTTTTCAATTTACTGTTTTTTTTGTATTTTTCCATAATGTACCAACTTTTTCAGAATTGGGGTAGTAAGTGAAGTGCTCGGTTCATGATATATTGTATTAATTGGTCTCAGTACCATCTGTATGTGAAATGTACAGTCAGATCCAGAAATATTGGGACATCGACACAATTTTAACATCTTTGGCTCTATACACCACCACAATGGAGTTGGAATGAAACAAACACAATGTGCTTTAACTGCAGACTGTCAGCTTTAATTTGAGGGTATGTACATCCAACTCAGGTGAAAGGTGTAGGACTTACAGCAGTTTGCAGATGTTCCTCCCACTTGTTAAGGAACCAAAGGTAATGGGACAATTGGCTTCTCAGCTGTTCCATGGCCAGGTGTGTGATATTCCCTCATTACCCCAATTACAATGTGCAGATAAAAGGCCCAGAGTTCATTTCAAGTGTGCTATTTGCATTTGGAATCTGTTGCTGTCAACTCTCAAGATGAGATCCAAAGAGCTGTCACTATCAGTGAAGCAAGCCATCATTAGGCTGAAGAAACAAAACAAACCCATCAGAGAGATAGCAAGAACATTAGGCATGACCAAAACAACTGTTTGGAACATTCTCAAAAAGAAGGAACGCACCGGTGAGCTCAGCAACACCAAAAGACCCGGGAAACCACGGAAAACAACTGTGGTGGATGAATGAAGAATTCTTTCCCTGGTGAAGAAAACACCCTTCACAACAGTTGGCCAGATCAAGAACACTCTCCAGGAGGTAGGTGTATGTGTGTCAAAGTCAACAATCAAGAGAAGACTTCACCAGAGTGAATACAGAGGGTTCACCACAAGATGTAAACCATTGGTGAGCCTCAAAAACAGGAAGGCCAGATTAGAGTTTGCCAAACAACACCTAACAAAGCCTTCATAGTTCTGGAACAAGATCCTATGGACAGATGAGACCAAGATCAACTTGTACCAGAGTGATGGGAAGAGAAGAGTATGGAGAAGGAAAGGAACTGCTCATGATCCTAAGCATACCACCTCATCAGTGAAGCATGGTGGTGGTAGTGTCATGGTGTGGGCATGTATGGCTGCCAATGGAACTGGTTCTCTTGTATTTAGTGATGATGTGACTGCTGACAAAAGCAGCAGGATGAATTCTGAAGTGTTTCAGGCAATATTATCTGCTCACATTCAGCCAAATGCTGCAGAACTCATTGGACGGCGCTTCACAGTGCAGATGGACAATGACCCAAAGCATACTGCAAAAGCAACCAAAGAGTTTTTGAAGCGACAGAAGTGGAATGTTATGCAATGGCCAAGTCAATCACCTGACCTGAATCCCATTGAGCATGCATTTCAATTGCTGAAGACAAAACTGAAGGGAAAATGCCCCAAGAACAAGCAGGAACTGAAGACAGTTCCAGTAGAGGCCTGGCAGAGCATCACCAGGGACGAAACCCAGTGTCTGGTGATGTCTATGCGTTCCAGACTTCAGGCTGTGATTGACTGCAAAGGATTTGCAACCAAGTATTAAGAAGGGAAAGTTTGATTTATAATTTTATTCTGTCCCATTACCTTTGGTCCCTTAACAAGTGGGAAGAACATCTGCAAACTGCTGTAAGTCCTACACCGTTCACCTGAATTGGATGTACATACCCTCAAATTAAAGCTGACAATCTGCAGTTAAAGCACATTGTGTTTGTTTCATTCCAACTCCATTGTGGTGGTGTATAGAGCCAAAGATGTTAGAATTGTGTCGATGTCCCAATATTTCTGGACCTGACTGTATGTTAATTGAAATGGGTGTAGTGTCTGTATGGCGCCACTAGATGGCTCTATTGGCATAGGCAGGAAAAATAAAAGGAAATGGACTGTATATAAAAAACTAAAAATAAGTAGGAGACTCACTCCGTGAGAGGACTGTATTGACCAGAAATAGAATAAAAAGGATAACAATTAATATTAAGCAAAAAATACATATGAAACCACAAAAAAATGTGACATCCGTGAACTTACAAAGGACGTGACTAAATAGTAAAATGTGTACTTCAAGAAGAAAAAAAAAAAACACAAACAATAAGATCAAACAGTGTTGAATGTAATGCACTCTGCAAAAATATATGATATGTAGGTAGCTCTAAGGTTAAAACACCACAGATATGGGCTGTACACAATCAGTGAGCAAGGTGCTCCATAAAGGGCGTGGTAATTGGTCCAGGAAATAAGGCACAGTGCTTGATCCTTGTGCTGCAGTTAAAATACTAAGCAAAATACAATAAATAAGTGAAAAAAAAAAAAACATTTATTCCTTTAAGTCCATAAAAACGAATAAAACAATTAAAAGGTGAAAAAATTAAGTGAACAGAAAAAATGGAATAATAGATAGTGTGTATAAAAATAGTCCATACATAAGAAAAAAGCTGTTTATACTGGCCAGATTCGAGATGCAGCAGCCAGGCTGTCAAAACAAACGGCAAATCCCCAAAACCGTTAAGGTATAAAGATGCAGGTTACAGAGCTGGTGTCCTGCGCTAGCACTCACAATCTTCAGTTTCAATAAAAGATATTCAGCCAGGGACCGAGTCCTCAATGAAACAGTTGATGGAGGTGGAAGGAAAAAAGGGAAAAAAATGCAAGGGAGAAATTAAGTGCAGACTGTATCGTCCCAGATAGGAGTGAAAAATTAGAGATATACTCACATATTCTGGTGCCGATTTAAATAAATGGGCACCAAACAGAAGGCAGATCAGTGGATTTAAATCAAGGGGCACCGATTCCCCAACCTCAGGTCCACAAGGCAGGAAACCAGATCCTTAGAAATATCTATTCAGGATGCCGAAGGAATAAATCACCCAGGATCATACAGGGTGGAAATTCACAATTGGTTTTATTAAAACAATAAATAAAATACACCGCAAACGCGTTTTGCTAGAAGTAGCTTCATCAGTGGGTGTAATCATAACAGTACAATGAATCACGATAAATAGCTGCGTTGCTCATATCAGTTCCCATAGCACAGCTTCCGGGTGATTAGCCTAATTGATTAATTTGAATATAGACAGAGGAATAAATAAAGTTACATTGAGAAAAAAAAAAAAAAAAAAAACAATAGCAGCAAATAATAAATAATACATAATAATAAATATATAAATTTTAATAATAAATTAATAAATAATAAATAATGTATTTTTTGCTTAATATTAATTTTTATCCTTCTTATTCTATTTCTGGTCAATACAGTCCTCTCACGGAGTGAGTCTCCTACTTATTTTTAGTTTTTTATATACAGTCCATTTCCTTTTATTTTTCCTGCTTATGCCAATAGAGCCATCTAGTGGCGCCATACAGACACTACACCCATTTCAATTCACTGTTTAAATCCCCACTGTGTTTGGCGTGCAACTATGGTTCGGGTTCAGAGAAGTAAATTTGGCCAGGGGATGAATGACTTGTTTAGTATCCAAGGGATAATTGTTCCCGTCACTGATGTACAAACACAGATTGACATTAATACTAACCAGTTGGAGAATATGCTAACTAAGGAATTGAGGAATAAACTGGATATCACTATGCTGGAACTATATATTAAGGATCACTTAACCCCTAGAGGTTTAAGGTTTTATAAAAACCCTACATTTGATAGGGATGATCAAGTACTCAATCAAAGATGGGTTAAAAATTTGGAGAAATTCTCCTTTATTATGATGGATACAATTATTGAAAGAAGGAGGGAATTGCTTTTAGAATTAGATATTAAAATAGAAGACAAACAGAAAGATTTAGAAGGACTCACGAGCCCTGAGAGTATGCAAGCCATAGTGCAAAGAATGGAAGAAAGACTAGAAACTCTCGAAAAAAGTATTATGATGCGTAAAAAATCAAAGTATCAACGGGATAAGGATGATTACGCTAAAGGAGATGTATGGAGAATGGAGTCCACTCAAGAAGATATACCGACGGATGAAGGAGATGCGCGACCAAATCCGCCGGCTCTCCCCCTTGAGAGAGAACCTCCACAATCACGAACACAAGAAGTCCGCTTTCCCCAAAGAAGGTTGAGCAGAAGAAACCGTGAAGGATCTACCAATTGGAATCCTAACCATCACTACAGTTCTCAAATTTACAGAGGATCGAATCAGACATACAATAATCAGGGCTATAATAATCATCAGGGCTATAATAATTTTAATTATAGAAATTACTACCAATATCCTCCTAGGAATAACTACAGGAGTAATGCATGGAGATATCAAGGTGGCTATACCCATGGAGGACCTTTTAATTATTTTCCACCATCGTCCAACTATGAGCAAAGGAGACCACCCTATGAACCAAGTAGACAACAGCAAACGAATCATCAAGAACGGTCCAAGCCTCCCAATAGAGATAATCAGCAAATCTCAGATTATGCTCGAGGAAACCCCCTTCCTCTCAAGAATAGGTATCAAGTGCTTGATACGGAAGACTTACACAATGAGGTTTTTCTGGAAGACAGTTCCAACTGGAAAGAAAAAAGTCCACCGTACCAGACTCAGAATCGGGCAGCAAAGAAAGTAAAAGAACAAGTGGCCCAATATACCGCATCCCCTCTAAAAAGAAGACTGGAAGATCGAGAGGATGCAGGGGAGGGCGAAGGATTCGGCCAGGAAAAAATAGGGAGAAGATAACCCCAAAAGGAATATTCAATCTGAGCGGTTTTCCACTAGAGGATAGGCATGTTAGGGTCCTTAATAAAGGACTTAAATTCGCACCTTCAGCTACTGTTTATAAATTTGAAACATATGTTGATATTCAGAAATTTAAGAGGAAACTCTGTTTAAAGAAATATTTCTTAAAAAATCCCATTTTAAGAGAGGCACAGAATAATGATGGTTGGAAGCATACAGAATTAAAAAACAAATCCAAGTTTTACCCAAAACATATGATCTCAAAAGAAATGATCACCTTTGAAAATATGGTTCTGAGGGAGATAGAGAATATCAAAGCACCTTTTAAGGGGAATCTTAATAAAGAGGATAGAAAAGCCCTAAAAGAACTGTCTGACCACCCTGAGATTATAGTCAGACCGGCGGACAAGGGAGGGGGCATCGTACTTTTATCTAAAGAAAAATATGATATGGAATCCAACCGTATATTGAACGATGCCTCCACGTATAGGAAACTATCCAGCAATCCGATGAAAGAAGTAATCGAAAAAATCGATAATTATGTGAAGAAAGGAGAGGAACTGGGTATTCTTGATAAAAACAAATCTGATTTCCTTAGGGTTAAATTTCCTAAAGTGCCTGTTTTTTATTATTTACCAAAAATTCATAAAAACCCAATTGATCCGCCTGTACGTCCCATTATTTCCGGTATTAATTCGCCTTCAAGCAATCTGTCTCAGTACATAGATCAATTGTTACAACCATGTGTTAAAAACACACCATCTTACTTGAAGGACACAGGTGACATCCTTAGGACATTGGAATCCATTGTATGGGAACAAGATAATTTTTTAGTCACTTGTGATGTTAGATCGCTCTATACGATTATTCCCCATGATTTGGGCTGTAGAGCAGTATTCAATCAACTCATGAATGATGGCAAGATTGATGTTGAACAGATCGATTACATAGTAGAAGGCATTAATCTGATTCTTAATAATAATTTTTTCTATTTTAATGGCCAATGTTTTTTACAATGTACCGGAACGGCTATGGGAAGTAAATTTGCTCCAAGTTATGCGAATCTATTTATGACTGAATGGGAAAATGATTTTATTAGGAAAGATACTAAATGGAGCCTTTTTTTTACACATTTTAAGAGATACATTGACGATATCTTTTTTATCTGGAAAGGGGACGAAAACACACTACTCGAATTTTTAAATTTTTTAAATACTAATGATTGGGGGATTTTTTTAGAAACTAGTTTTAGCAAAGAAGCAATTAATTTTTTAGATTTAGAGATCTTTGTAGACTCTGGGACCCTCAAATCCAGAACCTACTTTAAACCAGTTGATGTGAACAGCTACATTTCCACAGAAAGCTGTCATTTAAAACAATGGTTGGATGGAATACCTAAGGGACAATTCCTCACATACGCCGCAATTGTACAGAGGAAAAGGAATATCTCCTTCAAACAGGAACCCTCCAAATGCAATTTGAAGAGCAAGGTTATGATAAAGAAAAACTGAAGAAGACACGTAACGAAGTTTTGGCTATAAAAAGGGAGGAGATTCTCCATTCTAATCCTAATCCTAAACTTGATATTGGAATTCCACTAATTTGCAATTTTAATTCCAATCATTTTAAATTTAAGAAAATTATCAAAAAATATTGGCCTGTTCTACTGGAGGATCCTGGGCTAAAAGGAATCCTAGAGGAGAATCCAAAGATTATATTTAGGGGGGCAAAAAATCTGAAGCAAAAATTAGTTAAGAATAACCTTTCAAATATTCAGCCGAATTTTTTAACAACTAATAAAGGTTTTTTTGGTTGCGGTAATTGTATATGCTGCAGAACGACAGGATGCCCCAAAAGAAGGATCCAACAGTTTTCAGATATGGACAATATTAAGAAGTATAAAATCCATGATCTTCTTACCTGTTTTTCAAAGGACGTTATTTACATGATCATTTGTCCTTGTGGCAAACAGTATATAGGGAGGACGACAAGGAGTCTTAATACTCGTATTAGAGAACACTTGAATAACATAAAAAAGGGAATAGAAACACACTCTGTTCCATTGCATTTTAAACAGCATCACCAACAAGACCCTCAAGGTACGAAATTCTTAGCAATTAAAAAAGTTAATAAAGATTGGAGAGGTGGTAACTTTATTAATAAAATCAGTAAGGAAGAAATGAAATGGATATACACTTTGAAAACACTTCTTCCTAAAGGTCTAAACCAAGACTTTGAATTGTGTCACTTCCTCTAGTACTCTACTGGTTATATTAGCACCACTATTGTTGTCTATTCTTCATTTATCTTTTATTTTGTTTTATTCTATTTTATCTTATTTTATTTATGTGTTAATCATATTTTTTTTTTTACTGTGTCTTTTTATACTTTGTCTATATAGTACTCCTTTCTCCTCTGATTATACCCTTCTATTATCGACCTTTGAAGTCAGCAGGATTCTTCATTACTGCCGCTTTTAATTTTTTATATTTATTTTCCATATATTCAGTAATGTTATGAATTTCTCTCCCCCTTCTCCTTTTTTATCCTATAATTAGATGGCTTTTTTCAGTACTTTTTGGACATTTAGCGTACTACATCCCCTTCTGGATAATCTGATCGATAGCTATATCGATACTTGGTTCCAACAGCTTTAATGTGTTTCTATTTTCATTCCGCTCTGGAATCTTAGTGAAGTTTCGTTCGCTTGGATATTAGGCTTTAGTTTATCTCGATGGATTTACATTCTATTCCTTTCCATTTATGCTGCTATTTATATCTGCTTTTTAGTCCATATCTATGTCTTAGTCTTTACATGTGTTTTTTATCTTCAGAGTTTGGTTTAGTATCCCCCGATTTTTAAACCCCGTGTTTTTTTTAGTGTTATCCTCCTCTAAAAAATCATGCTTTCCTATCTGCTTTTATGTCCCATGTATATGGGTCTTTTGGCATTGGCACTTTATACTTATATCTACTCCTCTGTAATTTATATCTACCCCTCTGCACTTTATATGTATATGGGTCTTATGGTATAGGCACTTTATATTTATATCTACCCCTCTACAATTTATATATATATGGGTCTTATGGCATCGGCACTTTATATTTATATCTACCCCTTAGTATGGACTATTTATTATCCAGGTTAATACTACCCCCTTTTTTATGTAGTGCTTTCCTTTATTTCCCCATATTTATATCAGGCTAATTCTTCCCTGTTTATATTCTCTTTATATTCATTTTCTCTACCCTGTTTTCACGAGTCTTTTTAGATTCATGTGGTTCATATGTTAGATCTACACATTTCCCTATCTGCTCCTGATATATTATACTTGCCTGCAGTAACCTGAACTAATACTCATTATTTAATTATCCTAGGTGCTTTTTGCTTTTTCTTCTACAATTTTTTTTTTTTTTCTATCCCATATACCCTATTAGTCCTATCTTTAGAGCTATATTACCCTACTTTGCTACCTGGCTTTATACATAGTTACTTCTCAGATGCGTTTTAAGTGAGTCTTTTTACTTTAAATCCTAATACGTAACCATTTTCTGTTCTTATTGCTGAACTTGGCCACGTATTTGGCGCTGTATATGATTAATGAACTATACTATCTCCCCACGTTCTAAATTAGGGAGGCTGTTTGAGACCTTCTGTTTGTATATTTTACCCTGATTGTCATTTTCTCCACGCACTACGATCCTATCAACAGGTGTTTAGGATCACATTGCTTCCTTTATTCCTTTATTTATTAGGATACCTGTATGCCTTGTTTATTGTACCCTGCATTTTTATGTTTGTTTAAAATTATTTATTATTTGCTGCTATTGATTTTTTTTTTTTTTTTACTCAATGTAACTTTATTTATTCCTCTGTCTATATTCAAATTAATCAATTAGGCTAATCACCCGGAAGCTGTGCTACGGGAACTGATATGAGCAACGCAGCTATTTATAGTGATTCATTGTACTGTTATGATTACACCCACTGATGAAGCTACTTCTAGCGAAACGCGTTTGCGGTGTATTTTATTTATTGTTTTAATAAAACCGATTGTGAATTTCCACCCTGTATGATCCTGGGTGATTTATTCCTTCGGCATCCTGAATAGATATTTCTAAGGATCTGGTTTCCTGCCTTGTGGACCTGAGGTTGGGGAATCGGTGCCCCTTGATTTAAATCCACCGATCTGCCTTCTGTTTGGTGCCCATTTATTTAAATCGGCACCAGAATATGTGAGTATATCTCCTATTTTTCACTCCTATCTGGGACGATACAGTCTGCACTTAATTTCTCCCTTGCATTTTTTTCCCTTTTTTCCTTCCACCTCCATCAACTGTTTCATTGAGGACTCGATCCCTGGCTGAATATCTTTTATTGAAACTGAAGATTGTGAGTGCTAGCGCCGGACACCAGCTCTGTAACCTGACTGTATGTTAGGGTTGAGTGCAGCCTCTCCCAGTTTGTATATATTACATTTTAAGGGCTGACCACTCTATTAGGCTTGTGTCCTTCCTTTTCACAGTTTACAGGTTCTTCATTGCAGAGCCTATTTAACCTTGCGCTGTAGAGAGCCCCAGAAGATAAGAAGTTGCAGAAAAGTGGGATAATCTTGTAAGGGAAGCAATAGATTTGTAAAGACAGGAACCTGCCAGTATTGAGTTAATTTCATTTTTTTGGTGGTAGAGTCCATTTAAATCCACCACAACATCTTACTGTGCTTATCTTGTAGGTTTAGAAAAGAAAATATTTTCCTCTATATGCGTCAATGGGTGCATCCATTTTGTGATGTTTTGTGTTGTAAACTGCCCCCCACAGTATCTTTACAGCACTTGCTCCTCACTGTGTGGCATTGAGCATAGAATGGAGTGAATGGGTCTGAAGTCATGGAGACCGATTCACAGCATTGTATTTTTTTGTTTTTTGTGAAAGGATTTTACCATACATTCAGGGTTATCCAAAGAGATCCGAATTGCTTGAGAAAGGTAACCGAACGCTGAAAATCAGCGTTCGGTTACCTTACCTGGCCATTCGGCTATCCAGAGAGCAGGCAATTCGCCAAATCCTGGCGAATTGCCTGCACATACGGTGCCTGTTCGAGGGCAGGTGAAAATCCCTTGAAAAGCACTGCTTCGGCTATTCAGAGAACACAAACCAGCAGTGAAAGGTTCCCGAAATGCCCTGCCATTCGGTGGTTTAATTCGGCAAGTTAATTCAGGAAAATAGATTTTTTATGATACTTTAATCATTTTTCTTTTTTTTTTTTTAAAAGTCCGTTTTTTTTTTTTTTTTAAGTTTACTTATTTCTTCTGTAACAGCCCTTTTTATTATCATTCCCTGGACCTCCTGTGTAAATTTCAGACATTTTCGCTCAGTAGTTTCTTTGCAAACAGCGTTTCATTTTCACAGATTCACACAAACTATTTTGCTAATTTAGGCTGGGGTCAGACCAGCGCACTTTTAACGTGCGTTCTGGCGCACTTAATCAAGGCCACACTAGCAGCAAATGACGGGCAATGACAGTCAATATACGAAGTACGGTCGCACGAAAGTCCGGCCGCGCAACGCAAGTGGAAAATGAATGCATTTTTTCGAGAACGCAGAACCGCTAGTACTGACGTACAGAGTGCGCTGCGCCCGCTAGCGGTGTGTGTGTGTGATTTGGAGACGTCAGACCCTGCTCGTGTCCGGCCAACATAACGTCCAGAGGCAAAAAGTTTCCTGGTTTGGAGTCGTAAAACATCACGCACGAAAATGCGCATCGTATGACCGTTTTCGCATATTCCGTGAAAAAATCCATCAATGCGTTCGAACGCACTTTTTTACGTTCGCGTGTAAAAATGCTTTCGTTTGACCCTAGCCTTATTCACCTCCCTCATCTGCGTCTCAGCTGCTTCGGGTGTGTGCGATCGGCTCCTGCTCGGTGGTTTTCGGCAGGTTAATCCAGATGTTTTTGGGGGTTTTTGGCGTGCATTCGGTGGGTTTTGCGGTTAGTTTTCGTCGGGTTTGCGGTAGCCCTTCCCTGCAATTTCGGGACCCTGTGGTGCTTGCTGGATACACCGCAGGGTCACCGAAATGGGATCGGCAAAAGGAACCGAATTGAAGAGAACGAAAAGTCCCCGAACGTGCAGTGACTTTTCGAATCTCTTTGAATAACCCTGATTGAGATTTCTCTCGTTTTCAAGTATGTCCTGGGTGGTGAGTATGTACTGTTATGTGTCTTGCCCAAAGACACTTACTGGAGAGGTGCTCTTGCCGGGATGGAACCTCTGTCTCCACAGTCTCTCTCCACGGTTATAGAGCAGTGACATTACGTCTACTCCACCCAGCCGGCCTACTCCACTCAGCATTGCGTTGGATGTATTCAAAGATATCACCAGGGGTAGATTACAAATCTTTTAAACTCCCTGTTTTATCTCATTCAGTTGCCATCTCTTATCTAATATGTTTTTGTTTGTAATACACAAGTAAACTAGTTACAGATTATTATGAGTCACTTGAAATTTATTATTGTATGTTGTAAACAAATCTCCATCATTGTTCCTGTAATTAGGTGGTTTCTATAAGTGTACAATTGTATTAAAGTTGAGTGCTCTGTTCATGGAATTTTGTAGTCCTTGATCTCAGTAGCACTTGTATGTGACATGAGTATTAGGGTTGAGTGCAGCCTCTCCCAGTTTTTGTATATACGTTAATTCAAAAGTACTTATCCTTAGTTTAGTATCCTAAACAAAAGATAAATCCAGGTAAAGTATCCATGTAATTGGGCAGACTAGATGGGCCGAAAGGTTCTTTTCTGCCGACATTTTTCTATGTTTCTACTTACTGTGTCTCCTTTTGGTCCCTTTTGTCCCGGCGATCCTTTGTCCCCAAAATATCCTCTCACGCCCTGGTTGAAACAGAAAATTTGCCAATAAGATATACATAATTACACAAAACTATATGATAAAATATTGCACATTACCCGACACCACAATGGGCCCTATTCCCTACCTTACTGTAAATTGGGGATGCTAAAGGAGAAAACCTGTGCCTGCAGGTTTCTCTGTATCTTCCCCATTTTAGCATTAGATTCCAGTGCAGGCGCTACCTCTGCAGTTTGGATGGACAGGAGGGGGAGAGTCTGGAGGCAGGAAGTCTTACTAGTAGATTGATGCAGTAGTCAAGATGGGAGGAAACAAAAAAGGCTACTTTTCCCGTGGATTGTTTTTGTTTGTAATACACAAGTAAACTAGTTACAGATTATTATGAGTCACTTGAAATTTATTATTGTATGTTGTAAACAAATCTCCATCATTGTTCCTGTAATTAGGTGGTTTCTATAAGTGTACAATTGTATTAAAGTTGAGTGCTCTGTTCATGGAATTTTGTAGTCCTTGATCTCAGTACTACTTTTCCCGTGGATTATGTTTTTAAGCCTCTCAAATGCATCATCACGTGACCCGAGGGCATAACAAACTTCACATTGATATTATAATAATAAAAGAGGTAGTAACACCATTTTACCATTTACCTGCAGAAGCATCTTACTTGCATCATCACCTCTAAATCTTACCGATTATGGTTCTTGGAGAGTCAGTTTTAAGTCACCATTCTAATTTCAAATAACCAGATAAATAAGCATTCCTATGTTAGTGCAGAAGTATACATAGGTATAGTGTAAGTATGAATTAATGTAGGGGTGTATTTACATATTGTGATAGTGTGAGAATATGAATTTTTTTCAATTCATACATTTATATATCTTGCTTTCTCCCCAGATAATCCCTTTTCAGTTTACGTGTACTATTAAAAGTAATTTTATACAATATCCCTCTTTTCTGTGGTCAGTAGTCCTGTAAGGATTGTGGCTGAATCTGCCATAAACCTACAAGTATATTTTAGTAAATGTTTGACACCATCTTAATGATTGAGCAGGTTATTGTAGTTAAATCAATTCTAACAATCCTGATGGTTATATAAAAGAAGACATTTTAATTTAGCTTTCTAACTCAAAGGCTCCACAATTACTGTACATTTAGTAAAAGTTAGGAAAGGTAAAGACAAACATAAATTATTGTTCTTTAAATATGAAGTCTTATTTAATGTAGTAGTATTCTTACTGGAAAACCGGGAAGTCCAACATCTCCTCTGTCACCCTGCACAGGGACATAACCATGGAAATAAAACTGGATCAAATTATAGCATGGTAAGATGCATTGAGAACAAAAATAATTCAGTGTAGTTATATGAATACTATACAAGTAGAGGAGCGATGTGAGCATATTGAGCACAATTTTGGCAAAGTTTCACTAATAAAAAACATTGTGTAGATATAGATTCTCAGTCTTTTTATCATCTGTGATGTGATATAATGCAGTTATGTATATGTGGGCTCTTGGATACAGTCAACTGTCTTTTTCAGCCTTTGGCAGAGAGTTAACTAATAGTTTTTATGTTACTTGTCCTCTTTTTGATTAAATACCGGTCATCGCTTATATTTTAACTCAATTCCTTGTTCCCCAATGCAGCTTAACTCCTTCACTACCAAATGGTTTTCCATAAAGTCACTGACAGGAAACAGTGGCTTTGTGGGAAAACTACTTTATATTAATCCTTACCACCATCAACACACACACACACACACACACACACACACACACACACACACACACACACACACACACACACACACACACACACACACACACACACACACACACACACACACACTTAGAGAAAGGTGAATATCAGGAGAACTGTCAGGAGAAGAGAACAATCTAGACCAAATAGCCGATTTGGAAAGTGAGATAAATGGGAGAATTTTTCTGGTTTGGCTATTTTGACCTAGAATTTTCACTTCTCCAGTTATTCTCCTGGGATTCACCTTTATTTGAATAGACCTGTAATTATTGCAATATCATTATATTTGATTAAAAATCAATAGTAGCAGCTCAGGTCTAATTCAAAAACACATCAAAAAAGATTTTATGTGAATGTTAAAGGATCACAAATTGCTGCTGCAAGTCCCAGTATACAATCACTCAAATATACTATATAACATAGCAAACAAAAAAGGAAAGTCCTCACGCATGCAGATCCCAGCACGCTGGTGAGTGCTTTTCAAGATTCTCTCACAGAACAGGTCCATCTCATCCCTAAGCCAACATGGCCGTTCCTCCTTCCGTGTTACTTGATCGGGAACGAATAGGGTGTTTCCTCGGCAACCACACACGCATCTGTTAGCTGGCACTATGCCACGGATCAATGACTGGCTACCTCTGTGTAAAAATCAGGGTTATTCAAAGAGATCCGAATTGCTTGAGAAAGGTAACCGAACGCTGAAAAGCAGCGTTCGGTTACCTTTCTTGGCCATTCGGCTATCCAGAGAGCAGGCAATTCGCCAAATCCTGGTGAATTGCCTGCACATACGGTGCCTGTTCGGTGCCTGTTCGAGGGCAGTGAAATCCCCATGAAAAAGCACTGCTTCGGCTATTCAGAGAACGAAAACCAGCAGTGAAAGGTTCCTGAAATGCCCTGCCATTCGGTGGTTTAATTCGGCAAGTTTATTCAGGAGAATCCCATAGGCTTCAATGTTAAAAATATTCCTGTTTTAATTAAATATCTAATAAACCGTTCATTATAAAATTCTGTAGTAAAGAGTCTCTTTCTTTATAGATTTTTTTAGGATACTTTAAGCATTTTTCTGGATTTTTTTTTCTTTTAACCCTTTCGCTGCTGAGGCTTTTCCCGCCCCTATGCTGAGGTCATTTTTACCTGTTTTGCGCATCATGTTTAAACGTGTTTTGAAGGCTTATTTTAGTATATGACCCAGACATATTATATATCGTTCTTTCCGTCAGACTCGGTAGATTCATAATATGTCATTATTATATGTATACGTTATGTCATGTCTGTATATTATAACAAAAAATGCAATAAAATATGTATTTTCAATAATTTACAATGTGTAAAGTGTTTTTTTCCACATTTTAACATGCGAGCAATTGCGGTTATATTTTGTATGGGGTGCGCTTGTTAAAAAATTAGAGATGGGGTCTCGTTACATTTTTTTTTGGGGAAAATGACACTATTTTTAACAAACGCACCGCATACAAAAATCGTTAGTGCAGCATCATTGTTCACATTATAATTGAAATGGGAACAATATTGCTGCATTAACAAACCCAAAAAAATAAAAAAAAGTGTTTAATTTTTTTTGTTAATTTTTTTTTTAATTTTTTTTTCTTTTTATTTTTAATTTTTTTTTTTTTTTTTAAAATTTTCACTGTAGTGTTTGGTATCGTTGGAACGGCCATGCTCTGGCCGATCAAACGATACCAAAATTTAACCCCTAGCTGCCACGGATCGGGAGATAGGGAGTTCATTGGAACTCCCTATCTCCACAGTTGGTGGCAGTTAGGGGTTAAGTCTAGGACTGGCGTCATCGTGCTATGCACGATGACGCCAGTCCTCTGGGGGAGGTCCCGGAGGCTTGGCCGACATCCAAGATGTCGGCCAGCTCCGGGAAAGGATCGCGAACCGGCGCTTTTCAGCGCCGATTCGCGATCCAGCTCCCCAGGGGTTAATGCCAGGCATCATTTGGAAGGGCAGGCTGTGCCCTTCCAAATGATGCCTGGGTTAACCCCCTGTGCACCGCCGATCGGGAGGGAGAGAGGTCCGAAGGACCTCCCCCCCTCCCTTTCAGGCGCCTCCTCCGCACATGCGGGGGGGCGCCTGAATTAGGTGTCATCGCGCCCCCGCGATGACACCTAATTCTGGCGGCTGCTGGTCCGGATGCTGGGCTGACATCCAGGATGTCAGCCCGCACCGGAGGGGCCAGCGATCGGCCGGAACCCAGCCGAACGCTGACCCCAATGTGAGGACGCGCTCAGCGCGTCCTCAGCACACCAGCGGGACTGCTGAGGACGCGCTGAGCGCGTCCTCAGCAGCGAAGTGGTTAAAAGTCCAATTTTTTTTTTATTTTTTTTAAGCTTACTTATTTTTTCTGTAACAGCCCTCTTTATTATCATTCCCTGGACCTCATATGCAAATTTCAGACATTTTCGCTCAGTAGTTTCTTTGCAAACAGCGTTTCAGTTTTCAAACATTCATGCAAACTGTTTTTCTAATTTATTCACTGCCTCTTCTGCGGTGTCGGCTTTTTCCGGAGGCTGCGATCGGCTACTGCTCGGGTTTTCCGTGGTTTTTGGCAGGTTAATCCAGATGTTTTTGCGGGTTTTCGGCGTGAATTCGCCGGGTTTTGTGGTTAATTTTCATCAGGTTTGCGGCAGCTTTTCCCTGCAATTCGGGGACCCTGTGTTGCTTGCTGAATACATCGCAGGGTCACCTAAATGGGATCGGCAAAACGAACCGAATTGAAGAGAACGAAAAGTCACCGAACGTGCGGTGACTTTTCGAATCTCCTTTGAATTACCCTGTATGTGACAGGCATATGGCTCCTACTGGTAAATCCTTGAACTGCTGCAAGGCTCCAATATAGCCCATACAGTGACATACAGGACACTGACAGGAGTTCCGTAAGTTGCAGTATATCGGCTGATATATCCGGTGTACTGTAACATTAGATACATATTCTGGATCCCATTTACAAATGAAATTGCTTCTTTACACTAAGCAAAGTTTGTTTGCAATACTCTAGAACAGGCCTCAAAATTTCCACTCGCCTGCTCGCATTTGGCGAGTGGAAATTACATGAGGGCGAGTAAGAATGCAGAGGCAGGGCAGGATAACGGGTTAGGTGGGGCAACTAGTGGTGAGTAACTATTAAGGCCTGGCTAGTAGCTTGGGACTTGAAATTTTGAGCCCTGCTCTAGAATAAATCCAGATAATGTTAACTTGTAGATAGTGATAGTGATGGGGTTAATTAGCATTTAACTGGGAAAACTACATTCACTTTTCAACGAACATGTATGTTTGAAATGTTACTTTATCAGTACATCTGCCTTTCAAGGTTTTCTTCACAATTCTTTTTACTTAGAGTTAACGTTTGTGAGGTTAACATTTCAAAAGTTGATGCACAGATTGTGGTTTTCTGCAATATTAATACAATATTTCACTGCAGTTTAATAAGACGCAACAAAACAGTCTTCCATGGCAGCTGTATAAAAATGTGTCTTTCCTAAACTTTGACTGGACATTATGTGTGGGTGTGTTATCAACTGATTTTGTAGTAGTATAAACAAGCTTCATCACATCTGGTTGACTATAGAGCCTCCATCTGTTTTCATGAAAGGATGTGGTATTTGTCTGTGATTACATGGAGAAAATTCGAGTTCCTATTCTTTATATAAATTTATTGCATTGGTTTATATTTAAAAGTTATAATTGAACTCTGCTGGCCGAGACCTCAAACTATAGGGGCTTTTGGTGGACCTGAATTTAATTGAGTAAAGTTTGTGGAGATAAATAAAATAAAGGACAGCTGAGCAGAAAAAAAAAATGTAGCAAAGCCAATTTATTTCAAGGTCAAGTCCAAAGAAGATTACAGGAGTACACATACTATATATTTCCAGACGTTATTGTAGGCAATTACCAGATTAATTAGGAACAGAGATGGTTTGACATATTTTTAAACCAATGTAATTGCATTTTTGTAAAAAGGTGACCTGAATTGTTGTTACAATTACAATCTTACCATTTATATAATATTTGAAATAACATATTTTTAAAATAGTATAGTTATTTCAAACTAACACATTTTATTCATAAATAATAATAAATTTATTATGATCACCATTATTATAACATTTATCTGCAGTTTGGGATGCCTAAATAAAGGGACATTCTTCACATGAAGACCAATTTATCTAATTAGCGTATGCTACGTAAGATACGTACGTTGAAAAAAAATTGCACAAAAGCTGCAGAGACCTCTGCATTTCGGAACCCTTGAACTAGCGAGGAGCAGCCCAACTCCAATGGAGAAAAGATAAGCATTTCCACATACCGTAATCTAAAACATACTGTATCTCCATGCTAGCTGTACCCTTTACCTGTTAGCCCTAACCTATACATAACCCTGTCTAGCATACTGAAGTATGAAAAAAAAGTTTTTATAAAAGTAAATATCGCACTTGGAAAATCCCCCTATAATAAAATGAAATCATCAATAAGATGATGTGAGGAATATGTCTCATTATCATTCAAGAATCATGGATGTTAAGTTCCTGGAATGGACATCACCAAACATCATCATGAAACATGTTCTTTGTGACTGCGTGCCCCAAGCTGTATAGTTATGTGTGTAACATTTTACCTGAATGCCTCTGGAACCCATGTAGTTACTGCCCTGTTTTCCTCTGTCACCCTAGAAACAAAAAAGTAAAAGATCAAATGACATGCTAGCAATCATAAGGCATCTGGATTTTACAGCGTCTTTTAAGTGATCTCTTTTCCTGACGTATCACTGTAATCACATAACTATAGCAAATTGTTTTATAATTTCATTTTGTTAGTGTTACTATGCACGCAGAGAATATTGGTATTAAATTATGATGTAGGCAGGGAGCAGCAGATAAATTGTGGACTAAAACATAACCTAAGAAGAAACAAAAGGTTATTATAAAATATTAGAACATGCTTTGCTTTAATTTTCCTGCTTGAAAATGAAAGTAGCACTGTGCATATTATGCTCACATGTAAATGAGCAGAACCCTTCAGCACAACTCAGTTTTTCTATTGGTGTCTCCAGAGAAGTCAATGACAAACCATTGCATATCGACTGCATTTTTTGAAGATTGATTTCGTAACTGTCTTTAAATATCAATGATGTGAATGTGAGTTGGACATCATTTTAACTGGAAACGGTCTTGATTCTCTGCACATTTTTCTGTCAGCATATACATAAGCCTTGTGATTTTAAAATCTGCATTAGGTGTCAGCTGCTACTAGAACAACTTTGCATTGGATTCAAACCTGAATTAAAAAAAATTGAATATTATATCTATATCTGCTATATATATGTATATACAGTGGCAAGAAAAAGTATGTGAACCCTTTGGGATTACGTGGAGTTTTGCATGAATTGGTCATAAAATGTGCTCTGATCTTCATCTAAGTCACAACAATTTGAAAAACACAGTCTGCTTAAAATAATACAACACAAACATTATATGTTTTCATGTGTTTATTGAACAGAACATGTAAACATTCACAGTGCAGGGTGGAAAAAGTATGTGAACCCCTAGCCTAATGACTTCTCAAAGAGCTAATTGGAGCCAGGAGTGAGCCAACCTTGAGTCCAATCAGTGTGATATTATTGGATGTGTTGCTGAAAGCTGTCCTGCCCTTTAAAAACACACACCAGATTTTGGTTTACTGGTTTCAAGAAGCACTGCCTGATGTGAACCATGCCTCGCAGAAAAGTGCTCTGAGAAGACCTACGATCAAAAATTGTTGACTTGGATGAAGCTGGAAAGGGTTACAAAAGTATCTCCAAAAGCCTTGATGTTCATGTGTCCACAGTAAGACAGACTGTCTACAAATGGAGAAAGTTCAGCACTGTTGCTACTCTCCCTAGTCATGGTCGTTCTGTAAAGATGGCTGCAAGAGCACAGCGCAAAATGCTTAATGAGGTAAAGAAGAATCCTAGAGTGTCAGCTAAAGACTTACAGAAATCTCTGGCACATGCTAACATTTTTGATGACACATCTACAATAAGGAAAACATTAAACAAGAATGGAGTACATGGGAGGACACCACAGAAGAAGCCATTGCTGTCTGAAAAGAATATTGCAGCACGTTTGAAGTTTGCAAAAGAGCACCTGGATGTTCCACAGCACTACTGCCAATATATTCTGTGGACAGATGAAAACAAAATTGAGTTGTTTGGAAAAAACACAACACTATGTGTGGAGAAAAAAAGGCACAGCAAATCAACATCAAAACCTCATCCCCACTGTAAAACATGGCAGAGGGAGCATCATGGTTTTGGGCTGCTTTGCTGCCTCAGGGCCTGGACGGATCGTTGTCATTGATGGAAAAATTAATTCCAGAGTTTATCAAGACATTTTGCAGGAAAACGTAAGACCATCTGTCCCCCAACTGAAGCTCCGCAGAGGATGGGTGATGCAACAGGACAATGACCCAAAGCATACAAGTAATTCAACAGAAGAATGGCTTCAACAAAACAAAATACGCCTTCTGGAGTGGCCCAGTCAGAGTCCTGACCTCATCCCGATTGAAATTCTGTGGCATGACCTTAAGAGAGCGATTCACACCAGACATCCCAAGAATATTGCTACACTGAAACAGTTTTGTGAAGAGGAGTGGTCCAAAATTACTC
Source organism: Leptobrachium leishanense (assembly GCA_009667805.1). NCBI lineage: Eukaryota > Metazoa > Chordata > Amphibia > Anura > Megophryidae > Leptobrachium > Leptobrachium leishanense. The sequence continues at coordinate 226,968,876 of CM019067.1, read as the reverse complement.
CAGATCGTTGTGCAGGTCTGATCTACAACTACAGGAAACGTTTGGTTGAGGTTATTGCTGCCAAAGGAGGGTCAACCAGTTATTAAGTCCAAAGGTTCACATACTTTTTCCACCCTGCACTGTGAATGTTTACATGTTCTATTCAATAAAAACATGAAAACATATAATGTTTGTGTTGTATTATTTTACGCAGACTGTGTTTGTTTTTCAAATTGTTGTGATTTAGATGAAGATCAGAGCACATTTTATGACCAATTCATGCAAAACTCCACGTAATCCCAAAGGGTTCACATACTTTTTCTTGCCACTGTATATTCACACACACTACACAGTACCCACATTTTATTTACTGTTTTTAGGCGTTTTCAAATCTGTGATATCATATTTAATTGGAGTGCACTGCATGTTTTATTATATATAATTTCTACATTTATTGCGTTGATGTCATGTAAGACTATGAATTTGCACTCAAATTGTGATAGCAAGGTACAGCTAGGTTATTTGTTTGCTTAAAGATGTTGGTCCTTGTTCCATCTCAGCCATTAATAGCGGCTCGTAAATGCTTCAACTGTTGCATTTGCGGTTTATAGATACCAGCAGTGACGCTGCTTGCTGCCACTGGTGTTGGCTTCCATTGTCCCTAGGACTCCACTGAGTGAAACATGACCCTGCTCAAGGATGGGCACTGAGAACTATTTGTTTCAGTGTTCCACCACTTACGGCGAGACAAGGCCTCAAAACATGCCGCTCTCTGTACGGTGGGATCAGAGGTAAGGTGTTTTTTTTTCATTTTCTTTTTTTAAACGCAAAATCACTTAACAGAGTCTGAGAGTCTGTTTTCTTTGCAGAATACTGTCTCAAGTCAAGAAACACGAGCTATGTAGGAATAGTTTCTTATTTTGCTGAAAGACGCAAATTAACGACTCCTAAATAAAGTATAAGTGCCATTAATTTAAAGTAAGCAGCCACAAGCGATGCTTGCATCTCAGTTGGAATAGTGCCCACAAAATACATCATATTGATAGATAAAGTGCATATCAATGTGTTTTAATCTCTCTGCTGTGACCTGATGTCAACCATTTAGAACTAGTTTCTTCCATCAGATGATGTTAAATCAAGGAACCACTGGGGCTTTATGACCTCCATTTGGCTCAGATAAATTGGATACAATATTCTATGCTGAAGAGTAGGCAAGAAAAGAAATGTGATATGTGCTGTTATTTGGTTTTTAAACATACCTGAGGACCAGGTGGTCCAGTGTCTCCTCTGTCTCCAATATCTCCAGGGTCACCGGGGCTGCCCTGGAATCAAAAATGAAAAACAGATAGTTTTTTTGCTCAAACACATAACCTTCTAAAAATTTCTTTATCTGTTAAATCACTTAATGCATCTAATTCTCGCTTAGATACTGAATAATTTGAATTTTAGAAACATCTTGTATGGACCAATATTATGAGCCTCTGAAATTCTTGAAATAGTTCTCTCTCAGGTCTTTTGAATAATGGTGTTTTAGGCTAGATGCTGTAATGTTATAGTATCCAATTAAGGCAAGCGAGGAAATTACTTTGAATCCTGTTACCCTTTGTACAGCGCTACGGAATTTGTTGGCACTTTAAAAGTAATTGTAATGGTTATATGAATAATAACAAAATGACTTACATTTATTGGCCCATTGCAATCTATGGGACAAATTCTTTCACATGCAGGAAGCATATTTATTTTACTTTTATAGACAACCTTCCAACATATAGGGCACTATTCCATAGTTGGTGCTAATGTAGTGTCAATGTGTAATTGTTAGCGCTAGAAGTAAATTTAACATCTGCCATTGATATTCCAATCCTGACGCTACACTTGGGGGAAAATGTTTTACGCTTTGCAGCTTGCGTGAGATTACTGTACATAAACATTTCCTAAACCTAACATGGGAAGGGCAATAATTGTTTAGCGTATCGACTAGTTAATACAAAGTGCCGGCACAAATTACCTTTAGGACACACAAGGCTACATTTTAGCGAGTCCTAAAAGCTGATGATAAATGATCCTGCAAATGTAAAATCATTTAGCACCCCTAGCCCCCCATTAAATACCATACTCACCTCTTATCTGACAGTGGGGAGGGTGGCCTGATACGCTGCTTCTTACAGCCACGAGCAGAGTGAGATTGGGAACAAACAATTCTCAGTCTCCCTCAGCAGCACTGTGCCCTGTGGCTACAGGTTCCTGAGATGCAAATCCGACCCTGGCTACAGTAAGGTTTTCACAATAGTAAAAATATATAATTTGTTCATTGACATAACAAGGGCAATACCTGTTCTCCAACACTTCCAATCTCGCCAGGGGATCCCCTTGGGCCTGGAAATCCAGGAGCTCCCTGTGAAAAAGGGATATAGTTAAAAGCATAAATTCATTACATACAATTGACCCAATGCATATTTGTTCCTGGGGATTTCTGCAATGCATTGTAAACCAGATTGCAAACTGCACTAATGAACTTCCCAACCATTCTCACATGTGTTATTAAATAAAATAACAGTGCGTGTTTGGCACACTATTAATTTTCAAATTCAACTTGACAACTTATTACTGTCCACCAATTCACCTTGCTAAAGGAACGATTAGTAGAATGCCAACCAAGGCCCTACTACATTCTTAACGCTAACGTTAGCACTCAGCTATGTGAGCGTTAATGTTAGGTTAAGTGGCCTTGAGAGTGGATGTTCATTCCACTCAACGTCCATTTGGCACTTCGCTGAGCGCACTCAGTGCGCTCAGCTCTGCAAAGTGTGACCCTCCTATAAAGAATCGCGCTTTGCAGCTCCATCAACGTGCGTCCTAGCGCTTTGCCGGAGAGACTTAGTTAACGGACGCTTGTTGCACAAGCGTGCACAAGAGTGTGACCGGCCGTGTTGCAGCATCACAACGCTGCGACGGACGCCAGTAAGCACATCCGTATGGGCGCACATAGGGCGCTCGTCTGACGCCAGCCTTAATGGGATACTCTATTGAAAATGGTTGTTTTTGTGGTCAACCAAGAAGTAGCTTGACATTCTAATACACATAGATTTTGTTATTTTTAGGGCAAAAAAATAAGGGTGCAGGACAACCTGTTAAGTTGCATATTTATCTAATCTTCTCCTGATTTGACAAATGAATAGTGTAGCAGTAATAGATGGCGCATCCTGGCAACCAGGTGTCATCAATAAAATGTCATAACAAAAATGGGCTGCGAGAAGATAAATTTATCACAGGAACATTGAGTGTGAGAGGCCTGGGGTACAGGACATTCCTGCAGATAACTTCCTATAGTATTCTGGCTGCAGATGGCGATTCTTCCCCTCTTACCAAAGCCAGAATCCCATGATTTCATGCGTTATATCTTGATAAGTTCATGCATTATACCCAAATCAACTTGCCATTTCAATTCTTAAGGGTCTATTCACAAAGCATTGCAATTGCTTGCAGTTTCGGTGCTTTGCGTTTCAGCCCATTACGGCAAAAATATGGTGAATTCACTATTGGAGTTATTGGATGCTGGCGAAAACCGCTGAATTGCACCAAACTGGCATCGACCTATTCCACCAAACTGAAAAAGAAAAAAAAAGAAGCCTCCTATCTTCCTAATAGGAGTTTCAATCAATTAAAATAAAAAAAGTCTTGGTAAAAAAATGTATAAAAAATACAAAAAGGTCTTTTAAAAATTAAAAAGGGGGGGCGTGGTCTGACCGCGAAGAGAGTTGGCTGCGTGAGCACAGAGCTCCGTCGATGGGGACACCGTGAAAGCGTATATCGCCAGCGATTTTTCCCAAAAAAGTGACTGCTGGGTGAGGGAAGACCCGGTGACCGAGATGGCAGCACCGAAAAGCGCAAAAAAATGACGAAAGCAGAGTTTTTCACTCCGCGCGGGCCGTAACAGAAGGAAGGCCTGGGAATCCAAGATGGCGGCGGCTCCACTCCGGCCTCTCCACGTGCGGAGACAGACCCAGGGCTGCCCAACAAGGTATGGAGGCCTTTGCCGCTCGTTTGGAGGGTTTAATCACCTCACTGTCTGATAGACTGACCTCCCGATTAGACTCAGTGGCAGCGGATATTAAGAAGGAGATCTGTGAGATTGGAGACCACACTGATAAACTTGAGGAAAAAATGGCGGAACAGGCTGGAGCCCACAACGAGATGGCGGGGAGGGTTGAAGACCTGGAGGAACAGTTGAAGGGGGCTCTGTTAAAATTGGCAAACATGGAGGACAGATCAAGACGCCATAATTTAAAGATATGAGGTGTGCCGGAATCGGTGACTCCACAAGCCCTGTCGCAGTACGCGATGGATATCTTACAACACCTACTCCCTGATGTCACCCCGACTCCCTCCTATTTGACAGGATTCACCGCTTAACGAGACCCCCCCTCTGTGCCCGAGAAGTCACCCAGAGATGTTTTTCTCCAGCTCCACTACTTTAAGCTGTGAGAGGATGTACTACGGGCCTTGCGGTCTCCTGATGCTCTTAAGCCAGAGTACGAACATATTTCTATTTTTCCTGACTTATCTAAGGCTACTTTGCAACACCGGAGTAACTTTTGCCAGGTCACAGAGATTCTACATGCCAATGGCGTGACTTACAGATGGGGCTTTCCAGTTAAGCTACTGGTTGCTAGGAATTGTGCTTTCCACGTAATCACATTGGTGGAGGCTGGGATACAGCTCCTCAAGGTGTGGGGCATGGACCATTCAGGTTCTTCTCCTACAACTTCCCAATCCTGCAGTTCCTCTCAGCGTTTGGATCCGGAGTGGCGCAGAAAATGAGGTTGGTGGCCTGCACACATGAACATTGTGTATAAAGAGCCCAGAGAAGGCTGCCTTCCTAAGCGAGGAGTCTTGATGAGATTCCTTGTACCAGACCGGAAGGGTTGTGGTATTCCTCCCAAGCTTTTCTGAGGGCTTTTCAGTCCTGACCTACCTGTTGTTGCCTAGCTTGGATACTACGGTCTGCTCACCTAAAGAGCGGGTCATTATAATCTTTGGAGTGGGATTCACATTTCCTTGACGGTGTCCCCCGAGACTGAGCATGTTTGGTTTTCTTATTTTTTTTCTCTTTCTGTGGGTCTTCTCTTTCCGCAGACCCCGAGGTTTCCCTCTCTCCCTCCTCCCGAGAGGAGTTTGGGAAGTGCCCCCATATATTGGGGCTTTTCACAGGAGATGTTTCTGTTTTCTGATGTACATAGTTTGCAGGCATTTACCTGGTTTGTGTGTGTTTTTTGTATTGCCACCTACTCTTCCCCGGGTATTGTGTAACGCTGTGAATCACTCACATATACTTACGGAACGCAATGTTGAAAGTAATCTCGTATAATGTTAAGGGGCTGAACGCCCCTGTCAAACCTCATTCTCTGGCAGCGGAGGTGCAGAGGCTGAAGGCTGATGTGGTTTGCCTCCAGGAAACCCACTTTAAGCGTCTTGCTCACCCTCTATTGAGGATACGAAACTTTAACACGCAGTATCATGCTTCGGGCCCTACCAGAGCGAAAGGGGTGTCGATTTTAATTACAGTAGATCTAAAGTAGTATTCCAATTGAATAGGAAGATCTCGGACCCACTGGGCCGTTATCTCATCCTGATCTGCTCGTTGAATCACAAAATGTATACGTTGGTTAATGTATATTCGCCTAACACTGAACAACTTGTAGCGATTGCTGGTGTGTGGAGATTTTAATTATAGTATTGATCCTATGAAGGATATCTGATCCCCTAAGATCCCATCCCAATATTTTCTTGCTCCAGATGAAGCCGACGTGCAACCGGCAAAACATATGTTGAGCTAATGTCCAACTTTTATTTTCAAGTTGTCTATGTTGTGTCAACATCGCTAGGGTCAGGATAGAATTTATGAGCAGGAGCTCTATCAGCATTAGGGCAAGTTTGGGTTGGTCAATCAATTGTGGTGCACTTGAGTGAGCTTAATGGGGTTTGTTTTGCTCTATTTTCCCTATGTGGACTGTATTATTACACAGTATTAGTGACTTTTAGTGCTTTCCATTCAGCCCATTACTCAGCCTATTTATGCTTGGTTAGTTGTCCAATTTACCCTACGATGCTGTGTGTGTATATGTATTTTAAAGTTTGGGATCTGAGAGTGTTTTTCGGTTAATAAAGTTCATTAAGTACTAGCCACTCCCTGATCATCAGTTGATGGGCCTTGTTGCCTGTTATACGGGTTATTTTCTTTTGTTTTTGTATATACTATATGAATTGAGCCGAAATTGCACCAAACGGTGAAATTCCGTTTATTCCATTCTATTTTTAATCACAAGATCCAAAATGTAATTTCATCTTTTTTGCTATTGCCACATATGCCATGTTTTGCAAAATTGTTTATTCTGTATTACATTTCATGGTCCTATATGTGGTTTAATTTTCTATGGTGAGTTAGTATGTGTGAATGTGTATATATACAAATATGGAATTTTTGCTTGTATATGAACTGAAGAATATTGGTGTAGAGAATCAGTGTAGTGTAGTTTGAGAGAAGCGGAGAAATATCGAGATTGTGTGAATGATTCATAGACTTTGTATTGTTTTCTCTTTTGATTTTCCTGATGCACTATTTCCGTTCACGCAAAGCAGCGTGACCAAGGTCAATAGACAGAAACATTGCTTATTATTGTATTCCACTGCTATGGAATATAATAATTTTCATACCTATGTTGCTGCTTTGCCTGAGAGTTGTGGGATTGGTGATCCCACTTGAGGACGTAGGACTCGAACAGTTGGATTAATGACATATTGTGTACCATTTCCTTTCACTTGTTTACCTCTTACTTACTCGGTGTATTTACCTCCACCTTTGCTTTGACTTATGTCCTTTCACCTTGTACTCCATGTTTGATCCACTTTTGATCGCTCTCTCTTTTTTTTTACACATTCAGGGTTATTCAAAGAGATCCGAATTGCTGGCGAAAGGTAACCAAACGCTGAAATTCACCTTTCCTGGACATTCCGCTATTCAGAGAGCAGGCAGTAAGCCAAATGTTGGCGAATTGCCTGCACATACGGTGGCTGTTTGTTACCTGTTCGGGGGCAGTGAAATCCCCATAGAGAAACAATGCTTTGTCTATTCAGAGAACACAAAACAAATGAGAAAGGTTGCCGAAATACCCTGCTGTTCGGTGGTTTAATTCGTCAGCTTTATTTAGGCGAATCCCGTTGGCTTCAATGTTAAAAATATTCCTGTTTTAATTCAATATCTAATAAATCGTTCATTATAATAGTTTCTTTATTTTTAGATTTTTTAGGATCTTTTAGGCATTTTTTGGTATTTTCTAGCGAAATTCTTTTTCCGTTTTTTTTAATCGTTTTTTCTTTAACAGCCTTTTTATTATCATTCATTGGATCTTATATGTAAATTCCATACATTTTCGTTCCGTAGTTTCTTTGCAAACAGCTTTCACTTTTCAAACATTCAAGCGTACTGTCTTTTTTTTACTCACTCCATTCGTGTCGGGTTTTTCTGGCGGCTGCTCTGCGCTCTGATCGGCTCCTGCTCGGGTTTCTCCGGCGTGTTTGGCAGGGTTAATACAGATATTTTTGCGGGTTTCGGTGTGCGTTCGCCGGGTTTTGCGGTGAGTGTTCATCGGGTTTGCGGCAGCTTTTCCCTGCACTACGACGGCCCTGTGGTGCTTGCTGAATACACGGCAGGGTCGCCGAAGTGGGATCGCCAAATCACACCGAATTGCAGAGAACAAAAAAGTCACTGAACGTGATGTGACTTTTCGATTCTCTTTGAATAACCCTGATTGTGTTTTTACCTTGCCCAATTCCTACTTTCCAAAATTGTTTTTGAAGATAAATAATGATATACTCACCACTCCTCCTTTATTTCCTCTTTCCCCTAATGGTCCTCTTTCTCCTTCTGGTCCCATATCTCCCTTTAATAAACAGATTACAAAAAGTAGGATTAAATTGATCATATTCGTAGCTACGTATGATACCGAGTGCAGGCCAGCAAAATCAACAGTTCATACTGTATGTATATATATATATAAAATACAATTTTGTAGATATAATGTATTTTTCGCACTTTCAGACGCACCTCAGCATAAGACACACCTAGGTTTTAGTGGAGGAAAACAATATAAAAAATATTCTGAACCAAATGGTGTACTAAAATATTAATGGCAGAGTAGGTGTCGTCAAGTGCAGCTCGGCCGTGATCACTGATTTGTACGTTTCAGCCTCAGCTCAGCTAATAGCACAATGAAACATCAAACAGGACCGGTCGGTGAGCACAGTGAGTTGTCAATATTCGCTACATAAGATGCACAGACATTTCCTCCCATTTTTTTGGGGAAAAAAAGTGCATCTTATGGAGCGAAAAATACGGTATGTATTTACCCACACATACTGTACTAATGACATCATATTAATGTAAACTATGCTGCCTGGCCAAAAGAAAGTAACACACTCTAAGGCCCCATTCACACACAACAAATAATTTTATTGAGAAGGGAACGGAACCAGGAAGAAAAATGCCGCGATCGCCGGAGGAGATAGCGGGGGAGAGCGAGGGAGCGCAGGAGATAATGTTTGCAGCCCAAGTGTTGCTCAGGATTACTGCATACAGCACTGAAAGTTAACCCCGAACCACACTCGGGAAAACCGTCAGGGGGGGATAAACTAAGTAATGTACGCACGTAAACACGCGTAAAAAATGCAAAAACACGCTGCCAGGACGCATCTCGGTTCCATTCTGTTTTTGCGCATGCTTACTCTACGCAAATATATGGCTCCATACGCGGCTATGTGTATGAAGCCATTTATTTGCATATGTTGCATATAGTACAATACGTATGTGTGTATCAGTGTGAATGAGGCCTAATAGTTCAATGGACTGCCTTTTACTTGGATTGACACTCGGAATGTGTGCCATATTGTTTCTGTAAGCTTATGCAATGAAACAACCTTAATTTCCATCCAGATTTGCATTCATTTTTCACCAAGATCTGGTATTGATAATGGGAGAATCGGGCTACTGTGTAAAGTCTTTTACCGCACATCCCAAAGATTCTCAATTAGGTTAAGGTCTGGACTGTGTGGTGGCCAATCCGTGTGTGATACTCCCTATCCCACTCTTATCTGATGAATCCTGACATTGACATCTTGCACTATGCCTGTGCCATCAGGGGAAAAAAATCCATTGATGGAAAAACCATGTAATTCAGTATATTCAGGTAGTCGGCTGAGCAAATTTTTTGGGCACATAACGTTGCTGAACCTAGATCAGCTGAAGCAACCCCAGATCATAACAGGTTTGTACAGTAGGTGGTGAATTGGTTTTTTGACCAGGTAGTGTATATGTGCATTTTAACCTCCAAAATAAAAAAAGTGGAATTGTCACCTGTTGTCCTTTTATTCCTGGACGTCCACGTGACCCAGGTCGCCCATTATCTCCACGGATTCCCTGAAAATATGACACAGTTTATCTCTGGAATGTGCATTTGATGGATGAGTGATGACATTGGAAGAAAACCACTTACATCCAGTTATTAACAGTTCTATCATCTACCAGCAATGTGATGGGCTGTTATTGATTTGACAAACACAAGTGTTTATCTATTGTTCCTGTTGCTAGGATTTCCCTTCTATTCTTAATTATTTTCCTTGAAATTATCCACTCATTCCATTAAAGGTTTCCAAGTATTGGAAGGTAACAGATCTTTCACGGTGTTTTTTTGTATGCAAATGATGGTGGGAGACAGTTCAAGAATTTGTGTCCATATCTTTCCATTATTATGGTCTTCACATTAGCTAGAAATACTCTAATTTTCTCCTTAATTCCTGTGAATTTCTCATTACATGACATGTTGCCTGTTTTTTGCTGGAATTTTTTTTATCATAACAATATTTGAAACATGGAATGTGAAGTTAATAATTAAATATAGGGTTAATAGACATTTCACACAGAAATTGTTATTCTGAGACAGTCAAAATAATTTAAATAATGTTAATTTGCTACTTTTTAAGTTTTCATGTATTTGTGTATCCTTTACAAAAATATTGTTGAAAGGTAAGATTTTGAGCTCTAGATAGTGTCCTTTATCTTACACATTTCAATCGAGGTCTGTATTATTATCATACAGGCAGAAATAGTTACTATATCTCACACAAAGGCTGTGATAAAGATAAATAATAAAAATGGTGAAATTTCCTGCTTATGGGATTTGTAGTGATCATAATGAGATTATTAGAAATGCAGCTTTCAAAATAAACCAACAGAATATACAAAGAATATCTGTATGCAGTATAATGGCTGTATATGGAAATTACAGTAACACCTTGTATCTGTACTCTACAGGAATTTTCAGTCATTATAACCCCCCTGAATCTTAACCCTGTACAGCAGTGAGTGACCCAGAACGCTCTCTGCATTTTGCCCTCTCCCTGACAGCTGTAATGCAGCAGTAATCTATTTGAACCTTTTGTTACAGTGAGGTTTAAGGTTGCTATATGCAGCTGGTTTTCTGTCTCTCCAGGCTGTTTGGGGACACATAAAACAATGGATTTCGTTTTTCTCCACAGGGGACACACTAATCTGGCTTTAAAAACGGTGTGAAAATGGTCTTTTGATATGCTAATGAATCCTTTTCAATGCAATACAATGCAAAATAGAGATAACGTGATTTTGGGTGTGAAGAAGATAATCAATGCATAAGCCATAGGGAGAGCTCTGAGTACCATCAACTCTTCTACTGGAATGGTCCTGCTATTTACTTTTGCTGCCCAATTCCCTAGATAGCACTATAATTTCTCACATAACTTATATTTCATCAGTAGGAAAAGCACAATGATTTTGCTTTGAGTAGTTTGTCTCTTTTTTTGTTTCAATACCAATATTTCATTTATTTTGATGTATCCCTTCGGCCCATTCAATGCCATGCCCCATGGAAAACACCATTCCATTGCTGACTGTATAAAAATTTACAGTAAGCTTATTTAAATGACAGGCAAATGGTTCCCCGTTCTGCCCAAAAACTGCTACTACTACAAGTAGTACAAGTACAGCAGGTGCGTAGTCTTTCTGTAAAAGAAAAACAGAAATCCAAGCTGCTCAAACACAGTTACAGTTACACGTTTTACACCTTAAGCACCTTGTATTATGTGTCTTGGTGACACCTCTTCACTATCCCCGTAACAGAATATTATTTCTACTGTTCATTTGTACCATAAATATGTTTCTTCTGCTAACACCCGCATCACGATTCTCTGTACAACCTTGTAAAATTATGATTTTATACCTTTTTAGCTAAAAAATAGTGAGGATAACTCTCTTGTTTTACATATGAGCTTTTTATCTCCCTTTGTCTCCGTTCCGTTACCCGAAATCAATGCACAGAAGACCAGAAACTTCCTGTTTTGTGAGCAAGGAAGATGAAGGTTGCTGAATAAATAGGACTAGTTCTTCAACTTAGCTAAAGAAAAAAAAAGAAAAAATATATGCATCGACACAAAATACGATTTGATCAGCGTTAATTAAGTTGAGTTTGCTGCAGATAGATTTTTACGAGCCAATTAGAACCTTGCTACTATTTACTGACCTAAATAAAAATATTCCAAATTCATTTCGGAAACTGATAAACAGGATCCATCTGCCTTTCCATTCCAGTGCTGTCATTTCAGATCTATTTATTTTCTCCTTTATCTAAAGGTAAAATATGAAGTCATCTGTAGTAGTTTCCACCATGGAACCTTCACAAATCCTGGTGGACAAGCACCTGCTTATTGGTCGCATTTTAACTTTTTGTAAACTGTTTCACATGTTTTGTTAGAGAATTATTTCAAGCACAGCTGTGGGCGGAAAATATTTTGCTGTAGTATCCTGGGAAAATAGTGTTCTTATTCCCTAAGGTATCATACATTATGTGAATGTGATGGCACGGAGCAGCTGATAACAAAGGCAGGATAGGAAGAATTATACAGCAATGTGGACAGAAAAATAAATACAATTTCTGGCTTATTATCAATCTCGTAGATAACATTCTCCCAGGGAACTCTTAAACACATTGACAAAATATCCAGTGAGAAAAATAACAATAATAAGAATTCTACTCCACTGTGAACGTTAGAACAAAAATGATCATGCTAAATAATTTCAACTGTTTGTTAAAAACATTTTATGAAGCCCCCAATGTTCCTATAACCAATAATTTAAAAAATGGTCACCATAGGAGCATATGTTTAAGGTTTTAAAAGGTTTATACAGGCAAGACACCGCAATAGAAACAGTCAGACAAATCGCACATGCTTGGGTTAATATAATTAATATAATATGATAATAATACTTTTGTCCTGGGAATGGAATGTGGCATTTCTAAATTATTTTTGGAATGCAAAAACCTATGATATCATTATATGTTTTTACAGAAAGTCAAAATAATAGCAAAGCTTGAAAAAGTAAACACAGTTATAGTGACCTCTAATCCGTGCAATACAGACTGGCAGCCGCCTACTGAGCAATTTTAATGTTCTTGAACCCAGGACAAACTTGAAAACTACAGAAAACTCAATGTATCCTTCCTGGTAAAATACTTTATAAATAAATTAAATAAATAAGCAGCAATCGAGGCAATGCTGTTTGTTTAAGTTACAGGAATTCAATAGGGTTTTTTGGGTGTTTTTTTTAAAAGGAGGAAACCCCCCCCCCCCGTGATTCTAATCAAAACATCTATAAATTAAATATGAATGATATTTCGGAACCAAAGTCAAAGAAACATGACTTCAAAACACCTGCTTAAAAAAATGCATTTGTAGCATCATATTCCAGACCAAAAGGTGCATTTAACCCCTTCACTACCACTGTTGACTACTTTCGATCTTCAGAGCACCTGCTGGTGCCCTGATGTTGAGGACAGTCGATATGGTGTTCTACTGGGGGAGTGCAAAAGTGTAAACCATTATTTTGAAGCATTCCAAACAGTTGTCCGTGTAACAGTCTATATCAGTTTTTCCCAACCCTGGTCCTCATGTACCCCTAACAGACCAGGTTTGTCAGATATATGAAGCACAGCACAGGTGATATAATTTGCTGCTCAGTGATTGCAGGATTCAGTCTGCATTTCCCCAAGGGAATCCTTAAAATCTGGCCTGTTAGGGGTACTTGAAGACCGGAGTTGGGAACCACTGGTCTATATCGTTGATGGCGAACCTGAACTAAGTGTCCCATGATACTCAGCCAGCCAAAATGTGACTAAGCATAATAGAATAAGTAGTTCTGAAAGCTGTGGGGTACCAAGGTTTGCCATCCCTGGTCTGCATACTTACTGGACTTTTAAACCCTTGCAGTGTGTGTGATGACAGACTGTCATGTAGTCCTTAAATTCCAAGATTGATGTTCTGATTGAATCTATTCCCCCATCTTATAATAGGGTTTAGTTTTATAAAGTGACTAGTGAAGCTTTTATACTTGCATTCCATTTTTTACTTGTATACAATGGCCACATGCTTTAAAATTAGTGTTTGGGTTTAATATATTATTATAGAGTCAAGTTGATGCCTGAGGGACATTTAAAAAGGGAAAGCACTGGAGTTTGAAGTTAAACCCACTCCTATTTGTCAAGTTTATTTGTTCTTTACATCGATCCTAATTTCCTTGGAACGGAATATGCAACTAACGGTACCCAACCCAAATGAATAAGGATGGTCGGGGAGGTTTTAATTTTGTTGTATGAAACTTAAGTGCCTTAATTTACTGTGAATTACATGCATTATACAAATATGATTTATGTTCTGTGTTAATGCTGTAGTCTTGAAGTGTTCAACTGGAAAGTTAAGGAACTTATAACCTATTCACTAAGCATGATTGTTTTAGTTCAGCAACGGGCGATTTTCTATGAACTACATTGAGTTCTCTATCCAAGGAAGTTCCATTGAGTAAGTTGTACTTAAGCCTGTTAAGATGAGCTAAACTCCTGTCCTCTTCCACAGTTGTTTAATGTATTTAGAAGAGTTCTCAATACAAGAGTATCAGTATCTCACATTCCATCTCCCTAGCAGAGTCTTGAAGTGAACTTGTCATGTGCAGCCAGGGAGCATGTATAATCATAACATCGCCTGTAAAAAGCCAATTAACCCCCTTAACACCAGGTGGGGTGTGCCTGGCAGGAGGGGCTGAAAGCCAATGGAATAGAGCGTACTTGTACACCCCGCCGCCTGGTTCTGCAGTGGACCTCTCCTTTGGCCCGCCCAAGCAGCTGACGCACGACGCACGTCATTGGTTGTAGGGGGACGGCCTAAGTTCAGGCCATCCCACAGCAGCCAAAGGCCCGTGTCGTGCGCCAAGTGCTTGAAGTCAGTGGCTTCAAGGCCCGCTGGCCACAGCATAGTACGCCCTGCGGCGGGAAAAGGTTAATATGTCTCACAGAGAGCCAGGGAGTCTGTATGAATGTGCAAATAACTAACATCAAAGAAGTAGGTGCACACCAAATTGCAATTTGAGTAGGTTATCCTGCTGGCAGCTCATTGTCCCCATGGTGGCCTAAACCCTCGTAGAGCTCGAGAAAGGCAGACTTTAGTCACAATGATGCAGGTTGTTAAATAAATGTTCAGTTTATTTAACGAATATTTGGAGTGCCTGGATCCTCTACTTTTTGTTTAAATGTGCTAATAATCATGACTAGTAAAGTGATATACTGCAGGAAAGTTATTTCTGACACCATGCAGAATTGACCTGCTATTAACGGGTTTGATTTCCTGTAGCATGGGAATTCTACATACGAGGGAAGCATTTTCTTGAAGTCACGTCTTCTTAATCCGTGAACTGATTCCTGCATCACGCAAAGTAGTGCTTCTCTGCCATATGTAGAATTCACAGGCTTCAGAAAAACATACAGCCATAAATAGTGATTTGGGTTCATATTATTATATTTCTTTAATCTGACTAGCAGAGGCTGGCGGAGAGCTCATTCTCATACATTTGTTCCACTTAAAACTGTCGAACTGCTAGGAAGTGCAGAGGAATTGTATCCACCAGAGCTGAAAGATTTTGTACAATGACATTGGACTGAGGATAGATGAAGTTTATGCTTTGTATTGCAGAATGACGTTGGTACAAGTGTTTATTGGTGTTCAGAGTTGTTTGAAGCAATTATCCCAGCAACCCTCCCCTGTCCCATTCAGCATAGAACATGGAAGAAATTCCCACTTTCTGGTTTGATTTCTTAAGATAAGAAGACGACTCTGGGTCTCCTCAAGCCATAAGATTACTTATTTTCTGGATATTTAGAGTTAAAGAAGTGGATATGAGGGCTCTGTGAAGCGATTGACTGTTCTCTATGCAGCCATCCTGTTGGTTCCAGTGGTGGTATAATCATCTACGTTACGGATAATCGGTTATTGCCATTAGACTGTCAGGATTAATTTTTTTGTGCCTTGCTTTCTTTTTTTGTGCCTTGAGTCGGGTTTTGTTTTATGGAGATTTTTCATTTTATTTACAGGCTCATTTTATTAAAATCCCCCAAAGCGTTAGACAAACCATAGTTAAGACTGTTGGTGTCAGATCTTAAATAACATATGGTTAATTAAAGTAATCTGGAGCACACTGGTTTCAGAATCACAGTTTATAGTAAACAGGAGAATATCAGTTTTTATATAATCTCTAGATTGTGATTTTTACAAATGGGATGCCAACTCCTTTGTATTGTATTACATACTTCCATTTCACTGTCAAACCAGAACACACATTAAGACCTTGTTCACACCAAGCGCGGAGCAGGTGCAGAGCAGAGCAGTTGCAGACCAGATCAAAACTGCGTCCAACGTATACCAATGGTATTTTTTGCTCCAGTTCACTTTGCTGCGTTCAGTTCCAGAGCAGGTGAAAAAACTGCAGCAAGCCCTATTTTACCTGCTCTGGAACGCATCAAAAACACGTAAAAAATGCAACGCAACGCAATTCAATGCAATGTAAAACAATTTTACATGTGAGACAAGATCAGAGACAGCAGGAAATAATCAGAACAGCTAATAAAAGGTCAGAGGTAAAAGGAAATGACCTCATAAGATTGTTAGCTTCCTGGGAAAAAAATCACCCTGGTACGTGTCAAAAACGTGTCAAAAACGCATCTATAAGACTAGCGTGCGTGTGCAGAAACCTGAGCAGATCTGCTCTGCATTTGGTGTGAACAAGGCCTTACCGAAGACAACACTAATGTTCATGGATGTTTGTGGGGTTCGTTATATACATGGTTCTCAGACTAGAAGTATAATAGTTGAAAGCAAAATCTGAAATTGTGAAATTTATACATACTTGATCACCAAGAATGCCTGGAGAGCCCATCTTTCCCTAAGGAAAAATCCATACATGTATTAGGCCACAAATTGCATACTCTGCATCCATACCAAAGTCAAAAATATATATATTTTTTTCCATTCTGAATTTATTAAAATCTAATCATGATGAAGGGTAGTCACTCCAATATGAAATGAAAACATAATTAGTAATTTTATATAACTTCATGTAACCTTGGCCAAAGTACTATTATGGTGAAATGCAAGCATTGACTTAACCAGAGCTATTGACAGTTCTTGTCTACTTAGATAGTTTGAAAATGTTATTGTGTGAAAATACTTACAAAGTTGTAATAAATGGTGGGAAAAAAAATCGGTTTGAACTGGAACGGATTAACAGATAATTGTAAATATGCAGCAAATATGTTCTATAAGTGTTCAACTGAATGGCATCACAATTATGATACAATGTTAAAATGCTCTTTACTCACCTTTAATCCTTTTATTCCTGGGAGGCCGATGTTCCCTCTGTATCCCGGTGGCCCCTATATTATAAAATATCTAAGTAAACATCGAATTCTTCAAATAAGTACATTTACAATAGTCATGTTATTGCTTTATTTTGGTTTAACCCTGGAAACTGCCTCAAACATTATTTAAAGGTCTGATGATCAAACAAATTGTATATATTGTATCACAACACAGAAAACTGATAATGTAATTTATATTTTTATTACTAAGTCCAACAGCCATTCTAACAAAAATATATCAATCTAATATCACTAGGCTCCCTATATTTAAAAAATATCTGTACATTGTTTTTAGAATGAAATGCAGGACTGTTGCATATGGAACACACTATACAGCAATCGCTACATCACAATCTATGAAAGATGCCACAGTTGACTTTTGTTGTGCTTTTTAAACAGTTTTGATGTATTCATGGAAATGGCACTTGAAAGTATTTCCTTTACATTTTATGTTCCTAGGGCAATAATCTGCAATCTGTACTTGGGAAGTTCCTGAATGGCCTTCAGAGGTGTAGAATTTCCTTTTCAATTTTCACATTACTTGACAATATATGTATCCATTGCATTTTTTTGTCAGGGAGGAGAGGTCAAGGTTTATTCAGAGGGTAGACTCTTTGAGGGAATCAAACATTAAATGAAATGACGTGTGATAGAGCAAATCTGTCACCAGCATTGACTTACATTGAGGGGCCAGTTCATTATCTCTAGGTCTGTATGAGAAACTCATTTGTCAAGTATTAAACACCAGCCATTTATCAGATGGCAGGGATTTATCTTGTGTGATGTTAGTCCTTTTATGTATAGTTTTACAGAGATCTGATTTAATTGCATAATGTTCAATATATTAAAGGCTAAGATGTACAAAAAAATGAAGGAATTCCAGAATTCCATTTTTTAAAGTGGTCAGGAATGGATGATTAAAGTCGCCCCCCCCCTTCTCCCCACCCTTCCCAGCTCTGTGGATCTTGATAAAAAGCTGGGAGAAGTGGGGGAGTTTGTTTCACCCCACCCAGCATTACCAGCAGCTGGGGAGTTTGAATTTCCCGGCTGCTGGTTACTAGTGATGTCAGAATGCAGAGAGCGTGCCAGCATCACTATTTCTGAGACCAATCGTGTTAGTGAGCAGTCTCAGAGGCAGCGATGGATCAGATCTGCACATGTGCGCAACTCCGATCCATCATTCTGCACAGGCACAATGGAACTTGTGTATGTGAAGTATGCAAGTTCCGTTGCGGTGCTCAAGTAGCATAGGAACGCAGAAAAGCCTCAGGGACCTCCGGGCTCAGGAGTCCCTGAGCTGGAGAAAAGGTGAGTAAAATTGGCCAAAACAAACAAAATAATGATTGGGCAGATGCTGTCACTAGCCTCTGCCCAATTATTTAAGGGCAAAAAAGGCACTCTACTTTTCAGTAGAGTGTTACTTTTAAAGTGCCGGCTGGGTGGATTAGAGGTAACATCACTGCTCTATAACCATAGAGAGAGACCGTAGGGACACAGGTTCGATCCCAGCAAGAGCAACACTACAGTAAGTGTCCTTGGGCAAGACACCCAACGGTACATACTCGCCACCCAGGATATACTTGAAAACGAGAGAAATCTCAATGTATCGTTCCTGGTAAAATCCCTTCTCAAAAAAAAAAGTGTCTCACTTTTTGTAGTAGGTCAAGTCCTAAAACTATAAGGGCACTATTACATTCTTCCTGCTGATGTTAGCGCTCACCTGTGTGAATGTTAATGTTAGACCTGGTGGCCCCAGCGCAGGCGCACCATATTACAATTCAAATGCTAATGGGTTAAAAAACCCATTAGCGATTTGGATCTTGTGCTTTTCAGCGCGAGGTTACTGTACTTTGCGCTCCCTGTGCTTAACATGGGGAGCACAAAGAGTTAATTAGCGTTAGTATTACAATATACTAACGCTAATTACCGTCTGGCTGCGGTTACCTCGAAAGTTAACGATAGCCTGGTCCTGGTGTTAACGTATTCCGCTACTGCAGAATCCGTCAGCACCAGCAGAAAATACCCTCCAAATGAATCACATACTCACCTCCCATCCCATGGCGAGGACCGCAGCTCCAACTGCGGCTCCAACTGCCTCCTCTGTCCGCTGGGAGTAGGGAGAGACTGGGGGAAAAAGTCCCCCTAGTCTCCCTCTGCGGATCATTGTGGCGAGATCTGGCAGGTCATGTGGCCAGCAGCATCTGCCTCAATGGAGTCCTATGGACTCCATGGAGGGGATACTCGCGGCGGCGCTTAGCACTGCTGCTCACATCCCGGGCTTAGTGCTGCATTACGATGCAGGCAGCTTTTTTAGCACCTGCATCGTACTATCACGCTAAAACGGGGACGCAAAGGAGAAACCTAAAGGCGCAAGTTTTTCTCCCTAGCGACCCCGTTTTAGCGTGATGAATGTAATGGTGCCCTAAGTGTGGGAATTCATCAAGATTCCTGTCCCCTAAATTATCAAATATCATCTCGTACTTAACACGAACACATGTGATATATTTGAATTTTTGTATGATAAATTATATATTATGACTTAACAAGGAAACATGATTGAATTGTCTATGCATTGGGAAAGTTATATCATGAAGTGTTGACAGAAATCAAAACACCAAATTTGGAATGGAGCTTGAAGAGTCCTGCACTGTCTCATTGACAACAATGAAAAAAAAAATTGTAATATTGGTTTATCAGGTGAACTGTGCCTCCTATAGGTCGCTGATAGGAAAGTTGCTCAAACACTTTGCATCATTAAAAACGACACATGAATAATCACATGGTAAAGGATAGTTTTTATTAAATTTTAAAACAACTATGGAAATATTATTTTTATCTATTCAATTTTTCTGGTCCTGCTTAAGGTAATATTATTTTTCTTATACTATCATAATTTTTGCATCATACTCAAAAGTCATTTTCTTGACAGTAATCCCATGCTAGTTTTGGATCATAATTACATCAGTCTGTGACGTTAATTATAGTTGCATCAAAAAACAACTTTTTTAAATCTGCGGATTATTTGTATATCATTTTTAGTGGCACAACATTTTTTTTACATTACTTTTGTTTATTCTCTTTACTCTCATGGAGGACCATATTGCTAAAAACGAGACATTTGAAACTGTAAGTAGTTACCTTATCTCCTTCATCTCCTTTTATTCCAGGTGGACCTGACAAGCCTTGTTTTCCAGGAAAACCCTGCAAGAGGCAGCATTTGTAAAATTCATGTCTATATTGATATAAATTTGAGAAAATATAACATATCATGGAACCCAGTTTTGATAATCCTCTGTTAAAATACAAGAAAACAATGAATTTGTCTATTTTTTTTGCTTATCATTACAAATTTTTTTCACACTCCAATACAACAGTCTATAATAACAGCTGATCTGGTGTAACTCACCTTCTAGTAAATAGACAAGATAATAAACAAGATCTCTAAAATAATAGATTCTTTTTTTGTTCTTTTTATTTGTATTTAGAAGTTTGATTTGTCCTCAGAGAAGAAAGCATTACAAATTTTTTTTTTTAAATATTGATTTTGTTAACAAGGAACCATTCCTGGTGTCATGACTTTGGGCATATTATTATTGATTTTCTTAAAGTTATTCACACTTGGATTTGAAACAAAACACATTTTACTTGTTAGTGGTCTCTTCAATTAATTTTTAGGCAGAGGCAGATCCATAAACATGTTTTTCTACCAATTTTTGCTAAGAGCTGTTTTTCAGATCGCAGTAACAGTGACAGCAGGCACCAAATCGCAGGCTGCTCCTCATCACACTCACTCTCCCCAGAAAAGTGCCGCACTGGGTCTGTCCTCCTGCGGTTCAAATGATAGCTGACAGACCCCACACAGCAATGGTCTGCATTGTGAAATTGAGTTATTGCAGACACATTGTTCTCTTTATAAGTGAAAAGTGGCCAATGTTGCTGCTGTAAATTTTATTCTTATTTTTGTTGATTTTTACATGGTCACATAGGGCTGGATTCTGGCTTTTCCAATGACACCTCACTTGACTGAGTGGGTGTCTGTAACTGGAGATACCGAGGTCCAAAGGTTTCATTTTAAACACATTGACAGACAAATGCCAGATATTCAATATCATCATTGCTAAAATGTCATGTTGTCGTATACTGGCCATTGTATTAGCAGGAAACCTTGAGTGTGTTTGATGTTATAGCATTATCTAAATAAATGTTCTTCTATTAAACAGAATGGATTGCAAATCTTTTCGAATTTGAATAATACATGTATGAACCTCTGTTCTCTTCAAAATAATCATCTAACATCATGAGACAATTATATGAATTGTAGCAGACATTTGTTAAGAGACAAGAGATACCTATAGAACACATTTTAGATGTATGAATATAAAATATCACTGGCAGTGGCCTATATCAAATGTACCTAGTGTGTGTTGAACAAACATAACTTTGCATCAACAGTATGTGTTGTCTTTATAGATAATTTACACTGTAGTTTCCAGGATATGGATATAGATATACATACACACACACTTTATCTAGTCAATTTATAGTTGTTCTCTTATCTCCAAATCTAGCCAACCCAAGTCAATTACATACAGAATAGATACTGTATCACTATTTTTTGGTTTCCATGTGAAGCAACACGTTACCTTCTCTCCCGGATCTCCTGGCACGCCTTTTATCCCAGCATTACCTCGTGGCCCTTCATTTCCCTTATATGAAAATAGAAGAATTTCATAATAAAGTTATCACAGTTAAATATTAAGAACACATGTCACTTTATTATCCAAGTTCAACAAACATGTGACGGGTTAGGCACTCATAGGTTTTAACCAACTCAACGTCAGACGGATGCTCAGGAACCATGATGCTGTTCCGCATAGAAGGCTTATTAATAAATTGCAATCTTTGAGCTTGGATTCCAATATTGTTGAATGGATTAGGCAGTGGCTGAGTGACAGGCAACAGAGGGTTGTGGTAAATGGAGTTTATTCGGCGCAAGGTCTTGTTACCAGTGGGGTACCTCAGGGGTCAGTACTTGGACCCATTCTATTTAATATTTTTATTAGTGATATTGCAGAAGGTATTAATGGAAAAGTATGTCTTTTTGCTGTTGACACAAAGATTTGCAACAGGGTTGACGTTCCTGAAGGGATCAGCCAAATGACAAATGATTTAGGTAAACTAAAAAAATGGTCGGAGTTGTGGCAATTGAGTTTTAATGTGGATAAGTGCAAGATAATGCACCTGGGACGTAAAAACCCAAGGGCTGAATATAGAATATTTGATACAGTCCTAACCTCAACATCTGAGGAAAGGGATTTAGGGGTTATTATTTCAGAGGATCTAAGGGTAAGTAGTCAATGTAATAGAGCAGCAGGAAATGCTAGCAGAATGCTTGGTTGTGTAGGGAGAGGTATTAGCAGTAGGAAAAGGGAAGTGCTCATGCCACTGTACAGAGCACTGGTGAGACCTCACTTGGAGTACTGTGTGCAGTACTGGAGACCGTATCTCCAGAAGGATATAGACATCTTAGAGAGAGTTAGAGAAGGGCTACTAAAATGGTGTACGACTTGAAGGAGAAAAGTTACCAGGAAAGGCTTAATGATCTTAACATGTACAGCTTGGGAAAAAGACGAGACAGAGGAGATATGATAGAAACATTTAAATACGTAAAGGGAATCCACAAGGTAGAGGAAATTAGTATATTTAAAAGGAAACAAAGTAGCAAAACAAGAGGACATAGTCTTAGATTAGAGGGGCAAAGGTTTAAAAGTAACATCAGGAAGCATTATTTTACTGAGAGGGTGGTGGATACATGGAACAGCCTTCCAGTAGAAGTGGTAGAGGCCAAAACAGTAATTTAATTTAAGCAAGCATGGGATACGCATAAGGCTATCCTAAACAAAAGATAAATCCAGGTAAAGTATCCATGTAATTGGGCAGACTAGATGGGCCGAAAGGTTCTTATCTGCCGACATTTTTCTATGTTTCTATGCCAGAGAAAACTCCACATGAAATTATATAAACGATGAAGGAACCCAGCAATCCAATCTGTAAAAGGACAGCTTATGAGGCTAGCAACAGTATTTTGAGTTATACAACAGCCATTCTCAAGCTTGGTACTGAGCTTTCCTGCTAGTCCAACAAACTAATCTTTTTATAGTTTATTACACTGAGTTCTTTGATCTTTTATTCTCTTATCCACTGTCACACTTCTTTAAAATTGCTCGCAATGTCTTTATAACATATCCCAAACCATCATGAGTTCTAATGTCAAGTTTTACTCTAGTACTAGTGTATCTATTTGAGATAGATTTTATATTTATACTTATACTTATATATTTATATTTATACAAGGAAGTTTTTCTATTTTTATGCTCTCTCCTATGCCCAAATGCTGAGATGAGAAATTTGAGAGGTGTGGGTTACCCTCAGAATATCCAGAAAACCCCCGGTCTGTGCTTACCCACTCAGAGCCAATGATAGGGCTCTATACTTGTGAGTGGGAATACTATATATAGTTTATATTGGGCACAAAAATTGTGATGTTCTGCACTATCATATGTATTTTTTGCTTCTTTTTTATATACTAATCCATGTAGATGATGAAATTTATGAGAGCCACCTAGATCCTGAGAGCGACTAACATTGCGCTACCAGATACGTATACACATTAGTGTAGTAGTAGTATTTTAGTGATCTGTGGGCTTTAAAGTCCAGAAGGCAAGTGCCCTTCACTGTAAGCCCAATGTGCTTACTCACATCAGGCATAAATGAGAAATCACTTTCAAGTGGTTTTAGGCTCGGGTCAGACGAGCGCAGTGTTCATGTCCGTGTTGCCGCACATTTTAACGTCCGTGGTAACATACAATTATGATCAATAGAGACCACACACAAAAGTACGTCCGCACAGAAATGCGGACACACAACGGACGCGGCAAACGGACGCAAGTTAGGCAAGAACGTAAATCCGCTAGAACGGACGCACAGAGTGCGCTGCATCAGCAACGTCCGCATAGCTTTGTGTGTGAGTGACGGAACGAAGTCAGATGGACTGCATTTTTGACGTCCAGCATTTTGACAGACAAAATGTTTTTTTATATAAATTTATTTTCCCTTCTACGGCTAGGGACAGATGAGCGCATTTTCTGCGGCCACCGTCAAAATGTACGTTGATGCGTGCGCACGCATTTTTTCACGGAATACGCTTAAGTGGTCAGACGATGCGCAATTCTGGACGTAATTTCATGACGATGGGGTGAAAAGAAGTCTAGGGAAATCCGGCTGTTTGAACGTTATGTTGGCCGCACACTAGCAGCGTCTGAATCTCCTAATCACACACACACGCTGCTATGCGGCCGCAGCGCCTCTGTACGTCAGTACGCGGTTTAACGTTCTCGAAAAAATGCGTTCATTTTTCCACTTGCGTTGCGCGGCCGGACTTTTGTGCGGACCGTACTTCGTATATTGGCTGTCATTGCCCGTCATCTGCTGCTAGTGCGGCCGTGATTATGTGCGCCAGAACGCGCGTTCGCACTGCCTCAGTCTGACCCTAGCCTACATCAGACAAGAAAAAAACATCACTCACAAAAACGGACTGTGTGGCCACTACCTTGTCGTCAGTCAGAAAGTACGTCCGTTGTGCACGGATGCACAGTCCGCACAGAATGCGCTCGCCTGACCCTAGCCTTAAAGTCTCCCTCAGTACCGACCGATTCCCCTAACAAGGTAACAGGGAGAAAATACACTTCCTCAAACATGTAATTCAGCTGAACCAGATTATTATTGCCCTAGCTATTTTGTCATCATCACTTCTGGCACTGACAAAGTAGCACAGGCTTTTAAGTGGTTATTCAACAAGCAACGAACTTGCCACCGAATTGCACCGAACTGTGAATTTCACTGTATGGTGCAATTTCGTGGCAGTTAGTCTATCCACTATGCTGTCAGTTTGCCAAATACTGCCATATTGATGGCGGCAGTGACATTGTCCCATAGAGAAGTAATGGTTAATCTATTCAGAGAACGCCGAAGTCTCAGGGAAATGCCCTGATATTCGGTGATTCAGTTCGATAGGTTTAAACAGGAAAATCCCATAGGATTAACTGTAAAAAAAAAAATGTATTCAACCATTTATTCTCTTAATTTTCAGCAAACCGTCTTTTTATTTGTTTCTTTTAACATCTTTTTGTATTTTTTTTTAGACTAAATTTTTAAATCCCAATTTTTTTTAAGAGGTGTTTTTTGTGCTCTGTAACAGACCTTTTTGTTATTTTTAAAGGACTTTTTTATTATTTACATACATATTCATGGATTTGTATTAGTTTAAACACCTTTTAGAACAATAGCAGAATTCAGTTTTTTTCTTTCTTTCTGTAGTTCGGCAGTCTCCGGCGACTCCATGTGTCAGGCTCCCAGTCGCTGACTGAACCGTGCCTGTAATATATGTTACTAGGCAGCACTCTTCATCTGCTGCTCAGCACCAGCACAGGAATTCCAGAACACCACCAGTTAAATCACACACAGACACACCACATGACCTGACCTGAATTAAAGAGCTACACCATCTCTCCGCGTTGATTTAGCATTGATGCTCATAGAGTAAAGATCAATACCTTCTTGCTCTTGCTACTACCTGTTAAGACCCTGGATATCAACCTCACTACGTTACTTGGATTGCCCCTTTGTAGTACCGACGCTTGGATTCCCCTTGTGCCCCTTCATCTGCTTTGCTGCACCCCTGTACCTACATCCCCTGGATCCTTCAGTGTCTTCAAGTTCCTAGAACCCTCTCAAGTATCTCAATGTGCCTTGTGTCCCTCTCCAAAGGAAGGAAGGTATGTAGAAGAGGATAAAAGTCTCGCTGACTGCCTCAATGAATATTTTTGTTCAGTCTTTGCAGAAGAAAAGGAAGGAAAGGGACCTCAGTTAGGAGAGAACACTAAAGAGACATTTACATATGAGTTTACAGAGGAGGAGGTTCTAAAGCAGCTGTCTAAAGTAAAGACAAATAAGTCAATGGGGCCTGATGGGATCCATCCTAAATTATTAAAAGAGCTCAGTGATGTAATAGCAAAACCGTTAACAGATCTATTTTAACCAATCCTTGTTAACAGAGTCGTCCCAGAAGACTGGAAATTAGCAATGTTGTGCCCATTTACAAGAAGGGTAGTAGGGAGGAATCGGGGAACTATAGGCCAGTTAGTCTTACGTCAGTAGTGGGGAAATTAATGGAAACCATGTTAAAGGAAAGGATTGTTGAACATCTAAAAACACATAGATTACAGGATCAGAAACAACATGGGTTTACCTCAGGGAGATCATGCCAAACTAATCTTATTTGATTTTTTTGATTGGGTAACAAAAATAATAAGACACAGGTGGTGCAGTAGACATTGCTTATTTAGATTTCAGTAAGGCTTTTGATACTGTTCCGCATAGAAGGCTTATCAATAAATTGCAATCTTTGAGCTTGGATTCCAATATTGTTGAATGGATTAGGCAGTGGAGTGCAGAGTGGCAGAACAGGCAACAGAGGGTTGTGGTAAATGGAGTTTATTCGGCGCAAGGTCTTGTTACCAGTGGGGTACCTCAGGGGTCAGTACTTGGACCCATTCTCTTTAATATTTTTATTAGTGATATTGCAGAAGGTATTAATGGAAAAGTATGTCTTTTTGCTGATGACACAAAAATTTGCAACAGGGTTGACGTTCCTGCAGGGATCAGCCAAATGACAAATGATTTTAGGTAAACTAAAAAAATGGTCGGAGTTGTGGCAATTGAGTTTTAATGTGGATAAGTGCAAGATAATGCACCTGGGACGTAAAAACCCAAGGGCTGAATATAGAATATTTGATACAGTCCTAACCTCAACATCTGAGGAAAGGGATTTAGGGGTCATTATTTCAGAGGATCTAAAGGTAAGTGTCAATGTAAATAGAAGCAGCAGGAAATGCTAGCACAATGCTTGGTTGTGTAGGGAGAGGTATTAGCAGTAGGAAAAGGGAAGTGCTCATGCCACTGTACAGAGCACTGGTGAGACCTCACTTGGAGTACTGTGTGCAGTACTGGAGACCGTATCTCCAGAAGGATATAGACATCTTAGAGAGAGTTCAGAGAAGGGCTACTAAAATGGTGTACGGCTTTGAAGGAGAAAAGTTACCAAGAAAGGCTTAATGATCTTAACATGTACAGCTTGGAAAAAAGACGAGACAGAGGAGATATGATAGAAACATTTAAATACGTAAAGGGAATCCACAAGGTAGAGGAAGGGAGTATATTTAAAAGGAAACAAAATAGCAAAACAGAGGACATAGTCTTAGATTAGAGGGGCAAAGGTTTAAAAGTAACATCAGGAAGCATTATTTTACTGAGCGGGTGGTGGATACATGGAACAGTCTTCCAGTAGAAGTGGTAGAGGCCAAAACAGTAATTGAATTTAAGCAAGCATGGGATAGGCATAAGGCTATCCTAAACAAAAGATAAATCCAGGTCAAGTATCCATGTAATTGGGCAGACTAGATGGGCCGAAAGGTTCTTATCTGCCGACTTTTTTCTATGTTTCTATGTTTCTAAGTTCCTTGCTGTGTCTATAGAACCCGCTGTCTCAAGACCCTCCAAGCTGCCTGGTGACCTCTCCTGTGTTCCTGATATCTACCTATCCCATTATCCAGTTTGGTCAGCTCTCTTCACGTCCTGCCTATTGTCTTAGCTTGCTGGCTCCCCAAGTGTGTGTATACATATATATCACTGCATACCGGGCTCATATCTGCAAGGCTGGTACCCCTCCGGTACTGATACTAACACCATGTTTGCTGCAGTTCAGTGACCTTGCAGTGATTAGTAAACCAAAGTTTGCTGAACTAGAAAGCAGTGACATTTCGGGGTTAACTGAATAACCCCTTTGGTATAAGGACATCTTGAGTCTACTTCGTGATGTTGGATCTGTTTATAACTTTTTGGTACAAACTTGATTTCCCTATCACTTTTGATAGAAAAAGACTGGACGGTGGGGATGCCTCCACTTTCAAAATATGCTTTTAGAAGCTCCATATAAAATGTAGGCTGGGGCTGTCAAACTCACAGCCCTCCAGATGTTGATCCCTACAATTCCCAGAATTCTTCCAATGCAATAGATGGCCAGGGAATCATGGGATTTGTAGTTCAGAAACATCTGAGGGACTGGCGTTTAACTGCTCTAACCAAAGCAAAAACAAACTAAAACAAAATCCCAGCAATGCATCTTTCCTTTCGGTGATTTATTATGAATGTAAATCTTGTTCCAATCTACATAGCATAAGCATGGACAGTATGTACTCTGTTGCTGCAGGGTGATCCCTTTACAATAGTTGCAAATTTTCCCAGTTTTATGGCCAGCGTTGTCGATGTTGGGTAATGTTAAACCATACTTTTTAAAACATTTTAAGACCACGGCTTTTCCATGGAACAAATTTATTCTGACAACAATTTGCCTACAAAATGAATGAACAAACAATAAGCAACTATATCTCAATTATAACTTAACCCCTTCATTACCATGATTGAGCATACACGATCTTGAAAAGCACCTGCAGGTGTCCCAAGGTCGAGTATATTCAATCTGGTCTGCAGCAAAGCAAATGAATGTTGTATTGCAAATGAAGTTCATCTGCAAATGGGTCCCAGAATGTGCCCGTAAATATTCAACACATTGAACATGACAGCTGATATGTTGAAGTGCTCTGGAAAATGTGGAGGTCTGTTTTTCCTTCAAGGTAACACGTAGCTCAAGCTTTAATGAACATACAGTAGTGCGTTTTGGCCAGCAGAGGGAGCCCTCTGCCTGTGAAATAGGACTGACAGTGAAATTATACAGTAAAGAAGCTTCTGTGTATTTTTAGTGTGGGTGGTGGACAGTGATTTTCCACGAATTCACTGGGTCCTGTCACTTGGTAGTGAAAGCCACTGTTGTAGACAAAAAGTGTCTAGTAGGGAATATACACTATATTGCCAAAAGTATTCGCTCACCTGCCTTGACTCGCATATGAATTTAAGTGACATCCCATTCCTAATCCATAGGGTTCAATATGATGTCGGTCCACCCTTTGCAGCTATAACAGCTTCAACTCTTCTGGGAAGGCTGTCCACAAGGTTTAGGAGTGTGTTTATGGGAATTTTTTACCATTCTTCCAGAAGCGCATTTGTGAGGTCACACACTGATGTTGGACGAGAAGGCCTGGCTCTCAGTCTCTGCTCTAATTCATCCCAAAGGTGTTCTATCGGGTTGAGGTCAGCACTCTGTGCAGGCCAGTCAAGTTCATCCACACTAGACTCTGTCATCCATGTCTTTATGGACCTTGCTTTGTGCACTAGTGCACAGTCATGTTGGAAGAGGAAGGGGCCAGCTCCAAACTGTTCCCACAAAGTTGGGAGCATAGAATTGTCCAAAGTGTCTTTATTTATGAGAGTTTACAGAGTTTACAATCTAAGAGTAGAGGGGACCCTGCTAAGAGGAGAAAGATTGTAAACTCTGGAGCAGGGTCCCCTCTCCTTTTAGATTGTAAGCTCT
Source organism: Leptobrachium leishanense (assembly GCA_009667805.1). NCBI lineage: Eukaryota > Metazoa > Chordata > Amphibia > Anura > Megophryidae > Leptobrachium > Leptobrachium leishanense. The sequence continues at coordinate 226,939,530 of CM019067.1, read as the reverse complement.
GGAGCAGTGTCCTAAGAGGCATTGGCGTCAGCAGAAATTTTTCAGGGGGGGGGGCAAAATTTTAATGGCATCCATATTCTGCCCTTTTGACAATGTCATGAAGGGGACAGTTATAAAATAAAGTGTAGTAATACAGAGGCTGCGAAACATGATGCAAGTCTAATAGAAGAATAAAAGTGTAAGTGTCTGATCTGAGCGTTGCATTTTCTAGTCTGTTAACGCCATTCAATGCACCACATTAGTCACACACCCAGGATCAACGCACTAAAGGGAGGGTCTGTAACTGGTGTTACCACAATGCTACCACAATGCTCTGCAGTAATACGGCACTGTCTCCACTTGGGATGCATCTGCCATGCTGCAGCTCAGGTGAGGTGACACTACTGCAGATGAGTTACTGGAGTGCAGTAAGATCCTGCCTTGGTGGTGTCATCTGCAGGGTGTAACCCGGTGGCATCCTGCACCCACTTTCCCTCGACCTGTCCACTGCAGACGCCCGCAGATAAGAGCTGGAGCAATACTCACAGTTTGCTTGTTCATACATCGCGCAATGCACTAAAATGTTGAATTCTGCGCTGCGGATCACTCTCTCTCCTGTCTGTCCTCAACGAAGGCAGCGCTAGACCTGGTCAGGTTGAGGCGAAACTGAAATGAGTGGCCATAGGGCTAGAGATGAGACTTTACCCAAGCGTTTTACATGACGTTACAAACCTTTTTTTTCTCCCCTTAAAAAGACTCGCACACCCTGAATATATGGAGGAACCCCTAAAAAGACACCCACACACCCTGAATATATGGAGGAACCCCTAAAAAGACACCCGCACACCCTGAATATATGGAGGAGCCCCTACAAAGACACTCACACACCCTGAATATATGGAGGAACCCCTAAAAAGACACCCACACACCCTGAACATATGGAGGAGCCCCTAAAAATACACTCACACACCCTGAACATATGGAGGAGCCCCTAAAAAGACACTCACACACCCTGAACATATGGAGGAACCCCTAAAAAGACACTCACACACCCTGAACATATGGAGGAGCCCCTAAAAAAGACACCCGCACACCCTGAATATATGGAGGAGCCCCTAAAAAGACACTCACACACCCTGAACATATGGAGGAACCCCTAAAAAGACACTCACACACCCTGAACATATGGAGGAGCCCCTAAAAAAGACACCCGCACACCCTGATTATATGGAGGAGCCCCTAAAAAGACACCCACACACCCTGAACATATGGAGGAACCCCTAAAAAGACACTCACACACCCTGAACATATGGAGGAACCCCTAAAAAGACACTCACACACCCTGAACATATGGAGGAGCCCCTAAAAAGACACCCGCACACCCTGAACACATGGAGGAGCCCCTAAAAATTCACCCACACACTCTGAACATATGGAGGAACCCCAAAAAAGACTCCCGCACACCCTGAATATATGTAGGCACCCTTAAAAAAAGAAAATTATTGTCCTGTCCCTAATTCTAGAATTAGCCCAAACTCTAAAATTATCCCTAAGGGTAACCCTAGCACTAGATTTAACTCCAAGATTAACCCCTAATGTTAAAACTAATGCATAGTCAAATACACCCACCCATCACCTTCCCCCCCCTAAAAAAACCAAAAATACAATAGCTTTTTGTTTAAAAAAAATCTTTATTCATTCTCCCCATACACTGATCCAGGAGAGCTTCTCTGTCTCTCCTTGTTCCCGGCCACCACCACATGCTTCAGTCACGTGACACCCTGCAGCCAGTCACGTGGTGGGAGAGGAGACGGGGAGGAGCCTGCAGCAAATCATCCTGTTAACCAGCGATGAAAAGTGCTGCGGGCTGTGCTGTGAGTGATGGGCAGTTCCAGGGGGGGGCACGTGCCCCATCGTGCTCCAGAGCTTACAATCTAAGAGGAGAGGGGACCCTGCTCCAGAGCTTACAATCTAAGAGGAGAGGGGACCCTGCCCCAGAGCTTACAATCTAAGAGGAGAGGGGACCCTGCTCCAGAGCTTACAATCTAAGAGGAGAGGGGACCCTGCTCCAGAGCTTACAGTCTAAGAGGAGAGGGGACCCTGCTCCAGAGCTTACAATCTAAGAGGAGAGGGGACCCTGCTCCAGAGCTTACAGTCTAAGAGGAGAGGGGACCCTGCTCCAGAGCTTACAATCTAAGAGGAGAGGGGACCCTGCTCCACAGCTTACAATCTAAGAGGAGAGGGGACCCTGCTCCAGAGCTTACAATCTAAGAGGAGAGGGGACCCTGCTCCAGAGCTTACAGTCTAAGAGGAGAGGGGACCCTGCTCCAGAGCTTACAATCTAAGAGGAGAGGGGACCCTGCTCCAGAGCTTACAGTCTAAGAGGAGAGGGGACCCTGCTCCAGAGCTTACAATCTAAGAGGAGAGGGGACCCTGCTCCAGAGCTTACAATCTAAGAGGAGAGGGGACCCTGCTCCAGAGCTTACAGTCTAAGAGGAGAGGGGACCCTGCCCAGAGTTTACAATCTAAGAGGAGAAGGGACCCTGCCCCAGAGTTTACAATCTAAGAGGAGAGGGGACCCTGCCCCAGAGCTTACAATCTAAGAGGAGAGGGGACCCTGCTCCAGAGCTTACAATCTAAAAGAGAGATTGTAAGCTCTGGAGCAGGGTCCGTTCTCCTCTTAGATTGTAAGCTCTGGAGCAGGGTCCACTCTCCTCTTAGATTGTAAGCTCTGGGGCAGGGTCCCCTCTCCTCTTAGATTGTAAACTCTGGGCAGGGTCCCTTCTCTTAGATTGTAAACTCTGGAGCAGGGTCCCCTCTCCTCTTAGATTGTAAGCTCTGGAGCAGGGTCCCCTCTCCTCTTAGACTGTAAGCTCTGGAGCAGGGTCCCCTCTCCTCTTAGATTGTAAGCTCTGGAGCAGGGTCCCCTCTCCTCTTAGACTGTAAGCTCTGGAGTTGCCCCAGAGTTTACAATCTAAGAGGAGAGGGGACCCTGCTCCAGAGCTTACAATCGAAGAGGAGAGGGGACCCTGCTCCAGAGTTTACAATCTAAGAGGAGAGGGGACCCTGCCCCACAGCTTACAATCTAAGAGGAGAGAAGACCCTGCTCCAGAGCTTACAATCTAAGCGCGGCTTGAGGAGAGGAGATGTGTGTGTGTGTATGCAGGGAAGGTGAGTGTGTATAAATATATGTGTATATATATAAATATATACAGTCCAGTTATGAACCCAACCACGCCATAGATTTGAAAAATCAAAGAAAGAAGTGACCTGAGTGCATTGTCTTAAGAACAATTATAGAAAAACAATTAGACAGCACATCAGGGATTACTGCTAAAAGAAAAAGGTTTTATTTAAATCATTAAAAACATACGGTTCTGGTTCGGTTCTACCGACGTTTCGGCCCCTCCTAGGGCCTTTATCAAGGTATCAGGCTGGTGTGTATATATATATAATTTTTTTATATTTATATTTGGAGTGGGGAGCCTGGTGTGTGTCAGTATCTGTGTGGGGGGGGGGTCATGGTTTGTGTATACAGAGATGGCCTTAAAAAACACTTCCCTTAGTGCCTTGATCCTGGGTGTGTGACTAGTGAGGTGCATTGAATGGCGTTAACAGACTAGAAAATGCAACACTCTGATCAGACGCTTACACTTTATTCTTCTATTAGACTTGCATCATGTTTCGCAGCCTTTGTATTACTACGCTTTATTTTATGACTGTCCCCTTCATGACATTGTCAAAACGGCAGAATATGGATGCCATTAAAATTCCCCCCCCCCGGAAAAATTTCTGCTGACGCCCATGGCTGAAGCATTCAGAGTTCCTTTCACTGGAACTAAGGGGCCAAGCCCAGATCCTGAAAAACAATCCCACACCATAATCCCCCCTCCACCAAAATTTAAACTTGGCACAATGCAGTCAGACAAATAACGTTCTCCTGGCAACCGCCAAACCCAGACTCGTCCATCAGATTGCCAGATGGAGAAGCGCGATTCGTCACTCCAGAGAACGTGTCTCCACTGCTCTAGAGTCCAGTGGTGGCGTGCTTTACACCACTGCATCTGACGCTTTGCATTGCACTTGGTGATGTATGGCTTGGATGCAGCTGCTCGACCATGGAAACCCATTCCATGAAGCTCTCTGCGCACTGTTCTTGAGCTAATCTGAAGGCCACATGAAGTTTGGAGGTCTGTAGCGATTGACTCTGCAGAAAGTTGGCGACCTCTTCGCACTATGAGCCTCAGCATCTGCTGACCCCACTCCGTCAGTTTACGTGGCCTACCACTTCGTGGCTGAGTTGCTGTCGTTCCCAAACACTTCCACGTTCTTATAATACAGCTGACAGTTGACTGTGGAATATTTAGGAGCGAGGAAATTTCCCGACTGGATTTGTTGCACAGGTGGCATCCTATTACAGTTCCACGCTGGAATTCACTGAGCTCCTGAGAGCGACCCATTCTTTAACAAATGTTTGTAAAAACAGTCTGCATGCCTAGGTGCTTGATTTTATATACCTGTGGCCATGGAAGTGATTGGAACACCTGATTCTGAATATTTGGATGGGTGAGCGAATACTTTTGGCAATATAGTGTATCTTGAATATAAAATCTATACAATTATATGATCATGATCTCTAAGAAAACATTTTGCAAAAGTAAATCCAGGGAATTATCAAAGACCCTAAAATACCACTTGAAAATGACTTTCTATTTACTTTCATCCTTCTGCCATCCTTTTATCTATGCTAATCCTCCCTGAATTTTCCTATAACTGTTGTTTCTTTAAAGGGATACTACCACTTACATAAGCAGTAGCTAGATCACTTGTGCTTCACAAATTAAAAACACATTATAAAACACACGCTGCTGTTTTTTTAAGTAATTGCATGTAAAACAGGAAAATAAAATTAGTTGCTTTTATCTTCTGTTTTATGGATTTTTCCCATGATGCAACATCTAGCAAAATCTATGCAAAGCTTTATTTTGTGACTTTTTTTTATTATTTAATCTACAGTATTTAACAGTTATTGAGGTGGAAGAGGGAATGTTTAGAAAAAGCAGCAGGAAGCTATCATTCTCTAGACCAGTGGTCCCCAACCCTGGTCCTCAGGGCCCACTAACAGGCCAGGTTTGCCAGATATCTGAAGCACAGCACAGGTGTTATGATTTGCTGCTCAGTGATTGCAGGATTCAGTCTGCTTTTCCCCATGGTGATCTGCAAAATCTGGCCTGTTAGTGGGCCCTGAGGACCAGGGTTGGGGACCACTGCTCTAGACTACCTGAGATTAGAGATGGCAGCTGAATGAGATGAGAGAGGGAGTTTAAAATGTTTCTAATCTAATCTCTGGTGATGCCCTATAAATACACCCCACACAATACAATGATTTGCGGCAGGGATCGACTGAATTACTCCATTCTATGGCCAAAGCCACACAGTGAGGAGCAAGTGATGTAAAGATACACGTGGGAGGGGGGTGACAAGAAAGATCAAAAAATGGATGCACCCAGTGACACATATATAGTAAAATATTTTCTTAACATATGAGAGAAAGCCAAAGTACATGTAAGATATGCAACATAAGACAAACAAAATAAGACCATTTAATTTTTTGCTGGTACGGCTCTTTAAATTAGTAGCAAATAGATGAGTATTTCTTAAGCAACAGTGAAGAAATGTTTTAAATGTAATCATAAACCTCAAAATGAATTCTAAATAGCAGAATTATCTGTTGACTGTCTGTGGATTGCACAAACATTAAGTCACAAAGTTATATAATTTGTTTTTCTTCAGAATGGAATAAAAGAGCTTTATAGTTTAAATGAAAGAATCATTAAATTTTAAAAAGACAAATGTTCTCTTTTATATGAATATACAGTAAAGCGCCAAAAATGTTTTGAAGAAGATTCTGTGTTTTTTTATTTTTACCCTAACAACGTGAAACTGAAATAAGAAGAGCTTCAGAGAGATTGTACACTTAACAAGCAATGACTGCTTAATTTGAAGGTTAGGAGAAGTCAGCACTGCTGTATTGTGCCTCAAGCAAAGCATGATAAGAATCATCAATCATAAACAAAATGAATATTTTATCAAATCTATAAAAAGTCAACATTTCAGTATCCATAGCTTCACTTTTTTATAATTCATAGGAATATAATACTTATATTTTTAATTCCTGTGACTTTGTATTGTTTTTGATAACAGTAGCTAAATTGAGAAAACACGCACATGCACACGCACACCACTATAATAGGCAAGGCTGGCGCTCCCACAAGACGAGCTAGGCACCTGCCTAGGGTGCACTGCTGCCTAGGAGTGCAGCCGGCCCGACCCGTGTTCCTCGTTGCCCAGCTCGCAAACCATATGCGGCTCGGATAACTAGCAGTGGCGGCTCTCGGACCAAAAAAGCCATGCGGAGCCCCACTTGGAGGGTGGGCACCATCTGATGACGTAAAGGGGAGCCATCTGATGACTCGTAGGGGCACCATCAAATGACGCATGGGGTGCAGGCCCAGGGAGAAGAGAAGAAAGAAAAAGAGGCAGAGAAGAAGCAGATGAAAGAAGATAAAGAGACAGAAAAAAGAGGCAGAAGAAAGAGAAGAGACAGAGCACAGGAAAGAAAAGAAAGAGGCAGAGCACAGGAAAGAAAAGAAAGAGGCACAGAAGAAAGAAAGAGGCACAGACTGATCCTGGGGCCGATCAGCGGAGGGGGTAAGGCGGGCACCAAGCAACCATGCGGCCCCCTGCAGAGTGTGTGTGTCCCCCCACACAGTGTGTGTGTGTTTCCCTCACAGTGTGAGTATGTGTGTGTCCCACTCTGCAGTTTGTGTATGTGTCTCACCCCGCAGTGTGTGTCCCACTCCGCACAGTGTGTGTCCATGTGCCCCCACACAGTGTGTCCCCGTAGAGTGTGTGTTTCCCTCACAGTGTGTGTGTGTGTCCCTGCACAGTTTGTGTGTGGGTTAGGGGTGTGTTTGATTGGGGGGTCTTATTGGGGGGTGTTTGTACAGATGGGGGTTTGCTATTTTTACAGATGGGGTATTCAGTTTGGAGATTTTGGGGCATATGTAAATGTCTATATATATATATATATATGATGAAATATGTAGTGTAGTGCTGTGTTCTCAGAGAGTGTGGTATTTCAACAGTTAACAATCATTTTTGGGGGGGGGGCACAAGTAGCTGGTCTTGCCTAGGGCGCAAAATAGTCTAACACCGGCCGTAGGTAATCATAAATAAATTTAGAGATGTGATTAAATCGATGGATAACCCACCGTAGGAAGGGTTAATTAGAATAGGATAGTGATTAAACACTAGAAAGAATATTGAATCAAATCCCCCTAGGAGGAATAGACCTATATCTTGATTAAAACAATTATTTATTAAACACAATTAAAATTAATAATTAATGAGATAGTTGTCAATTTAAATGTTGGCCCACATGAATTATCAGTGAATTGAAAATTAAAGAATTATGAATATATAGCCAATTCAAAGTAAGAGGTGCGTCCACCAATTACAAAAGCACATATTAATTAATTGGTATATAAACATACATATCACATCAGATTGAATAGTTGAGCAGAAACAAATATATATATATGCGCTCGCTATCTAACTTCTGACTGATACACTGGAGGCTCAAAAACGATGAAATGACCAATATACACTCAGTAAACCAATTAGGCTCAAGGGGTAGCGATTGTAAACCCCGACGAGTGGAATATTTGGAAAAATCAACAAGGATGAGCTCTCAATAGTGGGGTAAAGAAAATAAATTCAGACCAATTGAAGTAGGTAAACACATAAACAATTAAATGCCTATTCAGGCATGATTGCATATCTAAATGATGTGCAAGTGCCACAATTATATCGGACATTTGGATTTCGTAGAGAAAGGATACAACCCACAGACTTTGGAGGACACAAGAACAGAAGTTAGAAAAATGGAAAGACTAGAACTATTGAAGAAAAAGAAAGAGAATTCCACGCAGAAATATATGGAAGGAGTGCCATTTATATTTTCCTACAATCCTCTTAATAAAGAAATAAGGAAGAGTATTAAGAAGCATTGGCCAATACTGCAAAGAGACCCTATATTGAATGGCATCCTTCCAACGATACCACGCATCATATGTAGAGGGGTGAAAAATCTAAAGATGGAACTCTCACATAAGGTGAGAAACAAGAAAGTACCTAATCATTTTGGAATAAGAGAAGGTTTCCACCAATGTGGGAACTGCTTAAACTGCAGAAATACCAAAGGCAAAAAACAAATAAGTTCGGAAATTGAAAGAAATGGCAAAAAAAATAAAATCAAAGGAATGATGACATGCTTTTCAAAAATGTTATATACGTCCTAACCTGTCCTTGTGGACTCAGATATGTGGGACGCACTACACGGCCACTTAACATACGTATACAGGAGCATATAAGGAATATTAAAAAAGGTTTTGATAAGCATAGCGTATCATTACATTTTAAACTAAAACATGGGCAAAACCCAGAAGGCCTCTTATTTATGGCAGTCCAAAAACTAGAACCCCTTTGGAGAGGAGGAAGCCTAGAAACACGACTAGGCAAAGAGGAAATGAGGTGGATTTTTTTAATGAATACACTCCAGCCGCATGGATTGAACGCAGATTTTGAACTGTGCCACTTTCTTAACAGCTAACTATTTCTATTCCTTTTAGACGATATAATACTTTCTCCTATTTCCACCCCCTCCCCCTCCTTTTTATACAGATGATGTTTTTTATACCCCTGCTGCCATCTTATTATATTTACTATATATATATTTTATATCCCCATTTTTAATATCAATTTTTATGATACTCAGCTCTCCATTTTTAGGTTTCCATTAATAATAATTTTTACTATCATGTATATATTCTATAATTCGAGCCAATTTTATGCGATTTTAATAACTTCCCTATGATCAACCTCCCAATCTACTTTATATTAGAATAGTAAATGTGGATACAGAATGATCAAGACATAATTAGATAAAATTCCCCTACCCTACTTTTGTCTGAAATACCTATCTAACAATACACCCTTGCTTTCTAGCATATACACATTTTCCATTTTTTATTCTCATATACGAAAAGAAAATTTATATATTTCTTTTCGTTCTTTTTCCCGTCCTTTTTCGTTTCTTATATACGAAAGATGAATTGTCATTAACTATTATGCCCTAAAAAATCGAGCAAACTTTGGGTAAAAAGTCAAGTTCATTATACGAACGAAAACGAGACTAGAAAGTATTCGCAAGGTCTCTCTGGGTAAAACCCCAGACTATGGATACGAACGAAAACGAAACTAAGAAAATTTTCGCAAAGCACTTCTGGGTAAAAAGGGCTTGTCCAGTTCATACATGGTGAAACCAAAGAAAGAAATTTTCTTTCTTCCTTTTTCTTTTTCGTATCGTATATATACACTTGACCTGCATTTCATCCGATTTTAATATACTAGGGCTATGTGTGCATTTCGATCATGATAACAACTTTTACGAATATACGCAGAATTCTATTGGTCGACTTTTTTGTTTATTTCCGATGCGAAATGTTGTCCGTTTTTTCCGAATCTCTGTATTTTATATAGGCTACGATTTGGGTTTAAGTCTTGTCCTAATTCTTCCCATAAGATTATTGTTCTAAAGATTCGTAATTGCTGCGATCGTCCAAAAGATTCGGATTTTCCGCGATCGCCTAATATATTGTATTCATTTTCGTTTTTATTTCGAAACGACCGCAAAGCATTTCTGGGTAAATCCGAACGAACGGAAATCGACCAACAGGAAATAGGGAGTTAACAACTCGAATGTGGCAGGAAATGATACTATATAAGAGGACACTTTCATTTTCACTTTTACTTTGTTTGCACTTTATGGACACTAAATATACCGACTGAGGAAGGCTTTTAGCCGAAACGCGTCTCGGTACAATTTGTCCAGGATTTTATTAATTCTAATAAATTCATTACCTATATATTTTTTGCATTCGCCACTTTTCCTTATCTCTCCACTTTTTTTGGACATCTGGATCAACTGCTGCTACACCAAAGAGGTTTGGGCCCCACCTTAAGAGGACCCAAGGCGATACTCCTTGAGCCTGGAATTGAGAGGCTCTATAACTGGTGAGTGTGACTAATTGTAATTTAATCCTCCACCTGTATTGCACAGAGTTACGCTATGGGAGTGCCGTCTCCCGATCTTCTCTGCTTTATCTAGTAACCACCATAGATGAAAGGAGGGACGTGCCACCCTATATTTGGCCGCAAGCTATTTTCCTTGAGCCTGGATTTCCCTTAGGCTCTAATAAATGTGAGTGATATATTCATTTTATTAAATTACTTCATCCCAGTATGACCATCTGCACTATTATTGCCTTTATTTCTCTCTGAGGGACACCTTTAAAGAGAAGATTTGATATCTACACCACAGAGAAGATTGTTGCATTTGACTTCAATCAACAACACTCTTGAGTATTAAACCATTGCACTTTTTTTTGCACAAATTGACTTAATAATTTTTTTAAAAAGATTTTTTTTGTACTCTTTTACCTCATCTGTTTTGGTATAAAGGACATTTCTTGCATTTTAAAGGACACTTTTTATACCTTAAAGGACACCTTCACATTTTACTTCTATTAACCAGTTGTTCATTTAACCAACTGTTCACTGTTTTATGCGCCGTATGGTTTTGTTTATCCTTTTGTCTTAATCTTGGCACGTATTTTGGTTGTTTTATGTGTGCTTTTTACCATACTTAGGCTGCAATTAATTATTTATTCACATAGCACTTTAATTAACTTAAATTAACAAGCGCCCACACTGTATAGTGTATACTCGTATACACACTTTTTAATCAACTCTTCTATTAAAATAAACCTTCAGTGTCATTGGGCAGCATATTTAGGATGGATTTCCGCAAAAAATTTTGTATAGATGATGGAAACACTTTTGAGGGCAGTAATTCTGCCAATAGCAATATACCAATAGATAAAGTCCAAATGATGCGACAATTAGAGAAAGATTTGAGGAAAGAGATTAGGGACAAATGGGAAGTAATTTCCCTAGAGAAATATTTAAAAGATAAAATGGTCCCTAGAGGTCTGAGATTCAATAAGAATCCAGCCTGTGATAAAGACGATGTAGTCTTTCTTGAAAGATGGTCTACCATGCTTGAAGGCTTTTCACTACACAGCATGAGATTGATTGTAGATAGGAGGAATGAAAATTTGAAAAAATTGAATCAGAGCATTGAAAACACCCATGCCGAACTGAACACCACCCTAACCGAACAAGAAATGAAACCGTTTTTTGAAAAATTAGAGGTGGATCTGAGTCTATTAGACAGTGAAATAAAAGAACGTAAAAAGAAAAAATATCAGAGAGATTTAACAGATTACCAACGTGGGAATGTTTGGCAAATAGGGCAACAAGACCCACCTTCGGTGTATTTTGATACTCGAGACTCAATGTCCCAATATAAAACTACCACTAGATTCATGCAATTGAGGAATGACTCTCGAAGGAGACCTAGATCTGATAAATCAGGAGGAGGCACCCCATTGACCCCCCAAAGAGCAGCACCAGAAACAGCTCACTCCACTAACCCCACTTGGAGAAACCCAGGTAGATACCGGTCGGCTGACCCCAGATATCCTGAACCAAGACGGGGCCCCTTCAACAATACAAGAAGCTTTAGACCCCAACAAGAGAACAGACAGTTTCAACGAAGAGACCACCACTCTTCCTATGGGTACACAACAGTTCCCTATAGGAGGCCTCAGAATAACGACAATAGATATACAAAAAGGAGAGATCCTGTATATCATCCTAATAATCAGGATACCTATACTTACAATCGGTTCCAACCTCTAGCTCAGGATAATAATAAAGAAGAGGTTTTTCAGTCGTCCAATTATCGACTGAAAAGGAAGAACCTCTCTCTAAAAAGAGGATGGTCACCAGGTGTGGAAGACTTCTTGGAAGAAGAGGATGCAGAGCTGGAAGACGGAGAATTAAACGGAAGGAGAAAGTACGGTCGAACGGAGGAATATACAACCTAACCAATAAAGTCCTCTCTGCCCACCAACATCAAATTCTTCAAAAGGGCATGAAGTTTGCTCCTACAAACAAATTAGATAAATTTAATATGTATATTGACATACAAAAATTCAAGAAAAATTTATGCCTGAAAAAATACTTTTCGAAAAACCCGATTGAAAGAAATGAGACAATGCATTTATATACGCACACTAACCTAAAAGAAAAGTCCACCTTTTTTCCAAAATCTATGATCTCCTCGGAGATCACTACTTTTGAACAAATGATTTTATCAGATTTGGAAAAGATGGAACATAAGAAAAGTAAGGATAATCTGACACAGCAAGAACGAAAAGCATTACGTGAATTAACACAGGATGATGATATCGTAATCAAGCCCGCAGATAAGGGTGGAGGAGTAGTAATTATGACGGCCGAATATTATAAAGATGAAGCCATGCGAATACTAGGAGATGAAACAACGTACAGACATTTAAAGAATGACCCTTCAATGAATTTTAAGCACTTATTTCATGAATACCTAGATCAGGGCCACTTACTTGGCATCCTGAACAATAATGAACTCAAGTATTTAAAAATCGATCATCCGAAAATCCCTATTTTTTTTTTTACCAAAAATCCATAAGAACCTAGAAAAACCACCAGGTAGGCCAATTATCTCAGGCATAGGGTCAATTTCCAGTCGACTTTCAGAATATCTTGATAGACAACTACAGCCATATGTCACGACCACTGAGACTTACCTGAGAGATACTATAGAGATGATTAACGTTTTGACGGACGTAGACTGGAAAGATGGCGACATATTAGTCACCAGCGATGTTCAGTCATTATATACAATCATCCCGCATAATAAAGGGATAGAGGCAGCTAAGTTCTTTTTAGAGAAAGACCAAAAATTGCAGCCAGAACAGATCGATTTTATCCTTAAAGGCATACAACTTATACTCGAACATAATTATTTCTGGTTTTCAGAGGAGTTCTACTTACAAGTGTCTGGTACAGCAATGGGAACAAGATTTGCCCCTAGTTTTGCAAATCTTTTTATGGCACATTGGGAAAATTCATTTTTATCTGATTGGAAAACAAACCTGGTTTTATATCGCCGTTATATTGACGATATATTTTTTATATGGAGAGGGGGAGCTGAAGTTTTACAGTCTTTTTTTAACCTTTTAGCTACCAATGATAGAGGCATTATTTTAACCTCAAATTGGAGCACTAGTGAAGTTATCTTTCTAGATTTAAAAATCTTTGTCGAGGATAACAAAATCAAGACTAAGACGCACTTTAAAGACGTGGATTGCAATAGTTTTATAGAACGCAGAAGTTGCCACTTACCTCAGTGGCTAAATGCTGTCCCGAAAGGACAGTTTTTACGAATGAAAAGAAACTGCACTAACATTTCGGACTTTGACACCCAGTCCGCGAAATTACATTTGGATTTCGTAGAGAAAGGATACAACCCACAGACTTTGGAGGACACAAGAACAGAAGTTAGAAAAATGGAAAGACTAGAACTATTGAAGAAAAAGAAAGAGAATTCCACGCAGAAATATATGGAAGGAGTGCCATTTATATTTTCCTACAATCCTCTTAATAAAGAAATAAGGAAGAGTATTAAGAAGCATTGGCCAATACTGCAAAGAGACCCTATATTGAATGGCATCCTTCCAACGATACCACGCATCATATGTAGAGGGGTGAAAAATCTAAAGATGGAACTCTCACATAAGGTGAGAAACAAGAAAGTACCTAATCATTTTGGAATAAGAGAAGGTTTCCACCAATGTGGGAACTGCTTAAACTGCAGAAATACCAAAGGCAAAAAACAAATAAGTTCGGAAATTGAAAGAAATGGCAAAAAAATTAAAATCAAAGGAATGATGACATGCTTTTCAAAAATGTTATATACGTCCTAACCTGTCCTTGTGGACTCAGATATGTGGGACGCACTACACGGCCACTTAACATACGTATACAGGAGCATATAAGGAATATTAAAAAAGGTTTTGATAAGCATAGCGTATCATTACATTTTAAACTAAAACATGGGCAAAACCCAGAAGGCCTCTTATTTATGGCAGTCCAAAAACTAGAACCCCTTTGGAGAGGAGGAAGCCTAGAAACACGACTAGGCAAAGAGGAAATGAGGTGGATTTTTTTAATGAATACACTCCAGCCGCATGGATTGAACGCAGATTTTGAACTGTGCCACTTTCTTAACAGCTAACTATTTCTATTCCTTTTAAACGATATAATACTTTCTCCTATTTCCCACCCCCTCCCCCTCCTTTTTATACAGATGATGTTTTTTATACCCCTGCTGCCATCTTATTATATTTACCATATATATATTTATATCCCCATTTTTAATATCAATTTTTATGATACTCAGCTCTCCATTTTTAGGTTTCCATTAATAATAATTTTTACTATCATGTATATATTCTATAATTCGAGCCAATTTTATGCGATTTTAATAACTTCCCTATGATCAACCTCCCAATCTACTTTATATTAGAATAGTAAATATGGATACAGAATGATCAAGACATAATTAGATAAAATTCCCCTACCCTATTTGTCTGAATATACCTATCTAACAATACACCCTTGCTTTCTAGCATATACACATTTTCCATTTTTTATTCTCATATACGAAAAGAAAATTTATATATTTCTTTTCGTTCTTTTTCCCGTCCTTTTCGTTTCTTGTATACGAAAGATGAATTGTCATTAACTATTATGCCCTAAAAAATCGAGCAAACTTTGGGTAAAAAGTCAAGTTCATTATACGAACGAAAACGAGACTAGAAAGTATTCGCAAGGTCTCTCTGGGTAAAACCCCAGACTATGGATACGAACGAAAACGAAACTAAAAAAATTTTCGCAAAGCACTTCTGGGTAAAAAGGGCTTGTCCAGTTTATACATGGTGAAACCAAAGAAAGAAATTTTCTTTCTTCCTTTTTTTCTTTTTCGTATCGTATATATACACTTGACCTGCATTTCATCCGATTTTAATATACTAGGGCTATGTGTGCATTTCGATCATGATAACAACTTTTACGAATATACGCAGAATTCTATTGGTCGACTTTTTTGTTTATTTCCGATGCGAAATGTTGTCCGTTTTTTCCGAATCTCTGTATTTTATATAGGCTACGATTTGGGTTTAAGTCTTGTCCTAATTCTTCCCATAAGATTATTGCTCTAAAGATTCGTAATTGCTGCGATCGTCCAAAAGATTCGGATTTTCCGCGATCGCCTAATATATTGTATTCATTTTCGTTTTTATTTCGAAACGACCGCAAAGCATTTCTGGGTAAATCCGAACGAACGGAAATCGACCAACAGGAAATAGGGAGTTAACAACTCGAATGTGGCAGGAAATGATACTATATAAGAGGACACTTTCATTTTCACTTTTACTTTGTTTGCACTTTATGGACACTAAATATACCGACTGAGGAAGGCTTTTAGCCGAAACGCGTCTCGGTACAATTTGTCCAGGATTTTATTAATTCTAATAAATTCATTACCTATATATTTTTTGCATTCGCCACTTTTCCTTATCTCTCCACTTTTTTTGGACATCTGGATCAACTGCTGCTACACCAAAGAGGTTTGGGCCCCACCTTAAGAGGACCCAAGGCGATACTCCTTGAGCCTGGAATTGAGAGGCTCTATAACTGGTGAGTGTGACTAATTGTAATTTAATCCTCCACCTGTATTGCACAGAGTTACGCTATGGGAGTGCCGTCTCCCGATCTTCTCTGCTTTATCTAGTAACCACCATAGATGAAAGGAGGGACGTGCCACCCTATATTTGGCCGCAAGCTATTTTCCTTGAGCCTGGATTTCCCTTAGGCTCTAATAAATGTGAGTGATATATTCATTTTATTAAATTACTTCATCCCAGTATGACCATCTGCACTATTATTGCCTTTATTTCTCTCTGAGGGACACCTTTAAAGAGAAGATTTGATATCTACACCACAGAGAAGATTGTTGCATTTGACTTCAATCAACAACACTCTTTGAGTATTAAACCATTGCACTTTTTTTTGCACAAATTGACTTAATAATTTTTTTAAAAAGATTTTTTTGTACTCTTTTACCTCATCTGTTTGGTATTTTAAAGGACATTTCTTGCATTTTAAAGGACACTTTTTATACCTTAAAGGACACCTTCACATTTTACTTCTATTAACCAGTTGTTCATTTAACCAACTGTTCACTGTTTTATGCGCCGTATGGTTTTGTTTATCCTTTTGTCTTAATCTTGGCACGTATTTTGGTTGTTTTTTATGTGCTTTTTACCATACTTAGGCTGCAATTAATTATTTATTCACATAGCACTTTAATTAACTTAAATTAACAAGCGCCCACACTGTATAGTGTATACTCGTATACACACTTTTTAATAAACACATAAACAATTAAATGCCTATTCAGGCATGATTGCATATCTAAATGATGTGCAAGTGCCACAATTATATCGCCCGCAGACTAAGTGTCTATGTACAAGAACACTTAAATCACTGCAAACACTCAATCATCAAATTGGTAGTTTAAACAGACATAGTAAATCGTAACTGTCAAGTGTGATTGTGATTAACCATCGATTACCAACAATCTTGTGCTGTTTTACTACATATGGTGATGGGAAAATACAATGATTGTGGTGAAAATTGCGGCGCTAAATACTGGCTAGACTGAGCGTGCTTATAACCTTAAGGCTGCATGTATAAGGCTGAGATCGCATGAATTAACCGATACATAATTAAACCTCTGGTCCATACGAGGAAATTAGGCGTAATGCTGGCAAATCGTGCGGTATTGAACTAGTCCGCCCAATAAAGCAATCAATTGTGTGGTTCAGCAATTAAAATGATGAACATTGACATAGCTAATGAGTAACTATTTAATCATTCAAGCATGACATTCATTATGTCATTGAAATCCACCAGATTTTAAAAAATGGCAATAGACCACAGACACTCGATTGAGCGAAAAAATACCGATTACAAGATTGATTTCGAAATCAATCTTGTAATCGGTATTTTTTCGCTCAATCGAGTGTCTGTGGTCTATTGCCATTTTTTCAAATCTGGTGGATTTCATTGACATGATAATTCATGTGCGCCAACATTTAAATTGACAACTATCTCATTAATTATTAATTTTAATTGTGTTTAATAAATAATTGTTTTAATCAAGATATAGGTCTATTCCTCCTAGGGGGATTTGATTCAATTTAGAGATGTGCTTTGAAATTGCTTGGCCAAATTTAATAATTTGCCCATGAGTTAATCTGGAGAATCTCCAGTTCAGAGCTCCTCTTCTGAATTAGCCAAAATTGCCCAAAAGAACCTAAAATAGCCTAAGAGTTGTCATGAGTGTATTACTAAACTGAAGGTTTAGAGATGGTCATTTGGCCACTTTTATGCCCTTACTCTGTAGGCTGCAGTGTAATTTTATAAATCTGTGGAATGCCAAGTCACATGTCTGGTATGCCAACCAATCCGTTAATACTATAGTCTGACATACTCTAACCATCAGCATAAAAATGACTAGATCCACTGATGCCCTGTTCCTTGACAGAGTCTCAAAATCTCTGTTTCTATCATGTCAGGACTGGAGATGCCTAGAGAAATTTTAAGTTTGTGCTAGACCAGCATGTAATGATTTGCAAACCAGGAGTTTTGTAAACCAGAATATATGGATTTAAAGTGGTGGGATTATCGAAATCACCAATTACAAAGTGCTTTATACACCAAAATATAAGTATTTAAGCATGAATGTGCTATTGAATACAATTCAATCTAATGTAATTCTCTTGATAAACCCATGATGAGGAATTGAGGAATGATTCTGTTAATTCTCCTTCATCCAGCATCAATTTACTGTAAAGTCATTCTTGTTAAGTGTTTATTTCTCCTAAAACATTTTTTTATCATTGCGAACACATTCTTTTTTTATATTGGGTCTTACTCTTCGTTTGAACTCAACCCACTCTAACAGCATCGCATGAAAGCATCATTCTTTAATGACTAAACCATTTAATACATTTGCCCTTGTCAGTTTGCCATCTCTTTTCAGTCCATTAACCTTTTTTCACTGAATCTGTTTTCTTGTTTATTGTTATAAACCACAAATCCTTGCACTCACCTGAATTCCTACTTTTCCTTTACAACCTGTTGAACCGACGCGACCTGGTTTACCCTAGAAGCAAAGGAAGGGTTATATTCATTTTCAACATTGTACTATGATTTTTTTTTGTGTGGATCTAGTTATGAAAGAATTGTAGATTGTATTTGTACCTTCACTCCTGGAATTCCATTGTAGCCAGGTAGACCAGAGCTCCCCTTTAAAACAAAAAAGTATAAACTTAATATTAAAACACAAATGGTTAACTCCATTATTGCCTTACATAATCTTTCTCTTATACTTCCTTATATTATGATTTCATTTATCAAATACATGCTGGTATAAGATGTTTACCATACCTTCATCCCTATGTCCCCATAGTCTCCCTAGAAAATAAGAGAAAGTGTATAAATCGCATTGTCTCAGTCATAAAAACAAAAACACACAATCAGATATACAGTATATATATATACAGTATATATATATATATATAGCACAGCTTACTTGTTCTCCTTTCTGGCCAGATTCACCCTTCAAATACAAAATTAATTGTTAGCATAATGATAATTAAATACATTTCTGAAATTCTAAAATTAAACATTTGCACTTTCTAGGTGTGCCATATAGAAACCTTCATAAATTTTGTTGGTTTCAGATAACTTAGAAAAATGTGAATATATGTGTCATTATGGGGGTTATTCAGAGAGCACTCTCTTGTGTGCGGGGAATCAACTCAGCTGAATCAATTCAGCATTCACGGCTGGGTCCCCGAAGTTCAGGGACAACCTGCGGCAAGCCAGCTGAAGACACTCTGGAACCACCGCAAAAAACACAGCGAACACGTCGGAAAAAGCCACCAAGCTGCCGAGCCGCCGATCACAGCGCAGACCAGCTGCCGGAAAAAGCCGACAAGCTGACGAATGGGGTAAAGAAACATCAAAATAAATACGCTTGAGAGTGTCAAAATTGAAACGCTGTTTGCAAAATAACTACTGAACAAAAAATGGTTGGAATTTACACATAAGGTCCTATGAATAATAATAAAAAGGTGTGTTACAGAAAAAAGAAAATTCGCTATTAAAAAAAAAAAACCATAAAAAAATTTTGCCCTAAAGTTCAGAAAAATGCCTAAAAGATTCTAAAAAAAAATCAATGAGTAAAGAGAGTTTTTACCGCAGATTAAAATAATAAATGGTTTATTAGATATTGAATTAATATGTGAATATTTTTAACATTGAAACCTATGGGATTCGCCTGCATAAACCTGCTGAATGAAAACACCGAACATCAGGACACTTCAGCAACTTTTCACTGCTGTTCGGTGTTCTCTGAATAGATTAAACATTGCTTTTCTATGGCGGATTTCACTGCCTTCAAACAGGCACCAAATTTGCTGACAGTTCGCCAAAATTTGGTGAACTGCTTGTTCTCTGAATAGCTGAATGGCCCCGAAATTCATCGTACGGGGAAATTCCCTGTTCGTGACATTTAGGCCAATGTCAGAGGAGCATTTTGAAGAGCGGAAGGAACATCCGTGAGAGTGGACGTTCCTTCCACTCGACGCCCGCCTGGACACCTGCTCAACACTGCAAGGTTCGACCCTCCTATGGAGGATCGCGTGTTGCAGCTCTGTCAATGTGCTTTGGCGGAGAGGCCTGCTGCACGGACGCAGCACGTCCGCTGCTGCGCACGCTATTTTCATGCTCCTCTCCGAAGGCGCAGGAAGAAGGCCAAGTAAGTGCCATTCCC
This sequence comes from Leptobrachium leishanense, assembly GCA_009667805.1. Classification (NCBI taxonomy): domain Eukaryota; kingdom Metazoa; phylum Chordata; class Amphibia; order Anura; family Megophryidae; genus Leptobrachium; species Leptobrachium leishanense. The sequence continues at coordinate 226,919,576 of CM019067.1, read as the reverse complement.
CATCATGGTCCAGCTCCAGACCAGGTTTTACCGCTGCCTGGTCTAGTGTCCAAGGACTCTGGAATTCATACCAGGTTTCCCTTCACTTCTCCAGCCTAAAATGTGGGCTGGGCCTGGACTGCCCATATAATCATGCCTCCCCACTCAGTGAGTGCTTCTGAATCTTCCTTGGAAGTCTCACTGTATCCTGATCTATGTGCTAAGCAGGGCCAGCCCAAGCCACTGTGTTGGAAGAATTGCTGCCCCCCCCCAAAAAAAAATGCAACGTGTATGAGCTTATTACAAAGTTCCACAGCAATAAAACTCAATAATGTATGGTGTGTGTGAGCATAACAGAGCTCCACAGCAATAAAACCCACTGGCTGCGAGCGGCTGTGACAGGCTGCAAAATAACAACATGCACAGTGAGTGTTATATAGAGATTTGACCTGTCAGTCTGGAAATTGAAAGATGTGTGTAATACACGGGGGTCAGGTGTCTCAGTCTGGTAAATGACCCCTCCACCCAGACTGTGAGTGTTACACACAGGTCTGACCTCCCTGCCTGGTACAGGTAAAGGCAGTAGTAGGTGCAACAGGGCCTCTCTCCCTGGAAACCGTCATCACTCACCAGCTCGTCTCCATCCACAGACTCAGCCATGGAGCCCTGACCCTGCAGCATCCCGGATCCTGGCCAGCACCGCATTCCCTGCAGGGACCAGACGTCAAGTCCCTCCCCCGGAAACAGGTCTAGCTCAAAACCAACACATTAAACAAAGCCCCCTGGATACACACGGATGGGCACCAATATTATCCAGGGGGTCAGACAGGTCTGGAGCACCCCCATATCTCTAATTCAAGATCCGGTGTATCACTCATTGGGCAGGTGAAGCGGCCAGTCTCTCCCTAATAAGGGGAGGGCGATGCCTGCTGAAAGGGGTGGGCACAGCCTGCTAGAGGGGCGGGCGTGGCTGGCTTTCTCCACAAAACAACAGCCTGCTGGAGGGCCGTGCCTTGTTCGGGCCGAGCACTCTCCATGCCATGGCCTTTGCCAGGATGGCAAAATGCTGCCCCTGACAAAGGACTGCCTGGAGCGGCTGCTCCACCCTGCTCCATGGACGGGCTGGCCCTGGTGCAAAGGCTGCACATCACTTGTCTACAACTCCTGGCTGCATACCCATTGTGATCCTCCATTGATTCCTGGCTGCATACCCATCGTGACCCTCCATTGATTCCTTGCTGCATACCTATCGGTACCCTCCATAGATTCCTTGCTGCATACCTATTGTGACCCTCCATTGTCTCCTATCTGGATACCCATCGTGACCCCTCATCTCTGGACCCCTACAGTAACCTCCAATATTGTTTATTCATATTCCTGGACTTTCATTACTACCCTTTTCATCATCCTGATATAGATTGACCTCCCGTGTATGACCTCTGCTCTGGACATTGACCACCCTCTGCCAGCTGCCTGCCACCGACATTTCCTTTATCTGATCACTCTCCTGCATTGCCCTTCTATACCTCGCCTGATATACCTTCTATACCTCGCCTTCCCAGCTCTGCCGATCTTGCTAAAAAGCTGGGTGAAGTGGGGGAATTTCCTCCACCCCACCTAGCATTACCAGTAGCTGGGGAGATTGAATTTCCCAGCTGCTGGTTACTAGTGATGTCAGCATGAAGAAAGCGTGCCGGCGTCACTATTTCTGAGACCAATCGTGTTAGCGAGCAGTTTCAGAGAGGCAGCGATGCATCAGATCTGCACATGTGCGCAGGTCCGATCCATCATTCTGCACAGGCACCATGAAACTTGTGTACGTGAACTTCCTGTTGCAGTGCTCAAGTAACGTAGGAACGCAGAAAAGCCTCAGGGACTTCCGGGCTCAGGAGTCCCTGAGCCAGAGAAAAGGTGAGTAAAATTGGCCAAAATAATAATTGGGAAGAGGCTGTCAGTAGCCTCTGCCAATTGTTTAAGGGCAAAAAAGGCACTCTATGGGGGGTTACACTGCCTTCGAACAGGCACCATATTTGCTGTCAGTTTGCCAAAATTTGGCGAACTGCATGCTCTCTGAATAGCCGAATGACCCCGAAATGTCACCGTAGCAGGAAATTCCCTGTTCGGTGACATTTCGGGGCCAGATCGGCTCTCTCTAAATAACCCCTTAAATATTTCTTATTGTTCATTAAATTCAATGGTATTGTTTTTAAACTGTTTACTACTGGTCATCATTTGGATACAATGTTCTTGATCTGTAGGTCTGATGCATCTATATTCAAGTTCTGCCGAGCAGAAGGCCACTCAACAAAACACAACTTTCAATATTTTTAAAATGAAATCTGAGATCTTGTGATTATCAGTGTATATATATGTTTTCATGCATGTATAAGCTGTATATAAAAGGCTAAAAATTTTCATTTGTTCACTTGCCTGGTACAAATGGAAATATGGCCAGTCATGTAATATTGGATCTTTTAAATGGCATAAGCTAATTTTACTGGGCTGGACTTTCACTTCTGTGGTTAAAGCATTAAACTAGCATAGTTTCAGAAGTGGTGAGAGGGAGATGCAGTAGTCAGGCCAGCAATCACCATAAGGTGAATCAGGTGTTCGTCTGATGTGCTGACCTGACAAGGGTGCTTGGGCAACAGAGGGCAAAATCTTTTTCCAAGGGCACTATGACCAGTTGGAGTTTGACGATCCACCATAAATCATGTTCCATTGTGACAGGACCTTCTGCTGTGATTAGCACCTCAATATTTTAAAGTTCTTCTCTGCATTGGTATGTTATACAGGCATGGGAAACAAAGGGAGGGAAGAATGTGACGTGCGGTTTGTAAAGTAAGGATGGAGATCAAGAGGCAAATGGTGATGGGGATGAAGGAATCCATCCTTATCATCGTATCTGTAAATGCTAATATCTGTGTGTGTCGGGCTGTGTATTTTAGTGCTTATGCATCTATCAGTCTGAGTATGCCGGTGCCTATGTGTATATCTGTTGTCTGTGTGTGTGCCAGTGCCTGTATGTCTGTTTGCAGTGGTCTAGTCCTAAAACATTTAGGGCCCTATTCCCTAGTTCGCTCTAACATGGGGAAGCTAACAGGGAAAATCTGTGCCTGCAGATTTCCCTACAACGTCCCCATGTTGGCGCGATATTCGGGGGGCAGGCACTACTTCAGCACCTTCCCCCAGGACGCAGAGCTAACCATTTGGATACTTGCAGTAGCGCTTCTATGCCGCCTCAAGAATCACCTCCTGATTCCATAGGACTCCATGGAGGGTTGCACTTCCGGGCCAGGTTGTTTCTGTGTTATCTTATCCTTGGCTTTTCTGAACTCACTGCTGTCTCTGTTCCAGGCCCCAGCTTTGTTATCTCACATATTCTGATTTTATATCCCTGACTTTTTAGCTTGCCTCTGGTTTTGCTCTTCCTGCTAGATTTATGACAATAACGCAGCCACTTTAAGGACTGCCATACATCTTCACTACTCTACCCTTAAGATCCTTTGCCATAACTATTACAGTTCTACTGCCTGTGTGTGTATAAACAATGCCCGTGTGCATCATGTATCTGTCAGTCTGACCAGTGGCGTCACTAGGGTTGGTGTCACCCGGTGCGGTAACGTATGGTGTCACCCCCCCGAGTTTTACAGATTTTTTTTAACTACTCTTACTCCTAAATCAGTACTCCCATATAACACTGAATGCTCATACACACAGCGCACATTACTGTGAGGTTTATTGCTGTGGAGCTCTCTCATATGCTCACACAAATTTTTGCCAACTGCCAGCAAGTACGTTGCCTGTTCGAAGGCAGTGAAAGCACACACGGATATATATTGCCCCCAGCAGCTCTGGATATATTGCCCCCAGCAGCTCTGGATATATTGCCCTCAGCAGCTCTGGATATATTGCCCCCAGCAGCTCACCCATGGATATATATTGCACCCAGCTCACATATGGATATATTGCCCCAGTTCAGTTATATATTGTCCCCAGCAGCTCACCCATGGATATATATTTCCCCAGCTCACATATGGATATATTGCGCCTCAGCTCACATATGGATATATTGCCCCAGACCAGCTCACACATGGATATATTGCCCCAGACCAGCTCACACATGGATATTGCCCCAGCTCTCATGGATACTGCCCCCAGCACACATGGATATGCCCCAGCTCCTCTCATGGATATTGCCCCAGCTCCTCTCATGGATATTGCCCCAGCTCCTCTCATGGCTATACTGCCCCAGCTCCTCTCATGGATATTCTGCCCCAGCTGCTCTCATGCATATATTGCCCCAGCTGCTCTCATTGATAATGCCCCAGCTCATGGATATGCCCCAGCTCATGGATATTGCCCCAGCACATGGATATGCCCCAGCTCATGGATACTGCCCCAGCTCATGGATACTGCCCCAGCAGCTCATGGATATACTGCCCCAGCAGCTCATGGATACTGCCCCCAGCACACATGGATATGCCCCAGCTCCTCTCATGGATATTGCCCCAGCTCCTCTCATGGATATTGCCCCAGCTCCTCTCATGGCTATACTGCCCCAGCTCCTCTCATGGATATTCTGCCCCAGCTGCTCTCATGCATATATTGCCCCAGCTGCTCTCATTGATAATGCCCCAGCTCATGGATATGCCCCAGCTCATGGATATTGCCCCAGCACATGGATATGCCCCAGCTCATGGATACTGCCCCAGCTCATGGATACTGCCCCAGCAGCTCATGGATATACTGCCCCAGCAGCTCATGGATATTGCCCCAGCTCATGGATACTGCCCCAGCACATGGATATGCCCCAGCTCATGGATACTGCCCCAGCTCATGGATACTGCCCCAGCTCATGGATATACTGCCCCAGCAGCTCATGGATATTGCCCCAGCTCATGGATATTGCCCCAGCTCCTCTCATGGCTATACTGCCCCAGCTCCTCTCATGGATATTCTGCCCCAGCTGCTCTCATGCATATATTGCCCCAGCTGCTCTCATTGATAATGCCCCAGCTCATGGATATGCCCCAGCTCATGGATATTGCCCCAGCACATGGATATGCCCCAGCTCATGGATACTGCCCCAGCTCATGGATACTGCCCCAGCAGCTCATGGATATACTGCCCCAGCAGCTCATGGATATTGCCCCAGCTCATGGATACTGCCCCAGCACATGGATATGCCCCAGCTCATGGATACTGCCCCAGCTCATGGATACTGCCCCAGCTCATGGATATACTGCCCCAGCAGCTCATGGATATTGCCCCAGCTCATGGATATTGCCCCAGCTCATGAATACTGCCCCAGCACATGGATACTGCCCCAGCACATGGAATGCCCCAGCAGCTCATGGATATGCCCCAGCAGCTCATGGATATGCCCCAGCAGCTCATGGATATGCCCCAGCAAATGGATATGCCCCAGCACCTCCATGGATTTGCCCCAGCAGCTCATGGATTTGCCCCAGCAGCTCATGGATTTGCCCCAGCACCTCATGGATATGCCCCAGCAGCTCATGGATATGCCCCAGCAGCTCATGGATATGCCCCAGCAGCTCATGAATATGCCCCAGCACCTCATGTATATGCCCCAGCAGCTCATGGATATGCCCCAGCTCCTCATGGATATGCCCCAGCTCCTCTTGGATATGCCCCAGGAGCTCATGGATATGCCCCAGCACCTCATGGATATGCCCCAGCAGCTCATGGATATGCCCCAGCTCCTCATGGATATGCCCCAGCACCTCGAATATGCCCCAGCACCTCCATGGATTTGCCCCAGCAGCTCATGGATTTGCCCCAGCAGCTCATGGATTTGCCCCAGCACCTCATGGATATGCCCCAGCAGCTCATGGATATGCCCCAGCAGCTCATGGATATGCCCCAGGAGCTCATGAATATGCCCCAGCACCTCATGTATATGCCCCAGCAGCTCATGGATATGCCCCAGCTCCTCATGGATATGCCCCAGCTCCTCATGGATATGCCCCAGGAGCTCATGGATATGCCCCAGCACCTCATGCATATGCCCCAGCAGCTCATGGATATGCCCCAGCTCCTCATGGATATGCCCCAGCACCTCATGAATATGCCCCAGCAGCTCATGGATATGCCCCAGCAGCTCATGGATATGCCCCAGCACCTCATGGATATGCCCCAGCACCTCATGGATAATGCCCCAGCACCTCATGGATATGCCCCAGCTCCTCATGGATATGCCCCAGCACCTCATGGATATGCCCCAGCACCTCATGGATATGCCCCAGCAGCTCATGGATATGCCCCAGCACCTCATGGATATGCCCCAGCACCTCATGGATATGCCCCAGCAGCTCATGGATATGCCCCAGCACATGGAATGCCCCAGCAGATGGATATTTCCCCAGCAAATGGATATGCCCCAGCACCTCATGGATATGCCCCAGCAGCTCATGGATATGCCCCAGCAAATGGATATGCCCCAGCACCTCCATGGATTTGCCCCAGCAGCTCATGGATTTGCCCCAGCAGCTCATGGATTTGCCCCAGCACCTCATGGATATGCCCCAGCAGCTCATGGATATGCCCCAGCAGCTCATGGATATGCCCCAGCAGCTCATGAATATGCCCCAGCACCTCATGTATATGCCCCAGCAGCTCATGGATATGCCCCAGCTCCTCATGGATATGCCCCAGCTCCTCATGGATATGCCCCAGGAGCTCATGGATATGCCCCAGCACCTCATGGATATGCCCCAGCAGCTCATGGATATGCCCCAGCTCCTCATGGATGTACCCCAGCACCTCATGAATATGCCCCAGCAGCTCATGGATATGCCCCAGCAGCTCATGGATATGCCCCAGCACCTCATGGATATGCCCCAGCACCTCATGGATAATGCCCCAGCACCTCATGGATATGCCCCAGCTCCTCATGGATATGCCCCAGCACCTCATGGATATGCCCCAGCACCTCATGGATATGCCCCAGCAGCTCATGGATATGCCCCAGCACCTCATGGATATGCCCCAGCAGCTCATGGATATGCCCCAGCACATGGAATGCCCCAGCAGATGGATATTTCCCCAGCAAATGGATATGCCCCAGCACCTCATGGATAATGCCCCAGCACCTCATGGATATGCCCCAGCTCCTCATGGATATGCCCCAGCTCCTCATGGATATTCCCCAGCAAATGGATATGCCCCAGCTCCTCATGGATATGGCCCAGCTCACCTCCGCCGCGCGTTCGCTCCCTCTGAGCGTCCAGCGGCGCGCAGCTTGGGCGCTCGCCTGGGGGAGGCACGTGACCAGCCGCGATTGGCTGGTGACGTGTTTCCTCCAGGCGAGCACCGAAGCTGCATGCTTCGGACGCTCGCAGGGAGCGAATACGCGGCGGAGGGTGAGACACCCGCCCTTAGGGTGACGGTGTCACCCTAAAAGGCGGGTGTCACCAAGTGCGGGCCACACCCCCCGCCCCCACGTTACGACGCCACTGAGTCTGACTGTGTGTGTCACTGACGCCATGTGTATGTATGTGTCGCTGTTTTCTTCAGTCATTGCTTTTGTATGTCTTTGTATGTGTATATTTCAACAACAAGCATAATTGTGTGCACAAATCCCATTACCACAGGACAGCCACATTGTACAGAATACACAGAAAGAGTTATCATTTACTCTCAAATCCCTAATCTTAAAAAAAAGATTGTTGATCTAATTAATGGCCATTAGAATAGGGATTTGAGCGTAAGGATGAATGAATAGAGATTTGAGCATAAGGATGAATAGAGATCTGTGTAGTATGTGTGTATCAGTCTCTGTGTATGTCAGTGCTTGTGTGTACATGTACAGTAAGTGTCAGTGTCTATGTGTATATATTTGTGTCTGAATCAGTCAATGTGTCTGTATCCGTCTGTCAGCAGCATCTGTATATCTACAAATGTCTGTATCTTAAAGGGTCATGCTGTTTGTGTTATGCATCAGTGAATATGTCAGAAATATGGGAAATAGAGTCAGGTTGAGAAAGAAATAGACCACAGACACAGAAAAGGAGACATGTGGAGCACAACGACATATTGAAACAAACAGGCACAGAGAGAAACATGGGGGCGCAGAGACACATTGAGACCGATATGTGGCACGGAGATAGATCACAGCAGACATGGGGTACAGGAACAGATATATAGAAACAAGAGGCACATGAACATTATTCATATTTATATTATTTGATAACATTTTTTACAGCTGGCATGTTCTAGAATACAAAATCATTTTAAGAAAGGAAAAACAGCACAATACGCATGACACCAACGGGACTCTGTACAGTACAGTGCCAAGAATAGACAGGTGTAAAAATTGAGTGGGTTGATTAGTAGTGTCTGTGCTGTGTAGGCTTGGAGTGGGCAGTAGATGATTGGGAACCAAAGTGCCAGTGGCAAGTAACTTTTTGGGCTTGCTAGTAGCTGTGGATCTTTAATTTTAAGATTGCATATATATATATGTAAAATATTTAGACCACAGTAAGCATGTACAGCATTATCCATTCAGGCCAGCAAAATTAGAAACAAAAATGCATAAAATATGAAATAAAATCGAAAAGATGTCTTATATTGTCATGTAAAGAGAATTTATGAACATGCAGAATGAAATGAGGAATTTTATAATTGTCAAAAGTCTATATTTAGATATCAAGCACAAGAATAAACGTAACTCTAATTAACCTACCTTTGGACCAGGAAACCCAATTGGTCCTTCTATTCCAGGTTCACCCTAAAAATTAAAGAGAGTTACAGAAAGGAATTAATAGTAGTTGGTCAATTGGATATTACTATTGGATATATATTCTACTTGTGGATATATATTCTACTAGGGATGTGCATGGCTGAAAATTTTGTTTTGTTTAGTTTCGTTTCGTTACGTTTTTAAATAATTTTGTTTTTCGGAATTTCTTAACTAATTTCGTTTCGTATTTCGTTTTGTTTCATTTTGTTTTTCATATCGATTTCATATAGATTTCGTATTGATTTGAATTTCTTATATCAATTCGATAGTTGATATCAATTCGAATTTTGGATCACTAAATAAAACCCCAATTAATCAAATTTTGCTGTTAAAAGAAAAGCTACGGTTAAATTTTAAGCTGTGTCACAGATTTAGTATTTGAGTCAAATTAAACAGTGAAACAAAATGTATTTGTTTCATAAAGTCCTTTGCTGACTATTACTTGTATTTTAAGTTAAGATCAATTCGATAGTTAATATCAATTTGATAGTTCATTTCAAATTCGATAGTTGATTTCAATTTGATAGTTCATTTCAAATTCGATAGTTGATATCAATTCGATAGTTCATTTCCAATTCGATAGTTTTTTTATTTATTTATTTTTTATTCAAGAACAAGCTATGCTGCAGAGATACAGAACGTAGTTAAGCAAAAAGGCATCTACAGTGTGATTCTGCTGAGTCTTGTGTAGCATAAACATTCCTATTTAGGGAAGCCTACCACCCAACTCACTGACGCAACCATCAATCACTCTCACCTTGCAGTCCTCTCCTTCTGTTTCCAACCCCAACCCTCCCAGATTGTGAGTTCCTACGGGAATAGGGCCTCATCCCCTCTTGTACTGTTTGTCAAATGTTGTTCAATGTATTGTAACCCGTCTATACTGTGCCTATTGTACAGCGCTGCGGAATATGCTGGCGCTTTATAAATAAAGAATAATAATAATTGAGGCAATAACAGTAAATAACGTCACTTAGTTAACGTAATACAGAAAGCGTAGCAATACGGTATAATCTGAAAATTAGGTTCATCAGGAGGAAATGGTGTATAGAGAATAGGGGGGAAGAAGGGGAGGGGTGAGGTGCACTTTGTGAGGTGTCACTCGTGTCTCCGTGTCCCCAACCCAACCCTGGTTCGTGCGTATCCTCTCACGTCTCCTCTTATTGGGGATGAGGGCAAAGCCTCCTCTTGCATCTATGGTGCTGATGAGGGGAGGAGCGGGTGGGTAGCTAGCCGCGTGAAAGCGGTTCTGGAGGCCTATGTAGGTAAGGGGTGAGAGGCGAATGTCACGTGTTACTAGTAGGGGAAGAAGAGTGTGCCCCCGGTCAAGCAGGGGGTATGGGGTTTTTCTCACGTCTGAGGGCCAATAGTGGGTGCGGGTATTGAGGGGACTAGAGATAGTATGTATAATCAAGCTCTGAGATTTTACGGGGTCCAGTGAGTTTAATGGTGGGAATGTGACTCGGCTTTAGGTATGAGGGGGGACAGGAGGAGGGTAGGAATGGAGGAAGGGGAGAGAAGGAGAGGAAAAGTGAGAAGGAGAGAGAGAAAGAGAGAAAAAAAAAGGGGGGAGGGTCGAAAGGATAGGTGCAGGATGGTCGGGACCGGGCACTTCGCCGCGCCCTGCCACGTCCATGGTCTAGTCTTAGTAGTGGTAATCGAGGGTGTCTACGAGGTCCCCTATACAGGGAGCCACACCGGGGTAGATCTACCCCATGCGGGGGTTACGGTGAGCAGGCGATCAGGAGGTGTCTTCAGTCAACGTTCCCTAAATGGGTGCGGCATGTCGCCGATGTCACGTACAGGCTCCAGTGGTACCATTTGTGTAGATGGGTCTCTAGGTCATCATCCATCCTGGCTTTTAGGTCTTCCATGTTCACGACTTCTCCCATCCGGGTGAGCCAGTCGCGGTAAGTTGGGAGAGTCGAGGATCCCCACATCCGATCCACCAGCAGCCTCGCAGTCATGATCATGGGGAGTGCCACAGATTTTTTGAGAGTCCTCACCAAGCAAGGAACATGCGTGAGTAGGAACATACCCGCCGTAAGCGGTAAGGACAGGTCGGTCACCTCCGCCACCGTATCCCTCACCTGATTCCAGAACGGGGCGATGAGCACGCACTCCCACCAGATGTGTAGGTAGGTTCCAGTCGCTGAGTCACATCTCCAGCAATTCGGTGTAAGATTGAGGCCTATCCGGAAAAGCAGGGCAGGTGTGCAGTACCACATCGATAGGAACTTATAAGAGTTAGTTTGTAGTCTAGTCTGCTGGCTGCCGTGGTGGATCAATTCGTATGTGTCCTGCCATTTTTCATCCGTTATGGAGGTGCCCAGCATCTGTTCCCAGGAGCCCTCGAAGTTAGGTGGGGATTGATGTTGTGCAGATTGGAGTAGGCAATATAGAACCGAGATCCCGTGTTGGAGAGGGCGCTTAGCTATGCAGAGGGATTCAAAGGATGTGAGTGGGCGAAGCAGTCTGTGGTGGGCTGGTAGCGAAAGTAGGTAGTGGGAGATCTGTCTGAAATTAAAGCTTTCCAATGCGGAAGGGGGGGCTCTGGTGTCCTCTCATCCCATGGCGGGCGTAAGGTCGATCCGTCTGTAAAGTGGAGTGCTCTTGGGGAGATGGTCGTGCCTATCCTCCGCTCCAGGCCAGGGTGGACGCCGGCTGTGAAGGCCGGGTTGGCCGTGAGGGGCAGCAGAGGTGAGGGGTACGACGAGAACGAGCACCGTCGGACAACAGAGCGCCATACGCGCAGCGTGGCTCCCACAAACGGGTGTTGGAGGGAGAGTGGGGACCTCTGGTCCGTCGCGATCCAGGGTAGCTCGGACATGGGGTGTGGAGTAGCGTCTCTTTCCAGGTCTTGCCACAGGTCGCGTCTGCCGCCCGTGGTCCATGCCACTATTCTTTGAAGGTGTGAGGCTTCATAATAGAGTCAAAAGTTGCAGAAGGCCAATCCCCCCGTCGATTTAGGACGAGTAAGGACATGCAAGCTGATTCACGGTTTAGCCTTACACCAGACGAAGCGTAAGCACTCAGAGCGAATCTGTCACGGTGGCTCAGGGGATGGGGCGCCTGGCAGCAGCTTCCTCGCTGCTCGCTGGCCAGGCGCCGAATGTAAGCGCTTCCGGGCCCGCTCACGTGGGACGCCGAGGGGCGGCCTGGCGCTGTGACGCGGACCCGCCGGGTTAAAACCCAGTCTCTCCCATACACCGGTGCCCTGACGTGGTATTCACCTCCCGCAGAGCTCTTGTGATTTTGGCTATCTCCTGTGTATGATCCTTGGCATTGGCAAACGAATCCTCTTGTGTATGACCCTTGGCATTGGCAACGAACCCTCTTGTGTATGACCCTTGGCATTGGCGAACGAATCCTCTTGTGTATAACCCTTGGCATTGCAAACGAACCCCCCTGTGTATGACCCTTGGCATTGGCAAACGAACCCTCCTGTGTATGACCCTTGGCATTGGCAAACGAACCCTCCTGTGTATGACTCCTGGTATTGGCAAACGAACCCTCCTGTGTATGACCCCTGGTATTGGCATTTACTCTGCTCTAGGTTCTGCCCTTAACGTTGGTACCGAGGTCAGTCTATGTGGCATCCTAAGCACGCATCAGATTACCTCTGCTATTACTAAAGTCCTAGGGAGGACTTGTGATCTGTTCTGTACCCCTGTCTGGTATTTCCCTTTCTTTATCTGTTACCTGCTTCATTGTCTACATAGCTTTGCCGACCATTCAAGGATCGGAAGAGTAGAAAGGGAGCTACAGGAAGAGATACATATCTTGGTAGTCAGAAGGATTCGTGACGATACTCTATTACATACCTCTGTCTGGTGTTACCCCTTGTCTATCTATTGTCTGGTTAACTGTCTTTCTAGTTTCGCCGACCATTCAAGGATCGGAAGGGTAGAGAGCGGTCTGCGTAAAGGGACCACACTTTTGGTAATCAGAGGGATCCGTGACATTACGTCAGGGCCAATGGATCCCGCAGACCTCTCTAACCAGCTGGCACGTATCGCAGCCAGACAAGAGGAACAAGACCATAGGATGGACCAGATTTCTCTCGCTCTGCAAACCCTGTTAATCGGTCCAATACAGGTATCACAAACCCTCCAGATCCAGTGTTACCTAGGGTCAGTCCCGTCCCCCTGAAGGACATAGGCTTAGTATGAAGGCACCCCTACGCTATGATGGTACACCAAGCCTATGTCGGGGGTTTTTGACTCAACTCGAGATTTTGTTTGAGAACAATCCAGGTTCTTGTATGTCTGATAAAGCCAAAGTAGGATATCTGATTAATCATTTAACAGAAAAAGCTTTATTGTGGGCTACGCCGTTGTGGGAAAATAAGAAACCCATCATTTATGACTATGAGGGTTTTACCTCTGAGTTAAAACGTACCTTTGATCCCTCTAGAAGGGCTACCAATGCGGGTAGGTCCTTGTTTCACATCAAACAAGGTAATAAGAGGGTCGCCGATTATGCCATAGAGTTTAAGACTTTGGTTTCTGAAGTACTTTGGCCGAACGACGTTTTAACCTTAGCTTTTACCGAAGGCTTGAACGAGGCTTTTATGTTGAACTGGCTCCCTTAAAATTACCAGAAAGTCTGGACCACCTGATAGATTTCTGTATAGCCATGGACGATCAAATCAGGGAAAGGAGACACCCCAGAGATAGACCCAGAAGGGTCTTGCCTCCTTTACCCTCGTTACCGACACCCCAGTACATCAGGTGGTTCGGAGAATGTAAAAACAGATTTACCGGTCGTTGAACCCATGCAAATAGGGAAGACAGGTATTTCAGAAGCAGAAAAAGCTCACAGAAGAGAAAAGGGGCTCTGCTTTTATTGTGCAGGGGCAGATCACTTCCGCCTTCAATGTCCTCAGAGACCCAGGGTTGGCAGGGCTGAACATAGCAGAGTGGGATTCAGAACAGGAGACACCCAGGTTGTCGTTCTCTGTGTGCCTCCTTTGTGGATAATGAAAAAAAAAATCCAGGATTCTGTTACCGGTCTCCCTAACCTGGGAGGGGGTTCACCTCAAGACTGAGGCGTTTTTGGACTCTGGGGCCTCAGGCAATTTTATGGATAAGAATTTTGCTGCCAAAAACCTCATACCACTGGTTCTCAGGGAAAGACCTCTAAGGGTGGAGGCCATAGATGGTAACCCCCTGGCATGTCCACATATCACTCACGATACAGTCGATGTATGTATGAAAGTAGGAGTTTTACACCAGGAGACAATAAGATTTCAAATCATTGAATCACCCTCATGTCCTGTCGTCCTTGGGTTTCCATGGCTAACAGAGCACAACCCAGTAGTCGATTGGGTCCAGAGAGACATAAAATGTTGGGGTCAGAGTTGTCAGTCTAAGTGCCTAGGCACAGTTAATGTGATTGGTAGCCTCAATATTGCCACAGCCCTCCTTTGTCCACGGAGGTCCCGGAATGTTACCTGGCATTGAAGGAGGTGTTCTCTAAAGCCAGGACTGAGGTCCTACCCACATCGTCCATATGACTGTGCCATTGACTTGCTCCCCGGTACGATGCCTCCTAGGGGTCACGTATACCCTTTGTCACAAAGGGAGAACGACATTATGGAGGAATATATAAGGGAGAATCTGGAACGAGGATTCATTAGACGGTCCTCCTCTCCAGCAGGAGCAGGTTTCTGTTTTGTTTCCAAGAAAGAGGGAGATCTGCGACCTTGCATCGACTATAGGGGTTTAAATAGGATCACTATAAGAAATGCATATCCCATACCTCTCATAACAGAATTGTTTGACCGATTAAAAGGGGCTCGTGTCTATACTAAGCTTGATTTACGCGGAGCGTACAACCTGGTCAGGGTTAAAAAGGGAGACGAATGGAAAACGGCTTTTAATACACGTAGCGGGCATTACGAATACCTGGTGATGCCTTTTGGGTTGTGTAATGCGCCAGCCGTCTTTCAGGACCTTATAAATGACACTCTAAGGGACTTTCTGCAAGAATTCGTCATAGTATATCTGGATGATATCCTGATATACTCTCCTGATGTGGACACTCATCATGTCCACGTGAAACAAGTGTTGAAAAAACTATTGAAGGCTGGATTGTACTGTAAGCTAGAAAAATGTCTATTCGACATAGTAACTGTGCAATTCCTTGGTTATATTATAACTCCTGGGGGTTTTCAAATGGATCCTAAGAAGCTCTCAGCTATTCTTGACTGGCCTCTACCCCAAGGACTTAAAGCCATTCAGAGGTTTCTGGGGTTTACGAACTATTACCGAAGGTTCATTAAAGATTTTTCGGCCTTGGTGGCCCCCCTCACGGCTATGACAAAGAAAGGGGTGGGAAATCAGAAATGGTCACCTCAAGCCACTCAAGCCTTTGAGGCACTAAAGCAAGCCTTTACTACTGCCCCTGTTCTCCGGCATCCAGATCCGGCTCTGCTTTCCAATTAGAAGTTGACGCCTCCGAACTGGGTCTTGGTGCAGTCTTGTCCCAAAGGGAGGCTCCTGACAAACCTTGCATCCATGCGGCTTCTATTCTCGGAAGTTGTCCCCGGCAGAGAAGAACTATGACATTGGAAATAGAGAATTGTTAGCAGTCATCGCGGCCTTGGCCGAATGGAGATACTTATTAGAAGGGTCTAAGGACCCCATTGTTATCATAACCGACCATAAGAATCTCACGTACATTGGAGATGCCAAACGTTTAAACTCCAGACAAGCGAGATGGTCATTGTTTCTTTCAAGTTTTAATTTCGTACTTACCTATAGACCTGGGTCCAGAAACATCAAAGCAGACGCATTGTCGAGACAGTATGAGTCTTATGAACATAATATCCAAGATCAGCATCCCATTGTACCCCAGGAGAGGATTATAGCCGCTACCACGACGATTAGTGTTTCGTCTCCTCTAATGAAAAGGTTGCAGACCGTCCAGGGCGCAGCTCCTGGGGGAAAACCTCCTGCGAACTCTTTGTACCTGAGAACGAAAGAGAAGAGGTACTTAACATCTATCATGACAATAAAACTTCCGGGCATATGGGTATCACCAAGACTGTGTCTAGTATCAGTAAACTCCTCTGGTGGCCCACATTGCGCCGAGATGTCAAAGATTACATTGCCGTGTGCGAAGTGTGCACAAGGCAGAAAAGTCCCAAAACAGCACCCATTGGCTTACTCCAGCCTTTGCCGATCCCCGAACGACCCTGGTCACATGTAGCCATGGATTTTATCGTAGAGTTACCTGAGTCAAGAGGGAATACAGTGATACTTACGATCATAGATCGATTTTCCAAGATGGGTCACTATGTTCCTCTTCAGAAACTACCTTCGGCAGCTGAACTGGTGCCCATATTCATTGCCAATGTGGTCCGCATTCACGGTGTCCCTCGGAGATAGTCTCGGATAGGGGGACCCAATTCATCTCAGGATTCTGGAGAGGGTTTTGTAAGAACGTGGGGATAGACCTCTCTTTCTCTTCGGCCTATCACCCCAGACCAACGGAGCAGCAGAACGAGCAAACCAAAACGTAGAGAAATATCTCAGGTGCTTCATCTCAGAACAACAAGATAACTGGTCAGATCTGCTACCGTGGGCAGAATATGCTATTAACAGCGCAGTAAGTGAATCCACAGGTCATTCTCCTTTCTTCACTGTTTATGGCTTTGATCTCCCGTGCTCCCCGCCACGTTTCCTGATTCCACGATTCCTGCTTTAGATAAACAATTGGCATCATTGAAAGAGACTTGGGGGAGAGTGAGACGGGGCACTGGAGGAAAGTAGTGCCATCCAGAAAACTAAGGCCGACAGACACAGGAGGCAGGCACCAGTGATCAAGAGTTGGGGACAGGGTTTGGCTGTCTTCACGTAACATCAAGCTCTTAGTGCCTTCCATGAAGTTGGCTCCTAGGTATATCGGTCCCTATAAGATACTACGGCGACTCAACCCTGTCTCCTATGCTTTGGCGTTACCCCCCCATTTTAAAATACACAATGTATTCCATGTAAACCTTTTGAAGCCGCTGTTATGTAACCGGTACACAAACCAAAGTCCATGCTCCACCGCCTCCTGTCTCTGTGGAGGGCGAGGAGGAATTCGAAGTTCAGGCCATTCTGGTGCCAGGCTGTCTAGGGGGTCCTTGCAGTATTTGGTCGATTGGGTGGGGTACGGTCCGGAGGATCGTTCTTGGGTACCGGCTGCGGAAGTCCATGCTCCTCGGCTAGTGAAGGCCTTCTATTTAGCGCATCCCCGTGCCCCTGGGGGTCGTCCAGTGGCCGCCCCTGGAGGGGGGGGTTCTGTCACGGTGGCTCAGGGGATGGGGCGCCTGGCGCAGCTTCCTCGCTGCTCGCTGGCCAGGCGCCGAATGTAAGCGCTTCCGGGCCCGCTCACGTGGGACGCCGAGGGGCGGGGCCTGGCGCTGTGACGCGGACCCGCCGGGTTTAAAACCCAGTCTCTCCCATACACCGGTGCCCTGACGTGGTATTCACCTCCCGCAGAGCTCTTGTGATTTTGGCTATCTCCTGTGTATGATCCTTGGCATTGGCAAACGAATCCTCTTGTGTATGACCCTTGGCATTGGCAAACGAACCCTCTTGTGTATGACCCTTGGCATTGGCGAACGAATCCTCTTGTGTATAACCCTTGGCATTGGCAAACGAACCCTCCTGTGTATGACCCTTGGCATTGGCAAACGAACCCTCCTGTGTATGACCCTTGGCATTGGCAAACGAACCCTCCTGTGTATGACTCCTGGTATTGGCAAACGAACCCTCCTGTGTATGACCCCTGGTATTGGCATTTACTCTGCTCTAGGTTCTGCCCTTAACGTTGGTACCGAGGTCAGTCTATGTGGCATCCTAAGCACGCATCAGATTACCTCTGCTATTACTAAGTCCTAGGGAGGACTTGTGATCTGTTCTGTACCCCTGTCTGGTATTTCCCTTTCTTTATCTGTTACCTGCTTCATTGTCTACATAGCTTTGCCGACCATTCAAGGATCGGAAGAGTAGAAGGGAGCTACAGGAAGAGATACATATCTTGGTAGTCAGAAGGATTCGTGACGATACTCTATTACATACCTCTGTCTGGTGTTACCCCTTGTCTATCTATTGTCTGGTTAACTGTCTTTCTAGTTTCGCCGACCATTCAAGGATCGGAAGGGTAGAGAGCGGTCTGCGTAAAGGGACCACACTTTTGGTAATCAGAGGGATCCGTGACAGAATCCTCTGAAAGAACGTCTGGGGTATGTGTATCGGCAGTGTCTGAAATAGGTCGAGCAACCTTGGGATCACGTTCATCTTCAGTACCCCTATTCTACCGAGCCAGGAGATCCTCAAATGGGACCATTCCGTGAGGTCGCGGCATAGTTCTGACCAAAGCGGTAGGAAATTCTCGTGATAGAGGTCTTGAGGCGACTTAGTTAGCCAGATGCCTAGGTACCGCATCTTGGAGGGGCACCATATAAATGGGTGCATCTGGCGGAGAGCCCGTTCCTCCACGCCCGGGACATTAAGATTCAGTACCTCGGATTTATCCATATTAAGTTTCATGTTAGACAATGTGCCATAGATCCTGAACTCCTCCACTATTTCCGGCAAAGTAGCCAAGGAGTTAGTCATGTAAAAGAGTAGGTCGTCGGCGTACGCCGAGACCTTGTGCAGACCTGAGTTACCCGTCAGGCCGGTGATAGCCTCATTACGTTGAACAGACTCCAGGAAGGGTTCTAGTGTGAGGGCGAAAAGAAGTGGGGAGAGGGGACATCCCTGATGGGTGCCGTTCCTTATTTGAAAAGTGTCCGAGAGGATCCCGTTGACCCTCACACGGGCGTTTGGGGAACTATAGAGTGCGGCCACCCAAGAGATAAATTCTGTTGGTAAATGCATGGTGCGTAGAGTGGCGAACAGAAAATGCCACGATACCCTGTCAAATGCCTTTTCGCCATCGGTTGACAGGAGTAGCATCAGTATCTCCCCCTGACGCGATTTATGTATGGCATTCAGTGTACGGGTAGTGCCATCCCTGGCTTCTCGCGCCGGGATGAATCCCACCTGGTCTTTCTGTACCAGGAACAGTAAGACCGTGCTTAGCTGTCGCGCCAAGATCGTGGCAAAGATTTTAAGATCGGAATTCAGCAAAGAGATTGGCATGTAGCTGGAGCACAACTTAGGGTCTTTGCCGTCTTTAGGAAGTACTATGATCATGGCGGCCTGAGTATGAGGGTGAAGGGTGTGGTCCTCTAACAGCGAGTTGAGTGTGGCTGCGAATGAGGGGGCCAGGGTGGCGCCGAAGCGCTTGTAGTACAGAGAGGGGAGGCCATCTGGACCCGGCGCTTTGCCATTTTTCTGTGTTTTGATGGCAGCTGAGATCTCCTCCAGGGTAATGGGTTCTCGGAGCGGGGCGCACTGCGCCTCTGTAAGGCGGGACGGTATCCGCGTCCTAAGGTATTGGTCCACGTGAGAGGTCGGCATTCGATCGGGCCCCTCCGCCGAATGATACAATGCCGAGTAATATTCCCGGAATGATTGAGCTTTACGGGCTGGGTGTGGCGTATCTAAGCCATCCTTCGTGCGAATCATTTGAACGTGTGCACGTTGTTTCTTTAGGAGTCTCGCAAGGAGGCGTCCCGGCTTGTCCTCGTGTAAGGCAAAGAAGCACTTAGTTTGTAATATAGCACGTTGGAGTTTGGCATTCAGCACGTTCGTTAATTGCGTGCGGGCCTGCAGGAGACGCGTGTAGGTGTCAGCGTCGCGCGAGGTGTCATGTTCTAGTTCAATTTTCCGAATCTCGGATAAGAGTTCCTCCGTATCTGCTTGGAGCGCCTTCTTCTTGCGTGATGCCCATGAGATCAGTTTTCCGCGGATAACCGCCTTATGTGCCTCCCAGATGGTCGGTTGCAGTACGTCCGATGTCTGATGATCAGCAAAAAATGTTTGGATAGCTTCGGTCACGTTGGCCCTCAGCAGCGGGTCCATTAGTAGTGAGGTGTTAAGCTGCCACGTCCCCTCCCTAGGGCGGAGGAGGGACGAGGACATGATCAGCACCACTGGAGCGTGGTCCGACCACGTAGTGGCTTGTATCTCCGAGGATCTCAAAGGAGGGAGGTCATACTGGGGTACAAAGAAGTAATCTAGTCTAGTGTAGGTGTTATGGGCGGCGGAGTAATATGTGTAGTCTCTGGCGGATGGGTTCAACGTCCTCCAAGTGTCTACAAGTCTGAGAGCCGTTAAGGAGCGTTGTATGCGTCTCAGTTGTCTGGAGGGAGTCCGGTGGTTGGTGGAAGATGAGCCCTCTACCAGGTTAAGGGGGATGTTAAAATCTCCACCCAAGACGAGTGTGCCTGCCGTAAAGTCTTCTAGTGTCCTTAAGGCTGTAGCCAAGCGTATGAGTTAATTTGTGTTGGGAAGGTAGAGGTTGGCGAACGTGTAGGTGGAGCCTGCAATCCTGCCCTTGACGTAAAGGCATCTCCCTTCTCCCGCTCGGCATATGTCTGTCATCTCAAAAGGGATGGTGGAAGCAAACAAGATAGCCGTTCCTTTAGATTTTGAGTCCGGGTTGTGGTCAAAGTAACCCGTCGGGAAGTGTCGGTCTCGTAGGGTGGGGGGGGCGGTGTGTGGAGCTAAAATGAGTTTCCTGTATAAAGGCCACTGAGGTGCGCATAGTCGCCAGGTCTCTGAGGAGCCTACATCTCTTCTCGGGTTTGTTGAGGCCTCTCACATTATAGCTCACTATTAGGGATGTGCGTTTCGGGTTTCGGAATTTCGGAATTTTCACGAAATTTCCCGATTCGGGTCTTTCGATTCGGCCGAAAATCCGAAATTTTTTAGATCCGAAAAAGTCGAATCCGAACAGGTTTCCGAACCGAATCGAAATTTTTTCGGAATTTCGAATGGACTTGAAATGTGTCAAATCGAAATCTATTGCTTTGAAACGAGAACAGACTTTCCGAAAAAACTAAAAGTTTACCAAATCGAAAAATTTTCGGAATTTTCGAATGGACTTGAAATGTGTCAAATCGAAATCTATTGCTTTGAAACGAGAACAGACTTTCCGAAAAAAACGAAAAGTTTACCAAATCGAAAATTTTTCGGAATTTTCGAATGGACTTGAAATGTGTCAAATCGAAATTTATTTTCCCTCTATTCATGATTTCAGTTCCATTCGGGATTTCGGTACCATTTCGGTAAGTCTGGACATCGTATATTTAACTAGTATCGGTTATATGGCTGATTCTGTAAATTTTCGTATTGTTTCCAAAGATCCGATCAGAATTTTCGTATTTTGGTCAGATCCGATTCGTCCGCGGGTCTTTCATGCGCGCGCGCGCACATGTCGTAACTTTATTGAGCCAGTTTTATTGACAACTTTTTGAACAAAATTTTTTTTATTATTCTTCATAATGGCCGCTGCCAGAGAGGAGACCTCGTCTTCATCTGTTGATGAAGAAGCTCCACCTGCAGTGCCTGCACCCAGAAAAAAACGCGCCCAAAATATGGCGTTTGAGGAGATGTTGGAGCTGGTCCGCATCTTTGATAGAAAAGATTATGACTGCCAGAAGGGACCTTACCGCAGCAAGAATAACGCCAGGAAGGATCGTATCCTGGACAAGCTACGCGCCACCATTTTGGAGAAGTTTGGGAAGGACCGGACGAAGGACCAGCTACGGAAACGCTGGTCTGATTTAAAAGTACGCGAGGAGGAGCAGTTGAGACGCATCCGCCGCGTCATAGCGAAACGTAAGTGTCATGTTATATTGTAAAGCGCTGCGCAAACTGTTGGTGCTATATAAATCCTGTATAATAATAATAATGTGCTTGCATGTGCTAATGTGCGCAGAAATACGCTGATTTATCTAGTCCTTTTTTCATGCAATGTGATTGTGTATAGCTTTGCGTTTTCACAATTCGTCATACATGCAGTTTTGCCATAGCTTCTTCTTTTTTGTGATTTTACGTATTCGTGAAAATTGTGATATTTGATGTATGTAGATGAAGTTACAATGCTGGATTTCTTTTGGCACTGTGTGTATAGTCTGTAGTGTGCTGGGGGGGGTTGTGATTGAGTGATGCATACGAGATGACCCGCAGCTTGCCCAATATTGACTCCCACCTGCGCATCAATAAAAATCTCTACGTCTCTGCTAAGTGATAGGATGGGACATGTAGTTCTTCTCAAAGTGCATCCAAACAGAGCTGCCTTCAATACAGCCTCAGCAGCTGCTGCAGCAGTGTCATTGAATGCTTTAGATGCAAATTTCAAAAACAAAATGGTGGATTTCTGTTGTTGTTTCTGCAATATCCAGTTTTTATTAGCAGAAACTGAAAGTGAAACTGAGGCTGAGGCCTTCTATAAAATATCTAAAAGCAGTCGCACAATGCGCTTTGTACGCACACAACACAAATAATAGTTTTTATTGAATAAACGTAATGTTTACTTCTGAAAAAAAATATATAAATGAACGGTAATATATGTCTGTGCAGAGGAAATAAATAAATATTTTGTGACTTTAGACCTATGAGATGGAGTAGTGGGGGGTTAAGCTGGTAGTGGGTAGTGGAGGGGTCTCGCAATACTTTCGGCAATATATTGTATAGATATACCATTTTTTCCAGTCTGCATTATTTACGTGTTATATTTTTTGGATTTGGCAGAAGACAGGAAGAGGGCACAGGACGCCGAATCTGCCCGGGCAGGGACCAGTGCCCCAGCGGAGGAGGAGGAGGAGCCACGGGCGTCCACCAGCGCTGGTATATACTGTTTTATTTAGCAACGACTTTTGGTCAAAAACAGAAACATTTTTGTTTACTGTATTTTTTATTTCTTTAATTTCTTACATATAGCACTGGATATACAGACGGTGGTGGTGGGGGAAGGAGTCGGAGGAGGAACAGGAGGAGGCCGCCAGCTCTGGTATATACTACTGTTATATTTTTTCAAGACTTTCAGTCAAAAATAGAAACCTGCTTTACTTACTGTATTTTCCTTCTTTCATTTATTGGATATATCGAAGAAGCCAGACCGAGCAATCAGGAGGCGATTGGCGAGCTTCGCCTGGCAGTCAGGACACTGGATTCCATCCATGAACTGCTGCAGCACCTCCGGGAACACCTTAGTAACACCGCGGACATCCTGGAGCGGCAGTAAGAGTCAATATGGATGTGCCTCAGCTGCTCCTGCTCGCCTGCTTTGAGGTCGGACCAGCGTTTTCTGATCTGGTCCTTCGTCCCGTCTTTCCCAAACACCTCCAGGATGGTGGTGCGCGTAGCTTGTCAATGATACGATCCTTCCTAAAATTATTCTTCCTGCCGTAAGGGCCCTTACTGCAGTCATAATCTTTGTAATCAAAGATGCGGACCAGCTCCAACATCTCCTCAAATGCCAGTAATACTAAAATGTATGTTTGTTTGTGTTGTTTGTGCCCCTGTTGGGCAGTTTGCCATCCTTGGCATGTTCCCTTCCCTTCCCTTCCCCATTTTGTAAATAAATTTTCTATTTTTTCTATATTTTCCTGTTTGTGTGCGTTGCTTTACGTTAATAAGTTAATTATGTATTGCTTGGTTTCCACACTGTTAAACACGTCGATGCGGAGGACGCGCTGAGCGCGTCCTCCGCATGGCTGCTGGTATGCGGAGGACGCGCTGAGCGCATCCTCCCTTTGGGGTCAGCGTTCGGCCGGGTTCCGGCCGATCGCTGGCCCCCCCGGTGCGGGCTGACATCCTCGATGTCAGCCCAGCATCCGGAACCGCCGCCGGTGAAATTAGGTTTCATCGCGACCTCTCTCCCTCCCGATCGGCGGCGTTGCGGGGGTTAACCCAGGCACCAATTGGAAGGGCACAGCCTGCCCTTCCAAATGGTGCCTGGCATTAACCCCTGGGGAGCTGGATCGCGAATCGGCGCTGAAAAGCGCCGGTTCGTGATCCTTTCCCGGAGCTGGCCGACATCTTGGATGTCGGCCAAGCCTCCGGGAACTCCCCCTGAGGACTGGCGTCATCGTGCGTAGCACGATGACGCCAGTCCTAGAGTTAACCCCTAACTGCCAACCAACGGTGGAGATAGGGAGTTCCAATGAACTCCCTATCTCCCGATCCGTGGCAGCTAGGGGTTAAAGTTTGGTATGGTTGGATCGGCCAGAGCATGGCCGTTCCAACGATACCAAACACTACAGTGAAAAAAGTTTTTTAAAAAAATTAAAAATAAAAATATATTTTAAAAAAAATTATAAAAATTAAATAAACATTTTTTTTTCTTTTTTTTGGTTCGTTAATGCAGCAATATTGTTCCCATTTCAATTATAATGTGAACTAGACATGTGCACAGCACAAAATTTCGTTTTGAACTAATGCATTAGTACTAAAATGCAATTTATTTAGTTGCTAAAGAAATTCGTTTTCAGTTCTTTAGTATGAAAACTAATTTCATTCATCCGAAAACCAGTGGATACAATTACTATTGTAGTGGCTCCTCAGAGGGCTGAGATCGCTGCTTGTTACAGTATCTCTCACTCTCAGCACAATGTGGGCCATATTACATAGTTGGTGCTAACATAACCAGAGCTGTTGTAAACTTCCCAGAGCTATTATAGCCTATGGAGGTTTTCAGTTACAACAGCTCTGGTTAAGTTAGCACCAACATTGCAATACTGCCCCGTGTCAGGCAAAGCTGTTACAGTAACTGACTGCTGCTCATCACAGTGCTCAGAGTTTCAGTAAAACTAGTAAATAATATTTTTATATATAAGACGTTAGAACAATATTATTTTCTTGTTTTACTGAAACTCTGAGCGCTGTGATGAGCAGCAGTCAGTTACTGTAACAGCTGAGCCTGATACATTGTACTGAGAGATAATGTAACAAGCAGCCGATCTCCGCGCTCACAGCCACTGGATTTAAAGGGCTAAAAAAAAAAGGCTCCTCTCTGTATAATGTTTAGAACATCCTCCTGCATTAATTAATACCCTCTCTGTATAATGTATACAACATCCACCTGCATTAATTAATACCCTCTCTGTATAATATATAGAACATCCTCCTGAATTAATGTCCCTCTCTGTATAGAACATCTTCCTGCATTGGCATGTGGAGGGTGCAGAACTTCGGATGTTGCGCTCTTCATTGCTGGTCTCCTTCACTCATCAATATAATATCACAAAGAGGACTGAAACTAAAATGTAGTGCATTTTATTTTAGTTTCTTTCGTTTTTTGTACTGAGCAGTTTCGTTTCTCTTGAGTCATACTAAAACTAAATTATCCCAAAATTCGGACTAAATCGCTTTAGTACTAAAACGAATGCACATGTCTAATGTGAACAATGATGCTGCACTAACGAGGTGCTGGGGCAATATCCACGAGGAGCTGGGGCATATCCACGAGGTGCTGGGGCAATATCCACGAGGAGCTGGGGCATGTCCACGAGGAGCTGGGGCATGTCCACGAGGTGCTGGGGCATGTCCACGAGGAGCTGGGGCATATCCACGAGGTGCTGGGGCAATATCCACGAGGAGCTGGGGCATATCCACGAGGTGCTGGGGCAATATCCACGAGGAGCTGGGGCATGTCCACGAGGTGCTGGGGCATGTCCACGAGGAGCTGGGGCATATCCACGAGGTGCTGGGGCAATATCCACGAGGAGCTGGGGCATGTCCACGAGGAGCTGGGGCATGTCCACGAGGTGCTGGGGCATATCCAGGAGGTGCTGGGGCAATATCCACGAGGAGCTGGGGCATGTCCACGAGGAGCTGGGGCATATCCATGAGGTGCTGGGGCAATATCCACGAGGAGCTGGGGCATATCCACGAGGTGCTGGGGCAATATCCACGAGGAGCTGGGGCATGTCCACGAGGTGCTGGGGCATGTCCACGAGGAGCTGGGGCATGTCCACGAGGTGCTGGGGCATATCCATGAGGTGCTGGGGCAATATCCACGAGGAGCTGGGGCATGTCCACGAGGAGCTGGGGCATATCCATGAGGTGCTGGGGCAATATCCACGAGGAGCTGGGGCATGTCCACGAGGTGCTGGAGCATGTCCACGAGGAGCTGGGGCATATCCACGAGGTGCTGGGGCAATATCCACGAGGAGCTGGGGCATGTCCACGAGGAGCTGGGGCATTTCCACGAGGTGCTGGGGCATATCCATGAGGTGCTGGGGCAATATCCACGAGGAGCTGGGGCATGTCCACGAGGAGCTGGGGCATATCCATGAGGAGCTGGGGCATATCCATGAGGATGTCGGATGTCGGCCAAGCTTCCGGAACTCCCCCTGAGGACTGGCGTCATCGTGCTATGCACGATGACGCCAGTCCTGGAGTTAACCCCTAGTTGCCACCAATGGTGGAGATAGGGGGTTCATTGGAACCCCTATCTCCCGATCCGTGGCAGCTAGGGGTTAAAGTTTGGTTCCAACGATACCAAACACTACAGTGAAAAAAGTTTTTTTTTAAAAATTAAAAATAAAAAAATATTTAAAAAAATTTATAAAAAAAAAAAAAATTCTTTTTTTTGTTTTGTTAATGCAGCAATATTGTTCCCATTTCAATTATAATGTGAACAATGATGCTGCACTAATGATTTTTCTATGCGGTGCATTTGTTAAAAATCGTGTAATTTCCCCCAAAAAAAAATGTAACGAGACCCCATCTCTAATTTTTTTAACAAGCGCACCCCATACAAAATATAACCGCAATTGCTCGCATGTTAAAATGTGAAAAAAAACACTTTACACGTTGTAAATTATTGAAAAATCATATTTTATTGCATTTTTTGTTATAATATACAGACAGGTCATGACGTATACATATAATAATGACATATTATGAATCTGCCGAGACTGACGGAAAGAACGATATATAATATGTCTGGGTCATATAATAAAATAAGCCTTCAAAACACGTTTAAACATGATGAGCAAAACCGGTAAAAATTAGCTCAGCACAGGGACGGGAAAAGCCTCAGCAGCGAAAGGGTTAATTAAAAAAACACGATAGAATCGCCAGAATAATCGTATCGACAGAATGAATTATCGGATCCGAAAAACAAACCAAAAATTTATTATAAAAATATATAAAGTAGTATTAAAAAAGTAAACCATAGTAGTTTTCATCAAAACGAATAGAGTTAGACAGCTTTGAAACGAGAACAGACGTTCCGAAAAACGAAAAGTTCCGAAAAACGAAAAATTTTCGATATACCGAAAACCATGTACAATTCCGAAAAACGAAAAGTTCCGAAATACGAAAAGTTCCGAAATACGAAAAATTGGCGATATGCCGAAAACCATGTACAATTCCGAAAAACGAAAATTTTCCGAAATAACGAAAAGTCGATACAGAAACCTAGTAAAGTGACCCGAAAATACGAAAAATTGTCGATATTCCGAAAAATAAATGTACCCGAAAAACGAATCGAACCGAACCGAATCGAAACGGAAAGCAGTCGAAACGAGCCGAATCGAAAAGTTTAAAAATTCGAAAAATCGAATCGAATCGAATCGAAAAAAAAATCGGTGCACATCCCTACTCACTATCCTGAAATCTCTCGGAATGAGGGCCGTGTCGCGGTCCCCGAGTCCCGGCCCCGCCATCTGAGGTGGGTAGTTACGAGGTGTGAGAGGTAGGGGGAGGCAGTGGTGCTGGTACAAAAAGAGAGAGCGAGTATAAAAGAGAGAATGAGGAGAGAGTGAGGAAAGTAAAAGCAAAATCAAAAGCAAAAAATAATAAATAAAAAGGGGGGGGAAGAGAGGTGGTGATTAGTGAAGATAAGTAAAGAGAAGGAATATGAAGTAGCCGGGTAAACCAGGAGGGGGTGGGGTATTATGGCGGGTGGTAAAATGGGCAGATCAAGGGGGGGCAGGTAGACTCTCGGGTTTGTAGGAGAGTGGCGTTATATCCACGCCGGTGGACGGGATAAAAAGTGGGGGCACTGGTGCCAGTCAAGAGAGGGTTGAGTCCCACCACCTCTGTATAAGAGGGGAGACACAGTAGGGCTCTCTCGACTGTTCAATGGCACTCACCCGAGGAGGCGTGTGGGGTACCGCCCGAACTATTCGTTAAGACTTGTATGTAAAATACGTAAGCATCAAACAATTTTAAAATATAAAGAAAACACTATATATCTATGTATCACAACACAAAACTGAAACCCCAATCCTCTCCGACTGAAGATGCGGATATCATATACAACGGTAAGCGAAGTTTCGATATCGTAACGTAACCCAGTAGTATTTTTAAACCCGAACGGCATGTCAGCCTTATGCAGGCGCCATTCCGTTCTACTCTGTAGTGCAACGATGAGAGAAGTAGGGACAAGCGTGTAAATGCGAGTTGAGGCTAGTCTACATTCGGGTTCCCTCGTCCGACCTTCCGCGGCCCGCCTAACCTGTCCCGACCGAGTCCAGGCGCATGCCCAAGTCCACACATAGTCTGGCTCATTGAGCGCCCCAAGATGTTGTTATCCCAGTTGTCCGGTCTTCCCTCCCGTCCACCCGCCCCCCCATAGTAAACCGAGGCAAAAGTTCAACTCGGGTTGCGTGATAAGCGCGTAGTGGTGGAAGTAGGGTGGAGGTGAAGGGGGAAGAAAAGAGATAAAGAGGGGGGAGGGGGGTGGGCGTGGCCAGGGCTTAAGTCCCATTGCTTATTATGGGTGGTCTAAACGATTGGGGCGGTTGGTGACGTCTGACCTTCGGTGACCGTGGAAGGGGCATTCGCCTTGGGGGTGCATGTGTCCATGTGATCGTCTGCAGTGTACCCTTCCCAAGGGTGTCTTGTCCCAAAAGTTGTTCAGTGGGGTGCTGTATAGCGTCCATCCCCCACTTACTGGTGAAGGTCAATAGACGAGGCACGTGAGGGCCATAGTCACCCAGGGCACCCATGAGTCCTGCCCGCCTGTTGCAGAGCAAGGCCATCGACGGCTGCGAGCACATGTCAGGTGTCTTGTCCCAAAAGTTGTTCAGTGGGGTGCTGTATAGCGTCCATCCCCCACTTACTGGTGAAGGTCAATAGACGAGGCACGTGAGGGCCATAGTCACCCATGGTGTCCATGAGTCCTGCCCACCTGTTGCAGAGCAAGGCCATCGGCAGCTGCGAGCGCATGTCACTGTGTGGCCCCCCGTTCAAAGATAGGAAGTCGGTGCCCATTCTGCAGGTCCTTCGGGGCTTTACAGGGTGAACATCAGGCAGGTGTCAAGTCGCGGGTGCGTTCACAGGGGGGCACTTCCAAGTGTCCTGCCCCAGTGTGCTAGAGCGGGAATGTGGGGGTAACGCATGGCCACAGTGGGACCCCCATCGGCCGGGGCATCCTCGTAGCCTCTCCCGCGGGCAACTCTGTGGTCCGGCCTCCTGTGGTGGGTGCGAAATGCGTAACCAGGTGGCCCTCTCTATCCAGTAGCAGGCCAGGTGTGAGAGTTCTGAGTGGCGGATGTGTCCAAGATGGCCAATAAGAGGGCCTCATTCAGTCCAAGTGTCTCATCCTCATGTGGTACTGCAGGGGCACCGGTGGTCAATAGGTCGTCTGACATCTAGCTTCCAGGGTGTGTGGCGTATTGTCTGCGAGTCCATCGGTGTCTTGAGGTTTACATAGCAGCGCCCGGAAGGTCACGATCCGCTGCGGCTCGAGCCTCCTCCGCTCAGCGTCGGCGTAGGGGACGCTGAGACCAGGCTTGCCCCCCGGGCACCATGCTTCACCCCGCTCCCAGTCTAGCACCTCCATCGGCGGCAGTTGGAGTGCGGCCACGAATTCCGAGACATCTCGGGGGCAGTGTATGGAGTGCGTTGCACCGTTGATTCGAACTGTGAGGGCCAGTGGAAATCCCCAGCGGTATGGTATGTGTCGCTGGGTGAGCGCCTGGGTGATCGGCCGGAGATGGCGGCAGGCCGCTAGCGTGAAGGGTGTGAGGTCGTGGTATATTTCTAGTGACTGACCTTCAAAGTCCCACGTTCTGGCATTGCGTGTGTGCTTCATAAGTTGTTCCTTGAGTCGGTAGGAGGCGAAGTTGCAGACGACATCTCGTGGTGGTTCTCCATCTTGTGGTCTGGGTCGTAGCGCTTGGTGCAGCTCAATGGGGGAGGCGGATGCGCGGCCTAGGACCATGTTAAAAAAGCGGCTGAGCTTCTCCTCCAGCTGCTCGGGTGGATCCTGCTCCTTGAGGCCGCGGATGCGCAGGTTGTTCCGGTGGCCCCGGTTGTCCACATCGTCCACCAGCCGGCGGAGGTCAGAGTAGGCCGCCGGATGCGCCAGGGTCGTCAAGGGTTGCTCAGCCACCGCCTGTTCCAGGCGAATCACGCGGCCTCCGAGGTCAGAGACCTCTCCACGTACCTCCTCCACGTCGCGGCGCACTGAGGTATGAAGGTCCGTGAGCATGTCGGCGAGGTCCGTCTTCGTCAGCATCCCTGCCAGGATTGACTCCAGCCGGAGCTCGAGCCTGGCTATGGCCGCTGTGGGGTCAGCCCCGATGGACGGAGGTGCCGCGTCCGCCATTTTAGACGCCGGGGAGCACGAGGCCGGCCGGGTCGCGGGAAGCAGGTATTCGTCCAGTGGACGTGCAGTGGCTCTGGGCGGTCTCGCTGGGGTCACTTGAAGACTTCTTGCCGCGTACCATGCTATGTCTGGTGCGGAGTTAAAGGCGTGTAGTCGGAGAGGAGGACGGAGAAGAGTTAGTGTGCGGCCATCTTGTTCGGCAGTCCGGACACACCCCACCAAATTTGATAGTTGATATGTATTTGATAGTTCATTTCAAATTCGATAGTTGATATGTATTTAATAGTTCATTTCAAATTCGATAGTTGATATGTATTTGATAGTTCATTTCAAATTCGATAGTTGATATCAATTATTCAAATTTTTCTTTTATGACGATGATACAGTGTAAAACGAAATAAATTCGTTATATACCGTTTTGTTTCAAATTCCTATCGTATCGATTCATTATTCGTTATAGTACTTCCGAACTACGAATTATCAAATTTCGTTACAAATTCCAAATTTTTCCGAAGTGGATGCACATCTCTATATTTTACTCATCATATTAAGAAAGCACAACATGCTCTAGTGCTGATGCCATTATCCATACACTACAAGTATACACAATTTTGCATCGAAATATGATAAAAAAAGTTATAATTTAAAACTGCATATGTATAACTTTATAATGCAATATTAGTATTTCCCTTGTGGAAATGTTATGTGAGATCTCACTCCTGTTATCTTGTGTTTCTATAAGACGCTACAAGGAGCAAACGCTGACCTCACGGTCCCAAAAAGTTCAAAACCTTACTGCTGCATTACCACAGCCAGGGAAAGTTCAGAATACAGGGCGAGCTCTGGGATCACTCACTACTGCACAGTGATAATATTCAGGTGATTATAATTGCTGAAAATTCCTATACACAGCACAGGGACACAACATTTATATAATTTTCATATGCAGGCATAATGCCACAGATATATGTTATTTTGTTGGTATTTTTTAGAGGCTGCAATGCTAATAATCTTATTATAACAACAAATCCCCATAAGCAGAAATCTGACAGTTTTTATTATTTACTTTTATCACATTTATTGTATTTTACACAAAGGTCAGCACCTGTATGCTATTAATGCAAACAGGATAAATACATGAAAATTTTAAAAATAGTAGAATTACAATATTGCATTAGTTTAATCTTTTAATCTTGGAACAAAAACATCTGTATCCAAAATTGCTATTTTACTAATAAAAGGGCTAACTATGCGTGCTGTGTTTGAAATGTATTAGTGTTTGAATATATTTTTTTCACAAAAAGTGCCTGAAAGAGTGAAAGAGTTAAAAAGAATTGAAATCCATTAATAGACAAATTCTTTATATATTACCTGAGGTCCTGGTGAACCTGGATCACCTGCAAGTCCAATGCTTCCTTTAGTGCCCTGAATACAAAATAAAGCACATATACACCTAATATTAATAGCAAAAATATATTATAATTATCTAATAAAAATTAGATAAAACGATAAAAGAACATGTATCACTGCAATCAAATCTAAAATTACATCCTGATAACACATCTTTTAAATTTTAAGATTTTTTTCATTTGTTTTAAGTGCCACTTGAAAAAAAATCTATGATCATTATGTGACCATGTTCACCTAATTATACTAAATATATACATTTTTTATTTCCATACCTTATACCCTTTCATGCCTTTCAATCCAGTAGCTCCACTCATCGCTAAGCATATTGTTCCACTGCACTGTAATAGCAAAATCAATATATTACATTTTACTTAGTTACATATATAGGCTGAAAAAAAGACATGCGTCCATCGGGTTCAGCCTTTCACACATTTCCTACTGCTGTTGATCCAAAAGAAGGGAAAAAGCCCAGTATGAAGCGCTCGCCAATAAGCAACATACTGGGAAAAAATTTCTTCATGACCCCAGAATGGCGTCAGATTTCTCCCTGGATCAAGAAGCTTTTATGTACTTAGGTCGTAGAAGCGACAGTAGGTAAACAGTATATATGTAATATTAGTCCAATGCACCTTTATATTAAAGGCTGGCACAATATCCGATGGGTGCATAGGCTATGGTTCATATGGACCTCAAGAGAAAGGAATACATGGCATAGTGTAACACTGTATAACCGTAATAAATATATATGAGAACGGCGGATGTACACTCACGCTTTTTGAGAGCTCCCAGCCCTCATATGCTCGCTCCGCAGGTTATTGAAGGGCTAACCTGGCTGCCCGTACCTCCCGATTCGCTGATATCCCCAAGGGGTAACTGGCCCTCAGTCCGCAATGAAGATGGCAGTGAGCCGTACACGGAACGGCAGGCACAAAAATTCAAGGAGTAAAGGAATAAAACTTTTATTTCCCAAATGGGATAAAAGAGAGAAATATAAAAAAAAGACAAATATCAATCGGCCAGATGCGTTTCGCACCCCTACGGGCGCTTCCTCAGTGGCTAAAAGATTGAAATTACCATCCTTCTGCAGTGTCCGGTATTTAAATGTAAGATGTAAGTAGACGGAATCCCGGTCACCTGGTTCCGTGCGTACCATCTTGGTTGTTCCGGCATTGACTGATGACGGGTCTCGGTTCTCATTGCTCCATAACAAATGTCCAAGATTGGTGTATGAATAGCGTTATCTAACCGCCTTAGTCCATCGGGACATTCGCAATCCGAATTCTTCTATGGTAATGTCTCTCACTTATGGTGGCACAGTCTATACAGAACTCCCATATATAATCCGAGAAAAAGAATAAAATCAGAACAAATGAATAGAAAATGTAGATGTAATTGAATTTAAGCAGGCATGGGATAGGCATAAGGCTATCCTAAACAAAAGATAAATCCAGTGAAAGTATCCATATAATTGG
The DNA here is from genome assembly GCA_009667805.1 of Leptobrachium leishanense. Taxonomy (NCBI): domain Eukaryota; kingdom Metazoa; phylum Chordata; class Amphibia; order Anura; family Megophryidae; genus Leptobrachium; species Leptobrachium leishanense. The sequence continues at coordinate 226,886,489 of CM019067.1, read as the reverse complement.
GCAGACTAGATGGGCCGAAAGGTTTTTATCTGCCGACATTTTCTATGTTTCTATGTAATTATTAGTGTACAGAAATATGTGTTTTACCAGAGGATTTTTCCCATAACGATCTATATTAGGGTAACTGAAAGATGGCCTATATATATAAAACCACAATTTACAGAACAATGTTACTTCTAACAGAATATAAAAAAAGATAGGGTGGGAAGGGGGTTTGCAGCCTCAAACAAATTATAAAAAGTGACACAGCTCAAAGTCACTGTTAAGACCGTTTGGAATCAGAGTATTGAAGTGGAATATTAATCGCATTTCTTCCTGATTGATCTTTTTTTATCAGGTCTTCTCCTCTCCAATCCCTAATAATTATTTTAAGAACTACGAATTGTAAACCCATGGGGGAGCCTCCGTGATAATCCCTAAATGCGCGGAAACCTTGTGTTTTTCAAACTGTTTTCTAATGTTCCGCACATGTTCCATTACTCTAACATGAATGGGTCTTATGGTTCTTCCTATGTAAATTTTGTTACACGGGCATATAAGGGCATACACTACATTATTTGTATAACATGTAGTAATCCCCTTTAGTTTGACAGTTTCAGAGTGATTAAAAGAGTCTATGACTTGTTTCTTAAGAACCAAACTTTTGCATGCGCCACATGACCCACATCTATGAAATCCTTTTTTGATTTGGAATACATTTTCACCTTTCTTATTATTACAATTGAGGGTTCTCACAATTTGATGTTTAAAATTTTTGGCACCTCTATTGATGATGATGGGTTTATCTCCCAGACAGTTCTTTAATATAGGATCTTCTAGTAAAATGGACCAGTATTTCCTAATCACCTTATTAATTTCCCTTGATTGGCAATTAAAATAAAAGGAACAGCAGATGACATATTATCGTCTTTGGATAATTTGGGTTTATATTTCAACATTGTCTTCCTGTCCTGACATTTTATTTTTCCAATGATCTTATCCAGAAATACATTATCGTAACCTTTGTCTAGAAAGTCTTGTTTTACTCTATTGGCTTGTTCTTCAAAGACATGATCATCTTTGCAATTTCTTCTTATACGGGTGAATTGACTCCCTGGTACGCTTTTGAGCCAAGTGGTAGAGTGACAGCTTGTGAATTCTATATTACTATTTGTGTCAACCGGTTTAAAATGGGTTTTTGTGTTAATTTGGTCATCCTCTACATAGATAACCAAATCCAGAAAATTAATCTCACTGGTGCTAAACTGTGTATCCAAAACAATGTTCCAATCGTTGACATGCAATTGTTCCAAAAAGTTCTTTAGAAAAGCTTCGTCACCCTTCCAAATTATAAACAGGTCATCAATATAAAGAAAAATTCAAAAAAATAATAATTGTTTTTAAGTATAAACTCAATGCCTTCCACAATATATTCTGTTTGTTCTTGAGGGTAAACGGAGAAATGTTTTAAAAAGTGACGAACTATTCCCTTAGAGTGGGGTATAACACTATACAAAGAATGTACATCGCATGTAACTAGAATGTAATCAGGTTCCCACACAATATCTTCCAATATTTGGAGAAGACTCATACAGGGTTATTCAGAGAGCGCAAAAAGCAGGAGAATGATTGGAGAATGACTGGAGAATGAAAAATTCTAGGTCAAAATAGCCAATTTGGAAAGTGAGATGAAAGGGAGAATTTTTCTGGTTTGGCTATTTTGACCTCGAATTTTTCATTCTCCAGTCATTCTCCTGCTTTTCACGTTCTCTGAATAACCCTGATAGTGTCATGTAGGTAGGATGGAATTTTGATAACAGCTGACTGTAATAAAGTATATATATATATATACACTGTGAAAGTCTACTTGTTATTGATTCAATTCCAGAAATGATGGGACGTCCTGGGGGAAGGACAGGGTCTTTATGCATTTTAGGAAGCAGATAAAAAACTGAAATCTTAGGATGTTTAATATCTAGGTAATTATATTCTTTCTCACTGAGAATAAGTTGTTCTTTACCTTTTTTTAATAGTTCTAAAAACTTAAGTTGTATTTTATTGGTAGGGTTACCAGGTAGGATTTGGTATGTATGGTTATCTTCTAATTGCCGTTTAGCTTCACTGTTATAATATTCCGGATCTAAAATGATGACCCCCCTTTTATCTGCTGGTTTGATAATGATTTGATACTATATAGACGTTATATTGATGACCCGTTTATAATTTGGAAGGGTGACAAAGCTCTTCTAAAGAACGTTTTGGAACAATTGAATGTCAACGATTGGAACATTGTTTTGGATACACAGTTTAGCACCAGTGAGATTAATTTTCTGGATTTGGTCATCTATGTAGAGGATGACCAAATTAAGACAAAAACCCATTTTAAACCGGTTGACGCAAATAGTAACATAGAATTCACTAGCTGTCACTCTACCACTTGGCTCAAAAGCGTACCAGGGAGTCAATTCACCCGTATAAGAAGAAATTGCAAAGTCGATCATGTCTTTGAAGAACAAGCCAATAGAGTAAAACAAGACTTTCTAGACAAAGGTTATGATAATGTATTTCTGGATAAGACCATTGGAAAAATAAAATGTCACAACAGGAACACAATGTTGAAATATAAAACCAAATTATCCAAAGACAATAATATGTCATCTGCTGTTCCTTATATTTACAATTTTAATTGCCAATCAAGGAAAATTAATAAGGTGATAAGGAAATACTGGCCCATTTTACTAGAAGATCCTATATTAAAGAACTGTCTGGGAGATAAACGCATCATCATCAATAGAGGTGCCAAAAATTTTAAACATCAAATTGTGAGAACCCTCAATCGTAATAATAAGAAAGGTGAAAATGTATTCCAAATCAAAGAAGGATTTCATAGATGTGGGTCATGTGGCGCATGCAAAAGTTTGGGTCTTAAGGAACAAGTCATACAGGGTTATTCAGAGAGCGTGAAAAGCAGGAGAATGACTGGAGAATGACTGGAGAATGAAAAATTATTAGGGATTGGAGGATAGAAGACCTGATAAAAAAATCAATCAAGAAGAAATGCTATTAATATTCCGCTTCAATACTCTGATTCCAAACAGCCCTAACAGTGACTTTGAGCTGTGTCACTTTTTATAATTTGTTTGAGGCTGCAAACCCCCTTTCCCCCCTCCCTATCTCTTTTATATTCTGTTAGAAGTAACATTGTTCTGGAAATTGTGGTTTTATACATATAGGCCATCTTTCAGTTACCCTATCATAGAACACTATGGGAAAATCCTCTGGTAAAACTCATATTTCTGTACACTAATAATTACATCTACATTTTCTATTTCTTTGTTCTGATTTTATTCTTTTTCTCGGTTTCTATATGGGAGATCTGTATAGAATGTGCCACCATAAGTGAGAGACATTACCATAGAAGAATTCGGATTGCGAACGTCCCGATGGACTAAGGCGAATAGGTAACGCTATTCATACACCAACCTTGGACATTTGTTATGGACCAATGAGAATCGAGACACGTCATCAGTCAATGCCGAACAACCAAGATGGTACGCACGGAACCAGGTGACCGGGATTCCGTCTACTTACATCTTACATTTAAATACCGGACACTGCAGAAGGATGGTAATTTCAATCTTTTAGCCACTGAGGAAGCGCCCGGAGAGGTGCGAAATGCATCTGGCCGATTGATATTTGTCTTCTTTTTATATTTATCTCTTTTATCCCATTTGGGAAATAAAAGTTTTATTCCTTTGCCCCTTGAATTTTTGTGCCTGCCGTTCCGTGTACGGCTCACTGTCATCTTCATCGCGGACTGAGGGCCAGTAACCCCTTGGGGATATCAGCAAATCGGGAGGTACGGGCAGCCAGGTTAGCCCTTCAATAACCTGCGGAGCGAGCATATGAGGGCTGGGAGCTCTCATAAAGCGTGAGTGTACATCTGCCGTTCTCATATATATTTATTACGATTATACAGTGTTACACTATGCCATGTATTCCTTTCTCTTGAGGTCCATGTGAACCATAGCCTTTGCACCCATCGGATATTGTGCCAGCCTTTAATATAAAGGTGCGTTGGACTAATATTACATATATACTGTTTACCTACTGGCTCTTCTACGACCTAAGTACATTTTAAGGGCGCTGTCCCGAACTTTTTTCTTGTATATTGTATCTTGAGATTTGGGAAGATTATCTCTGGGGATCATTATAGCGACCTTATTGTGTGAGCGCACTACTCTCTTTTTCCCCTATATGTCTATAACGCTGTCCGCCGTAGTTTCAATATACTGAAACTATGGCAAACTGCTTTTCAAACAATTGTAGTACTATTAATTTAATAAATGTCCTTGATTGTTGCTTGAAAGAACAGCAATGCCATTGTTTGAAGCTATTCAACTATTTTACATATTCAAAGTAAAATAGTGATTAACTCAGACTTTTTTTCACGCCATTAACAAAGTCAGCCACTAGGTGGCGACTTTGCATTAGGATATTATTATTATTATTCTTTATTTATAAAGCGCCAGCATATTCCGCAGTGCTGTACAATAAGCACAGTATAGACAGGGTTACAATACATTGAACAACATTTGACAAACAGTACAGGAGGAGATGAGGGCCCTATTCCTGTAGGAACTCACAATCTGGGAGGGTTGGGGTTGGAAACAGGAGGAGAGGACTGTAAGGTGAGAGTGATTGATGGTTGCGTCAGTGAGTTGGGTGGTAGGCTTCCCTAAATAGGAATGTTTTCAGGGAGCATTTGAAGGAAGAGAAGTTAGGGGAAAGTCTGACAGTACGAGGGAGAGCGTTCCAGAGAGTGGGGGCTGCGCGTGAGAAATCCTGCAGTCTATCATGGGAAGAGGTGATGCGGGGAGAAGCTAGGCGCAGGTCACTGTTTGACCTTAGGGAGCGGGCTGGGGTGTATTTGGTGATTAGTGAGGACAGGTAGTGGGGAGCTGAGTTAGTGAGGGTTTTGTAGGTAAGGATAAGGATTTTGAACTTAATTCTGCAGTGGATAGGGAGCCAGTGAAGGGACTCACAGAGGGGAGCAGCAGAGACAGAGCGGCGGGTGAGGTGAATTAGCCTGGCGGAGGCGTTCAGGATGGATTGTAGGGGGGGGGAGAGGCGGGACAGAGGGAGGCCAGATAAGAGATTATTGCAATAGTCGAGTCGGGAGATTACCAGGGCGTGTATGAGTTGTTTTGTGGTGACAGCGGTAAGAAATGGCCGAATTCTGGAAATATTACGCAGTTGGTATCGGCAGGAGGAGGAAAGAGACTTGATGTGGGGGATGAAGGAAAGAGCAGAGTCAAGTGTAACTTCAAGGCAGCGAACTTGGTTTGATGGGGAGATGGTGATACCCTCCACTGTGATAGAGAAGTCAGGAGGTGGGGAGGCATTGGAGGGAGGAATAAGTAGGAGTTCAGTCTTTGACATGTTGATCTTTAGGTGGTGGGAGGCCATCCAGGAGGAGATGCCAGATAAACAGTCACTGACTTTTGAAAGGACAGGGGGAGAGAGATCAGGGGTAGAGAGGTAGATCTGAGTGTCATCAGCGTAGAGGTGGTAATTAAAGCCAAAGCTGTTGATGATTTTGCCCAGGGAGGAGGTGTAGATGGAAAAGAGCAGAGGACCAAGGACAGAGCCTTGAGGTACACCAACAGATAGAGGCAATGAGGATGAGGAGTTACCAGCAATGGACACACAGAAGGACCTGTTGGATAAATAGGAGTCAACCCAAGCAAGTGCAGTGTCACCGAGACCCAGAGAGATGAGGGTCTGTAGAAGGGAGGGTGGTCAACAGTGTCAAAAGCAGCCGAGAGGTCAAGCAGGATGAGAATAGAATAGTGGCCGTGTTTTTTAGCAGTTAGGAGGTCGTTGGTAACTTTGGTGAGGGCAGTTTCAGTTGAGTGTAGGGGACGGAAGCCAGATTGCAGGGGGTCAAGTAGGGAATTGGAGGACAGGAAGAGGGAGAGGCGGTTGAAGACTAGTTTTTCTAAGAGCTTTGATGTGAAGGGAAGCAGGGATACAGGGCGGTAATTGGATGGAGAGTTGGGATCTAGGGATGGTTTCTTTAGTAAAGGGGTAACTAGCGCGTGTTTGAAGGCGGATGGAAAGGAGCCAGTGGAGAGAGATAGGTTGAAGATGTGTGTGAGAGCAGGGGTGAGGGAGGAGGAGAGGGGAGGAATTAGATGTGAGGGAATGGGGTCGAGCGGGCACGTGGTGAGATGTGAGGAGGACAATAAGGAATTGACTTCCTCCTCAGTGGCTGGGAGGAGCGGCAGAGGGTGGCAGAGGGGACCTGTGGGAGTGGAGGTGGCAGATAACTATCTTGTGTTGGGATGTTACTTCTGATAGTTAGAGTTTTACTGAGGAAGTAGTCTGCCAGGTCTTGAGCGCTGAAGGCAGCTGTGGGGGAGGTGCAGGTGGGTAGAGGAGGGTGTTGAAGGTGGACCAGAGCCGTTTAGGGTTGGAGGACAGCGTAGATATAAGAGATGAGAAGAAGGATTGTTTGGCCAAGTGGAGGGCAGAGGTGTATGACCGGAGAATAAACTTGAAGAGAACAAAATCAGCTTCAGAGCAGGATTTCCTCCAGGCACGCTCTGCGGTGCGGGAGCATCTTTACAGGTAGCAAGTCTGGAGGGTGTGCCAGGGCTGAAGCTGGCGGCGTGGGGCCTTACAGAGTCGAAGAGGAGCAAGAGTGTCTAGAGCAGAGATAAGCGTAGTGTTGTAGTGATTAGTGGCAGCATCAGGGCAGGTGAAGGATGAGGTATGAGGGAGGTAGTGAAGTAGGTTGGAGAATTGATGGGGGTCCACAGCATGTAGATTTCTGTGAGTGTGTGTGCGGGGTGGGGGAGCAGGGTGTTTAGGAAGTCCAGATAGGTTGAAGGAGAGAAGGGGTGGTCAGAGATGGGGAAAGGGCGACAGTTGAACTCAGAAATGGAGCAGAGGTTGGAAAAGACAAGGTCAATAGCATGACCATTGCGGTGGGTAGGGAGGAGGAGAGGATTGTGTGAGTCCAAGGGAGGACGTGAGTGAAAGAAGTTTGGGAGGCAGCAGGGGCGGAAGGATCGTCAATGGAATGTTGAAGTCCCCGAGAATTAGGCATGGAAGATTAGAAGACAGGAAGTGAGAAAGCCAGGTAGCAAAGTGGTCAAAGAACTGGGAGGTTGGTCCCGGTGGGCGGTAGATGACTGCCACCCTGAGAGCCAGAGGAGAGAACAGGCGGATGCAGTGTGTCTCAAAGGAGGAGAAGGAGAGGGATGGGGGTGGAGGGAGATGCTGGTAGGTACAGGTGGGAGAGAGCAGGAGTCCGACCCCGCCACCATTTCTCTCACCCGGTCTGGGGGTATGGCTCAAGTGTAGACCGCCATGTGAGAGAGCAGCAACGGAGGCCGTGTCAGAGGGGGTTAGCCAGGTTTCAGTTAAAGCTAGGAGGTTGAAGGAGTTTTAAAGGAAGAGGTCATGGATTGCTGTGAGTTTGTTGCACACAGAGCGAGCGTTCCAGAGGGCGCAGGAGAAAGAGGACAGGCGCTGAGGGATTATGGGAATGAGGTTGCTGGGCTTGCAGGGAGGTGATTTATGTGCGATGGAGATAGGATGAGAGGGAAGTATTGGATGTGTTGTGGGGCCAGGGTTAGGGGATATGTCACCTGAATAGAGTAACAGCAGGAGGGTGAGAAAGAGAAGGTGGGAATGGGATTTGTGGGAGCGGGGGTGATTGGCAGCACGAGAGTTAGAGGGAGACCATGTTCTGAGGAAACAGAGGAGCTCATGTGAGGCCATCATGTGGGACGAGAGGAGGGAGGGGGAGATGCAGATAGTGTAGGGGTCGGTGGTAGAGGGGCAGGAGTTCCATTTAAGGAGAAAGGTAGAAGTAAAGAGTAGAAGCGTGAGAGAAAGCATGATATAGACGTGTGTTTACCCAGAGTAAAAAGTGGGCCTTGCAGTTCCTTCCTCCAGTCCCGCAACTCCAGGAATCAACTCTGAACGTCCACTTAGGGATGCCACTTAGGGATGTCACAAGAGCCAAGGCTCACTAGAGCCAGTGTAAGTGGCTATATATGGCGGACTGATTGCATTCAGGCAGTTAGAAGGTAAACACCTGAAGCTGGATGGGCTGTGTCAATAGGGCAGGAGATTCACATGCTAATTAGCAAAGCAAATGGTGGAGAAAAACAAAAATAAATAAAAAAAAACAGATAAAGACCAAGGTAACGTTACAATGTGGGTGCCTGCGAATACTGGGTGATGGGGGTCCTACCAGCAAAAGTATGCAGGGGATCAGTTGAGATGTGGGTGTCTGTGGATGATGAGTGATAATGACCTACCAGCAAACGTATGCAGGGGATCAGTTGAGATGTGGGTGTCTGTGGATGATGGGTGATAATGACCTACAATGTGGGTGCCTGCGAATACTGGGTGATGGGGGTCCTACCAACAAAAGTACAGTACAGTACAGCACTGAAACTTTGAATATGAACAACATTGGCCAGATATATAGAAATAAAATTGAATATTCAAAAGTTAAACAAAGGAAATATCTAACCTAACAAAGTTTACAGAGGAAAATATTGCATAATACAGAAATCATCATGATCCATGTATAGGCATGGCTGCAGCTTCAGTATCAAGTCTAGAAGGGTACTGTGCAGAGACAGTCAATGGTCAGGAACAGCAGAAAATAAATAATATGATCAAACTTGAAAACCATGGATTCAGTCCTGGTATTCAAAAACAACTTATTTGAAAAGGTCATCATTCCTTTCAGAACTATATGTTTTAAGGTTATTGCTATTCTTATTTCCTTTATGGGAGAATAAAGTCACAAAGTATAACTTTGTGGAAAGATAATGAAAAAATTGTTCCTGGTAAACTTTTCTATTTATCCGAGTTGTGTTTTTCTCATTGAACGCAGTTCATTGCAATGAATGGCTGATCTTTTATACAATTTAGTTGATAATATAAGTAAAAGAACTCTGATGAAACCAATTCTTTGAATGTTTATGACCTTCAGAACATTTTAAAATTTCTTCTATATACAGACCATTTATACTCCTGATTACCTCTGATTCAGCTTCTTTGATCTAAGGAAATAAAGAGAAATATATTTATTACGTCAGCGGCAGTAGCTGAATTGTGCACATTTGATTTCAAAAATAAATAAAAGGAATAAATGGCCGGATAGTTTTTATTTCTATTTGGTAATATAATGGTTTCAATATATACTTACAGTGTTATATATAATTATCAAGAATAAAGATTTTGTTAGTAGTTTTGGTTAAATTGCATAAAAGCTGCCTTGAGTGTTTTTAATGAAAACAAAATTATCTACAGCTGCAGAAGTTATTGTTTTGTTTCTACAGCCTTTTTTTAACATGGTATACATGTATGGGCAACAACTATAATGAGAAGGTGACTTGCACTTGCTCAGTGGTTCAGTATCAGTAGGTGCTTTCATCCTGGTTAATCTAGTTTGCCCCTTAACAAAAATCGTGGTTTTGCTACAGAAGTGTATGTGAGTGTCTTTATTTTCTGTGCTGTGGATATGTCTCTCCATGCTCAGGCTCTAGAAACCACCCTTTACAACCACATACTAATTCTGCGGAATCAGTTAGCAGCAGCAGAAAATACCCTAAAAAATTAGATACTTACTCACCTCTCATTCCGCTGAAAGAGTGTGGTAGCACTGCATTACAGGGCAGGCTGAGGAATCAGTGCCTTCCCCGTAATATGGTGCTAAAACGGGGATGCTAAGAGGAAACTTGCAGATGCAAGTTTTCCACCTTCGCATCCCTGTTTTAGCGGTACATATGTAATACTGCCTAGGTAGACTTTAATGAAACACATCAGCCAAATATATACAGTGCCAGGAGGGACCTAGTGAGAACCGCACTACTTGTGACGGGCATGATTCTGGATCTATCCATCTATAAATATAAATACAACATGCTATTAATAACATAATTCAACCTCTTCCCTTCCAAGTTGTTATCCATAAAACCACTACTATGACCCAGTGGACAATGTGTATAAAATGCCCAGCACACCTTTCATTCCATTTACTCAAATTTTGCTGTGAGATTGTGGCTAACAATCCCCTGTATGCTTGCCACCCAAGAGACAACCACCACCCAACCCTCCAAACTTGTCCTCCTGATTATCTTTATAGGGCAGTATAAGCTTTTTTTGTCATTTATGCATTGACATCTCAGTCATTTTAGTTCATCATTACGTTGAACAAAGAAAATCTTTTCCTTGTATTGGAATAACCTGATAATTGTAAAGAAAGGGGAAGTCTGTACTTATGGCGCCACCTGGTGGCTCTTTATGAGAGAGGAAATGCTATTTCTGGCAGCAGTGATAAAACACAGCAGTATCAAGCAGCAAATGAAGTTGCATAAAGTGCAATATATAGCAATGGAAAAACAACAAATGTCATAAACAATTCCTTTAAAATTAGTTATAGCAAAAGTGTTAGGTAGCAGAAATACATAAACATCAAGGGCAGTATTACAAAGCTGGTGCTAACTTAACCAGAGCTGTTGTAAACTTAACAGCTCTATAGACTATAATGACTCTGGTAAGATTACAACAGCTCTGGTTAAGTTAGCACCAGCTTTGTAATATGGCCCCAAGTGTATCCACTTGCAATCTTATATGTGGAAATATACAAAACTTGCAAGCTGATGTACCAACTTAGCTAAATATGTGCAGCATAAACCGGTTAGTTTAAAAGTGCATCTGTGCAGTGTTTAGCAAGTGATAGCGGAACTAGAGTAGTTGATTCTATGGACAATGATAAACACTGTTAAAATTCACAGTGCAAAAGTCACAAATAACATGAAATTGTGCGCATAAAATAGAAGTTAAAATCAGTCCATTTGTATCGTAAAAAGTGCATAAGTGCAGAGCTGTGATGCGGATTGTGTAATTCAATAAGGTGAGCAGAATACAGCAGCTGGTAATGCTCACAAGTAGTGGTATATCCCAAACTCAAAGTCTCATGTGTGTGGGGGGGGGGTTATGAGCAAAGTCAGCGCTTCCTTCTGGTTATTCCTTCATTAGCAAAGTTTGAGCGGGTTGGTGCTCTGGAAGTGTAACCTACATTTTTTTTCCATTTTTCCTCTGCTGCTGAGGTTACATTTCCAGAGTACCAGCCTGCTCAAACTTTTCTGCAAACTAATGAAGGTGTAACCAGAAGGAAGCGCTGACTTTGCTCATAACCCCCCCACATAACCTGATAATTGATCTTATTTACAATTAAATATGGACAATATCTGATGTGTAAATTATCAGAAAGTACCCCCAAAGAAATCGTAGTTTAGCCTTTGCATTCCACTTACCATTAAATTAATGATCCTGTTGATAGTTCTGTTTCTTTGGTCGATCTGATTTGCCATATACTTACTGCGATACATTTCTGCTGGGTTGCTGGCTATCATCAGTAGTTCACTTTCTATAGTATCTAGACTTGTGGCCACCACAAACGTTTTAATACCAGCATTCCTCATGGCCTCCACTGCCTCAATGGTTCCACCGCAGGGACTTCCAGTAATATGGCCGTCAGTAAGGACAATGGCAAATTTTATTCCCCCTTCTGACGACTTTTGAAAGGCTTCAGTCATATTTTTCAAAGCACAATCTACAAACGTACCCCGGCCAATATATTTAACCTGATTGACTGCTTTGATGAAAGCAGATGACTGGTCCGTCAGAGTGATGATGAATTCCACATGATCTGAGAAATGCAGAGCACCATATTTCCATTTCGTCTCACTGCCCCGGATTTTGATTTGTTGTAACGAAGTAACAAATGTATTGACAAAGATTTTTAGTTCATCCATAAGATTGCCTGAGCCAGAGTTAAACTTCAAAGCCACACTCTCTGAAGAATCGATGGTAAAATATACATTAATGTTACACTGGGGTTTCCCTAAAAAAATAAAAATAGAAAATAAATTTCAGTATTTCCCATCATAAATATCAATGTATTATATCATGAAAAATCTCTTTGATACATTATTTGAATTAATCTTCACGCAAACCTTTCTAACAAGGCTGTAATGGTGGGATCTTAAACATTTCCTTCAAATCCATATGTCAGATTAAATCATTTGCATCTTTGATTTATAGACTTTAAACTGCTGAGAAAAGTATTTTTCAGGACCCTTAAAACATTTTCATGCTGAGCACGTTAGATACTGAGAAAAACATGCTCTAACCAATAGCCATTACAAAATGTAAAGATGAATTGCATATATAGAAAGTCACGATTCTAGAGATATGTGCATAAATAAATGATTGCTTTCACTTTTTGTTTATTTGTAGTGTTTTGGCCAAATTTAAAGAACAAATTTATACGAGAATGAATCATCTGATGAACATAAATATTTTTTCATATAGTACGTTCTATGGTTGCCATGTGACCGAACAATGAATTTTTATGGAATGGCAAAGGAATTACACATTCCCTTCACTGCTGAGCCATTTCACTCATTTATTGCTTATGTTTAAATGTTGTTTGAGGTCATGTTTTATTGTACAACCCAGACAACGTATATATATATTTTTCAGTGGATTCAGCAGATGTTAAATATATTATTACTATCAGGGTTATCCAAAGAGATTCGAAAAGTCACCGCACGTTCGGTGACTTTTCGTTCTCTTCAATTCGGTTCCTTTTGCCGATTGCATTTCGGTGACCCTGCGGTGTATTCAGCAAACACCACAGGGTCCCCGAATTGCAGGGAAAAGCTACCGAACACCTGACGAACACTAACCGAATGCACGCTGAAAACAAGCAAAAACATCTGGATTAACCTTTGAACAGGAGCCGAACAGGAGCCGAAAAGGAGCCGAATCACACCGAGCCGAAGCAGCTGTGACGTAGACAGAGGGAGGTGAATAAATTAGAAAAACCATTTGTATGAATCTGGGAAAAAGAAACGCTGTTTGCAAAGAAACTACTGAGCGAAAATGTCTGAAATTTTCACAGGAGGTCCAGGGAATGATAATAAAGAGGGCTGTTACAAAAAAAATAAGCAAACTGAAAAAAAAAATAAAAAAAAAATCGGACTTTTACATTTTTTTTTAAAAATTCAGAAAAATGCTTAAAGTATCCTAAAAAATCTATAAATAAAGAGACTTTTTGCTGCAGAATTTTATAATGAACGGTTTATTAGATATTGAATTAAGACGGGAATATTTTTAACATTGAAGCCTATGGGATTCTCCTGAATAAACTTGCCGAATTAAACCACCGAATGGCAGGGCATTAGGGGAACCTTTCACTGCTGGTTTGTGTTCTCTGAATAGCCGAAGCAGTGCTTTTTCATGGGGATTCACTGCCCTCGAACAGGGACCGAACAGGCACCGTATGTGCAGGCAATTCGCCAGTATTTGGAGAATTGCCTGCTCTCTGGATAGCCGAATGGCCAGGAAAGGTAACCGAACGCTGATTTTCAGCGTTCGGTTACCTTTCTCAAGCAATTCGAATCTCTTTGGATAACCCTGTAGGGGTTTTTGTCATGTCACATCAGAATGCTATAACAAAAAATGTAAAAAAAGTTTACATTTCTGTTTGGGTTTCAATAATTTACAGCGTGTAAATTTTTTTTTTCACCTTTTAGCATCCAAACCTTTACGGTTAAATATTTTATGGGATGAAACCCCCTCCAAAAGAAATACAAAACTTTTTTTTGTTTGTATTTTGGCAAGTTGTGTTTCATGAATAATATGACAATATATGAAACACTGTACTTGCTCCCGTCATGAGAAGCTGATAATAGTACAGACATTGGTCACTCCATTGGTCACTCTACACTAGTGGGCAAAATTGTGGATACACCTTCTGATTTTGTCAGTTTTGGTTGACAAGAAAATTCCTCTGCCTCCCTGGCCTGGAAATAGCCCTGATGTGAATCGAAAATCTGTGGCAAGATTAAAACGCATGGTCTCGAGCAAGGATCCAAGCAACAAGCGAGGACTCATTAAGGCTTTAATCAATTCCTGGCATCATTTGATCACAGAAGAGGATGTCAAAAGACTTGTAGTTTCAATGCCTAGAAGGTGTCAGGCAGTAGTTAAGACCAAAGGCTATCCAACATGTTATTGAAAAAAAACATTGTGACAAACTTGAAATTATCATTTTTATGCTATATAATAACCAAGATGCATTATGGTACATTTCCAGCCAAAATTTAACTTATTTAAAGATTTTTTGTTGTTAAGGATTTCATTTACTATATTAAATTTTACTTGTGCTATAACAATTTAGGGATTTTTATATAAAAAGTACTTTAAACTGCAAAAGTTTGTAAAAATGTAAGGTGTATCCACAATTTTGGCCACCAGTGTATGTGTGAAAAGTGGACAATTGTCTTCTAGAAAAACATCTATATGTGGTTTTATTTTTTACACAACACATGGACATGTTTGTTATCATTAGAAAAGCCAGACTCTCCAGTCCAATGACACTTCAATTGACATTGTGGGGTGTAAAGAATGGAGATACAGGGGTCCAAAGTACCCTACCTCTCTTCCCGACAGTAAGGAAGTTTATGTTTTAGCTGACAACGCAAAATAACACACTGTGTCATCATCTGTAAACTTTCTCTTGGCATTGGAGCTGAGAAGTTGAGTAACTGTAGCAGCATTACTCGCTTTACAAGTGAAAAGCGGACACTTTTCACCAGCTTTTCTGCAGTTAAGGTGTTTTCTTGAGGGCAGCAAACCATTGCCCTATTTTCTTGATCTCCCAGACTGACTTGTGGGTGATCCAAGGTTGAAGAAGACCACAGTCATAGTGGCCACAACAACATGATGGTCTCTTTGGCCGCATCACAGAGGGAATTTTGATGTTGTGACGGTTACTTAGTCTGCAGCAAATGGGTTAAGAATATTCAAACTAATGAAATACCCTGTGCCTTAATCCAGCTGAATCATTCGTGTAACCGCCTCACTCTTTAACACTAATAGCTCCTGTCTTATTCCGGCTCATCCACAAACTCCTCTTATGGCTTGACTGTTGTGCTTGACTATTGTACAATAATGCTTCCTATACGTCATATACATAGCACCAACGTCGAAGCAACAAGAGAATAATCAGCAAATCCAAGGTTTGTCATTATTCTCACTTGCAGCATGTAATGAAACAAATTACTAACAGCAAAATCACATCACAGACAAAAACGGTCTTTAAAAATTCCTTTCTCAACTCTGATCCCATAGTGCAGAACTCACTTTGATCAGCTACCTCCTCTCTCCACAAACAGAAGGATATAAGAACAAATAGTTCCCTGCATATGTACTATAAAGCAGGATTCACTCAGATCTCCATAAAGTCTTATGGACTCCAGGATGATCTGTTGTGGCTGCCAACCAGTGTCAGCTCCCTAATATTATGAACTGAGCACTAATATAGCAGATCAATTGTAAAATCGGGCAGTAACAGGGAGCCGCATATGGTAAATGGTTTGGTTTGCCTTTTGTCATATGCGGCAACTGATTACCGGCTCAGCTGAAAAAAGGGCCCAGATTTGGTGGAAATGCAAGATTACATTATTTCCCCTACATTTATGCAATTGTGCAATAATATAATAATAAGTGCATAACCCCTATTTAGTGCTGCCTGATTGTATGAAAAAAGCATCAGCCTCCATGTCAAATCAATTTTTAATATCGATATGACAGCAATTCATTCATTACTCGTGAAAGCCAAAATTCGGGTTCTGGCTCGTCAATGACATTTTCATTATTAGCATAGCATCCAAAACACATTGTGAAAATTAAAAAAAACATACAAGTAAATAATACTATATGCCAGGCATTCACTGTTCCTTTTTTGTGTAAACATGAAATATATGTTTTCTGCCTCTAATGTCATTATGTACAGACAGAATGTTAATGCTTACCATCAGTTAACAATAATGATCGGGGAGTGTATTTTCTGTCTACTTGACCAAAGCAACTGACCAACCAGGAGATCATGAGAATGATTCTTAAAATGTGATGGAACATTGTGGTTTGCAGAAATCTGAAAGGATAATAAGAACAATTGAACAATAGATTGTAATCAAGTACAATGATTTAACTCAGAATGCGGGAGCATAGCATTAGAAAACACAAGTTCTGTTGTACTTATCCTTTCACTGCTGTGACTGTGTTAAGACAAGTTTAAAGAGCATCATCAGGTACTCCAAGTCTAGTTAACATGATCTGGCCTTATTTAGAACACTAGCAAATTTTGTTTGCAATTTTACTTTAGAATATATCTCCAAACGTACAGTACATCAGATCTGACGGCCAATATACTGCAGGCAACTGAAGCTGCTGGTTTAGTCTCCCTGTCAGAGACTTGCAGGGAGTTTCGGTGTTGAACGGGAGCCAGATACTCCCTGCCTGTCAAATTCAGTGGATTCACATCAGCACTGAATGTTATGTACAGTATGTAGACGGAATACTTATGAATCGGTCTATTATGTAGCTAACAAAAATGACAACGCCTTAATTATTTTAAGATACTGTACATCTGTTTGTTCAACTATTCGAATGCAATGTGTCGTTACATAACTTGAGTCAGAATCCTGTTCACATCCATATTAACAGGGGTTGAAAATGTACTTACTTTGTGTATGTTGTAGAACAATGTTATATTATTACACCAGAATCAACTAACTGTAGAGCTAATTGATAAAAGCTGCATATGGTAGACTGGTAACATAAAAACATAGAAACATAGAAAAATGTCAGCGGATAAGAACCTTTCAGCCCATCTAGCCTGCCCAATTACATGGATACTTTACCTGGATTTATCTTTTGTTTAGGATAGCCTTATGCCTATCCCATGCCTGCTTAAATTCAATTACTGTTTTGGCCTCTACCACTTCAACTGGAAGGCTGTTCCATGTATCCTCCACCCTCTCAGTAAAATAATGCTTCCAGATGTTACTTTTAAACCTTTGCCCCTCTAATCTAAGACTATCAGGGTTATTCAGAGAGCGTGAAAAGCAGGAGAATGACTGGAGAGTGAAAAATTCTAGGTCAAAATAGACAATTTGAAAAGTGAGATGAAAGGGAGAATTTTTCTGGTTTGGCTATTTTGACCTAGAATTTTTCATTCTCCAGTCATTCTCCTGCTTTTCACCGCTCTCTGAATAACCCTGTATGTCCTCTTGTTTTGCTACTTTGTTTCCTTTTAAATATACTCCCTTCCTCTACCTTGTGGATTCCCTTTATGTAACCCTTAAGACTTGTGTGGTGAAGGCCTTCAACATATTTTCCTGTGCAAATCACCTGACATCTGATTGATAAATAACTTTGTTAAAAATACCATTGTTATAAACAAATTACCAACAACTAAATATATGTCCAAGTGCAATATTCTTTTGTGCCTCCCTTCCTTTAACTGGAATTTGCACCTGGATAGAATCCTCCAAATAGAAGATCTCATGTGCTGTGATCTACATCAGCTACAAAAAGGCAGTCTAAAATCGGAGTTTAACCATATCCTTCTCATGACTCAAATGGATAATTATTGAACAGCACCACTATGACTGGTATATATTTATTAGTAGTAAGCGGCATTTTACTATTCATTTGAAATCAGTTTTAAAAAATGGTTACATAGTTACATAGTTACATAGTTATATAGGCTGAAAAAAGACATGCGTCCATCGGGTTCAGCCTCTCCCACATAACCTACTGCTGTTGATCCAAAAGAAGGCAAAAAACCCAGTCTGAAATATGCAACATACCGGGAAAAAATTCCTTCTTGACCCCAGAATGGCAGTCAGATTTCTCCTTGGATCAAGAAGCTTTTACCTACATATTAAATATTATAACCCTTAATATTCTGTGTCTGCAGGAAGTCATCCAAGTTTTAAAGAAAACTTTCTAATAAAATATCGTGCCACGTTTTTTCCTCTGTATTGAGTTATTTTGTAAGTGAATTACTTTGATCTGTGATATCCACTCGACCAGCTGATGACTTGATATGATCTGCAATGCCCATTACCTAATTCTTGACCTTATATAATGTCTGTATGTCAAATATTAAAATAGAAATACATAATTATATATATACCATGCTAGTCATTCATTGGTCTCTTTTGAGTAATGCAAATGGTATCAGTTCCAGTTTACAGTTCCATGTTCAGTTTATCATATCTATTTTCATCTTTATTTTATTATGCTACTGTATATTAAGATACAAAATATTTTACAAGTGTAACACTGTTGTATCCAATACTTTGTGCTTTAGTATGTTTGTATATGTGTATATGAAATCTTTTTTTCCTACCTTTTATGGTACTCCATCTGTTCCCTTCTAGCACCGGTTGCATTCTGCAAATCACGCTCAGGTATTAAGCTTGTTCAGTTTTAATAGATTTTTTTTCCACACTTGGTATGTGTACACGTGTCATTCAAAACTACCTGCCTGGACATGAGCAGCTGCAATGTAAAGCACACTAAATATTCTAGTTTTCTTATACTCAAAACTATATGTCAGAAATAAATATACAAATATTATATATACTATGACGAAAGTCAGATTTTAAAAAAGCTCTGCCTAGGGTTGCGAGGTTGGCCATTTTTTCCTGGACACTCACCTTATTCCTGATGGGCAGTGCATGAAAAATGCAACCCTGTATTATGTAGAATCCATATGCTGTAGGTAGAAAATAAAAAAAAGGAATCCAAAGTGACCTGCCGGCAGCATATGAATGATATGTTACAGGGCAGCACTTTTCACCATGCTCCCCTCTGCATGAATTAGTAATATGTGTTCTGGAAAACATGTCCGATCTGGCAACCCTAGCTCTGACTGCAAGAAAAGTCTTTCAGGTTTATTCAAATAAAGGTGAAACTCAGGAGAATGACTGGAGAAGTGAAAATTCTAGATCAAAATAGTCAAACCAGAAAAATTCTCCCATTTATCTCACTTTCCAAATCGGCTATTTGATCTAGATTGTTCTCTTCTACTGCCAGTTCTCCTGGTTTTCACCTTTCTCTGAATAGCCCTGATAGTTTACCTCAAATCTGCAGAAAAAGCACAAATCTTGTACTTTATTAGAAAAAGCAAAGTTTCAGCTGAGGATGGTTCAGCTTTTCTCAAGCAGGGCTAGTCTAGGCACTGCTAAAAGGCCAGATAGCTTAGTGTTGGAGTTGCAATGCCCCAAGGGGGTGCTGGAGGGATAAGCAAAATATATTTGTTTGAACATCATATAAGCAGTGGCGAATCTAGGAACAATATATAGGTGGGCACATAAGATACCACAGTGGTATCACAGGGGGCACTAATAATTTTTGCCACTAAATCATACAATGAAAAAACCTAAATAAGTATATATAACTAAGAGCCCAAAATACCAGAGTAATGTGGTACAAACTTGCAATGAGTAATGTGGTGCAATGATTCCTTTTTTTTGTACTAACCTCATACTTCAATTCAATATTTTATTTGCTGTAATTTGGCGATTTTTGCCGCTATCCGTTAACGGTTTCAGTGACTCCAGTTTTCTCAAATTACAGTGACCATTCGCTAAATACGGAATTCATCAAATTTTCCGCTAAGGGATTCCTCAAAATGTGACAAAAGCCAAAGGGTCTAAAGATGAATAGACCCTTTAGATAAATGTTTCCCAAACCTGTCCTTGGGACCCTCAACCAGGACAGATTTTTGCAGATCAACTTGGGGAAATGCAGACTGAATCCTGAATCACTGAGCAGCAAATCATATCACCTGTGCTGGTGAGGGTCCTGAGGACAGGTTTGGGAAACACTACTTTAGATTCTAACTTCCATAATAACCCCTAAAATGCCGTAAACCCAGGGAAATACAATATAATCAATAAATAGTGAGGCATGGAGACTGCCCATCCCTAAAATGTCATTAATCAAGGGAAAACATGAAACGAATACATTGTGAGGCATGCAGCCTACCCATTAACCCCTAAAATGCCAGTAATCAAGGAAAAAATAAAAAAGTAATACACAATTTACTATAATGTGACCAATGTACTATAATGAGACCCCCTTCACTGCTGAGCCATTTCAACCCTGTGAAAAAAATTGTTACATTTTTATTTTTATTATTTTTATTTTACATTAAATATGGCAATGTTGGGTATCATTGGAAAAAGGCCAGACACTGTGATGCACAGAGACGAAGATACAGTGCCCTGAGGTAAGTGGGAGAAGCTGGATGCTGATCCCTGGTGGGCGGCACATGGGGGGGGCAAGGAATAAACTAGAGGGGGCAATTGCCCAGCTTGCCCCCTGTATATGCATATAAGTAAGGAAGTATATACAAGATGTAATATATGTGGACTGTATACTAAATAAGAAATTTTTTGCATGGTGACCAGAATACCAACAGTGCATATATTTACATTACTCAATACATTACATATATTTACATTAGTAGGCTTTTCAAGCATATTTGACATTAATAAGCAATAAATCGTGATCCAGTATGTCAAATTTGTATGGGCAAATGAAACATACCAAAAAAGCAAAATGGGATAAACTTGTAAAACATCCAATGGCCAGTCTTGGATGAAGGGAAGAGATCATTTGTAGGGAGGAATGAATGATCATAGTGCTATGAATGCAAAAAATCTGCACCAAGCAGGTTTGCTTTGGTGTGTCCGATCAGAAAATCTTTAATATTCAACTCCTTGTGCTATACATTTCAACCCTAGCCGCTCAGCGTTGCTGTAATGTAGCAATAAACAATGATAAAACTGATATTTTTTTATCTCAACTTTACAAGCAGACAGGTGTGACTTATAATTGAGAATTTCATTTCTCCACTGGGAAAACACCAATCCTACTTGAAAAATGTATTTAAATAGGGGTTCATTTCAATGACTTAATACCATATTTTATTTTATTTTTTTCAATGCAAAATATGAATACATGTTTTAGGTAGTGAGGCTGTTAAATAATGAAAATTAAAAATATTACTGTTGTCAGAGCTGAAATAAATATTTTATTATATCTTTTCATGTGACAACACTGAAGAAATGACACTTTGCTACAATGTAAAGTAGTGAGTGTACAGCTTGTATAACAGTGTAAATTTGCTGTCCCCTCAAAATAACTCAACAGACAGCCATTAATGTCTAAACCACTGGCAACAAATGTGAGTACACTCCTAAGTGAAAATAGCCAAATTGGGCCCAAAGTGTCAATATTTTGTGTGGCTGCCATTATTTTCCAGCACTGCCTTAACCCTCTTGGGCATGGAGTTCACCAGAGCTTCACAGGTTGCCATTGGAGTCCTCTTCCACTCCTCCATGACGACATCACAGAGCTGGTGGGTTTTAGAGACCTTGCGCTCCTCCACCTTCTGTTTGAGGATGCTCCACAGATGCTCAATAGGGTTTAAGTCTTGAGACACGCTTGGCCAGTCCATCACCTGGATACTGTATTTACATGAAAAAGCTACAGTATATAATACCACTTATGTGATCCACATGTTAAAAATCTGATTAACATCATAGTTGTAATAGCCATGATCTGCAATTCCAAATAAAGCAGCTATTAAAAACATATGTGCTGCCAAAAATGTGTAGATGAGTAATTATGATGGAGGACAGAAGAACTATATATAGAAATGGTTATCATGAAGGTATTAAGAAAAACAACCTTTCACATAGGGACTAAACTGCAATATAGGAGTTGAACAGAAGTATTGAATAAAGTTGAGTAATAATAAAAAATCAAGGTGTATTTTTTTTTAAGAAACAAGGAACGAAAGAGACTCACTTGGACAAAAATCCAACGAAGTAAGCTGGGCTAGGTATACAAATACATAAAAAAATATATATTAACTACAAAAAGACACACATGACATAATGGACAACAATGGTTGTGGGATACCTTCAAATATCTAGTCAATGGCGCTTGACAAGGAACAAAGTACCCCTGTAGCCCAAATATGCAAAATGCAAACAATTAATGAACAATTCATAGGGCAGGGGAGAAATGCCAGGGCCCGTCTGCAGAAAACAATGAACCAGAGGTGTAAGTTGAAGGGAGGATCAAGAATCAGACATATTGAGGAAGAGCTAGGCAAATGCCCTATTGTGACTCCTACTCCTCATTGATTTCTGGTCTGTCCCTAAAATAACCCTAGTTTCTGTGTTCTGATTAAATAATTAAATGCTAGACAGGCACTTAAATAAATGAAAACCATTGCAAGTCTCAAGAATATAAGAAATAATTAGATAGCAGGTATCAGAACCAGGATATCACAAGTTGGACCATAACCACAGAATAAAGCTGGTAAAAAACAATAACCCAACACCAAAATAATGCTGACGCGTTTCGCCGCTACCTGTCATGGCTTCATCAAGAGCGTCATTATCAAAAGAGAGGCGACGCCGGCAAAAACTGCTCACAAATGGCTGCAGCTGGCCAGAGACATCCGAACCGTAGCTCAATTTCCTCTGGGTCAGAAGAAGGGGAAATAGGGGACCCTGGGAGCCCCTGGGGGTTTAAAAAACTCCTCAATACAACATCTGAATCACAGAGCTCTAGGGAAGCACATCCTCCTAGCTAGACAGCTAAGCTTTGCCCACATCAAGGTGTATTTTAATGGTTTCTAAATTAATGAATAATCGGTCTTCTCTGGTGAAAGAAGAATTTTAGCAATGGAAACTATTTATTTATTTCCAACAAGTGCTTAATCCTGTTCTGTAGATTACAGGAGTCATGGCCTAAGTACACAAGTACTAAGAGAGATGGCAGTTGGGTGTATTTGTGTGGCACATCAATATGCTCATAAATTCTATATGCCCACTGATCAGAATTTCAAACAAATCCCACTCATAGAGTGGGGCCATAGGCAGTTTCCTATTTTGACTAATTATAGAGCTGTCTCTGATGATGGCCATTATACAATATATCTGCAGTTTAAAAAATAGTAAATGTATTTTTTTTTTCATATTTGCGATGTCTATGCCCTCTAACTAAAATCTCATAAAGACTTTACTCCCTGGAGTAAGAAGATGAAAGTTAAAGTGTTGATAACTGGAGAATAATGATTACCCAAATATAATAATCTAATAAACAAAGGAATACTGGAAACCCCTATTTTGATTCTGCAACACTGTATTTATCAATATGAAAGTCAATAGTGCTACTACTGATAAAGACTCTGGTAACAAAGTCTCAATTGTATCAAATGTGTTTTCTGTTACTTTAGGATAAAATAAGGACAATTCAGACTTGAGCTGAAGTAAAAAAGACATTGCTATTTAATTCTTCTGACTGTAACTGGGTGAGGGTCAGGTTATAGATAAGAGAGTAATGGCATGGAGAGATCAGGAAAGGAAGGGATGAATTCACTGTATAATAAAATCATTCAGACTATTCTATTTAGTTAGTTATTTATATATCTGTACATTATAATCCCTGTCAATAACAAAAATGCATTAAATGAATGAAAAGTCCCAAGACATAGGGGTCTATTCACAAAGCACCAAAATTGAATGGAATTTGGCGGCATTTGAATAGACAAATCGTTAAATCTCAATGGGACTAACCGTGGACCACCGAATAGAGCCCAAGTTATGCTATTAATATTTTTTTCCAATACGGCTATTTCACACATATTTAAAA
The DNA here is from genome assembly GCA_009667805.1 of Leptobrachium leishanense. Taxonomy (NCBI): domain Eukaryota; kingdom Metazoa; phylum Chordata; class Amphibia; order Anura; family Megophryidae; genus Leptobrachium; species Leptobrachium leishanense. The sequence goes on along the minus strand of CM019067.1, from coordinate 226,862,873 downwards.
AAATTTAATGTATGTTTTTATGCACCGTGCATAATCTTACTGCATGTGTGCATATGTATGAAACATTTGCAACGTATTAGACTGATTAGATACACATACAACAAATGTGATTAATCTCCGAGACATATGAACCATCCTCGAGCATTCTAAATAAACTGGATATTGACCACGTGTAGACTACTAGAGACAGGTAAGTGAATAATGAAGAAGACAACATGGAAGAACTGTTCAGCATGTGTTAGAAAAGAACAACTCTAGCCAGCAGTAATAATCAGTGCCACATCTTTAAATATGGTTTACTTTGAACTCTATTTTTACATATATTGATGCTCACAGTGAAGATTAGGGAGCTTCCATGTCTATATACCTTTGTTCTTTAAACTCGTATTTTGCTCTTAAATTATATTTATCTGAAAGATTTCATATAGGAATAATTCATTAAATATCAGTTTTCATCAATATTGCAAACAAAGGTATAAATCACAGTTGGTGCAAGTAGAGTGAACATCGGCTATTCACAGAAGGAAAACTCGACACTGGCAAGTGAAGAATGGTAGTTAATGAATTATCACTACAGTATTTTCTATGTGCACTAATCACTTTTGAAGTATTTTGTATAAATGGAAGTAATTTCAGCACCGAAATTTTAAAAGCATAAATTAAATGCTAAGACAGATATGTATAGTTTCACATAGAAACATAATATTACAGTAACACATACAATGTTCATTCAGTGTTAACATTATTTAAACAACCAAGATAGGGAAAACAACATGCTAGCCTTTGGTCAACTTAGAAACATAGAAACATAGAAAAATGTCGGCAGATAAGAACCTTTCGGCCCATCTAGTCTGCCCAATTACATGGATACTTTACCTGGATTTATCTTTTGTTTAGGATAGCCTTATGCGTATCCCATGCCTGCTTAAATTCAATTACTGTTTTAGCCTCTACCACTTCAACTGGAAGACTGTTCCATGTATCCACCACCCTCTCAGTAAAATAATGCTTCCTGATGTTACTTTTAAACCTTTGCCCCTCTAATCTAAGACTATGTCCTCTTGTTTTGCTATTTTGTTTCCTTTTAAATATACTCCCTTCCTCTACCTTGTGGATTCCCTTTACGTATTTAAATGTTTCTATCATATCTCCTCTGTCTCATCTTTTTTCCAAGCTGTACATGTTAAGATCATTAAGCCTTTCCTGGTAACTTTTCTCCTTCAAGCCGTACACCATTTTAGTAGCCCTTCTCTGAACTCTCTCTAAGATGTCTATATCCTTCTGGAGATACGGTCTCCAGTACTGCACACAGTACTCCAAGTGAGGTCTCACCAGTGCTCTGTACAGTGGCATGAGCACTTCCCTTTTCCTACTGCTAATACCTTAGCTAAATTGACTTTGCAGCAGTAAAATTGAACGACATTCTGTAATTCATATCAATAAGGCAGCACTGGCTGCTGTCTGCTCTGAGTTACAAGTGCTAAGGACCCTGTTCCAAGTTGACAGGAAGTAACAGCTTGAAGTTTGCCTTCGTTCAATTACCACTCATTTTGGTATTCCAAGCCGAGTAGTTGAAAGATTAAAATGTGCCCATGCTCTGTATTTCTCTTCTTATCATTCTCAATCACAAGGTATTTTCAGTCCTTTCATTGATGTCCCTTGAGTGCACTCTTTCAACATTGCAACCAGATAATGAAAATTTCAGAAAAACAGCTCAAGATTCCGAAGCCATATATATTGATATTTCTCAAAACAAACCCTTTAACCCATTAAAGTTTGTCGTATGAATTTTTTTCATGTGTATAAGTGCTTCTGTTTACTACCATGGGAGAGAAATCCATCAATTAAACTGATGTGAAAAGTCAAGGTAGGGAGGACAGGAGAGTGAAATGGAAAACTAAAGAATATGGCACAAAATAACAAAACTACGATAACCATCACAATGTTTTTGTTTTTTCGTTTCCATCAAAATATAAATCATAATTTTCCAAAAACTACAGAGTATGATATTTTCATGGGACAAACATATGTAACCACGACTCGCCCTTATGCCCCCTTCACCTTGGTCTGATTGCTGTCATTGGCTGAGTTCATTGCATAGGACGTCCTGCAGCGCTATGGGGTTAAAGGAATGTCCTAGTTCCAAAATGATCTGCTCTATTTCAACAGGATATGATATCAGAACTCAAAACGCCTCAAGGAAAGAGTACTAAATTCCAATTTCCCTTCTGGCAACCCTTTTTGGGTGATAGGAATCGGATTTGTATATGGTAGCATCTTCTCTATAATGGCACTATCGAAATAAAACCTTCTGGAGGCACACACACACATTACATTTTAACTCACTTTAGGTTGGCACATTATAAGTGTATTTGTTGACTGAAACCCACTGCTGTCGTATAGTCCATTTGCATACTGGTTGGCTGTGTGAGAATGAGGATGCAATATCAAGAGTGGTTTTAACAGAATATGGCAAGCAATTTTTTTAAACTAAAATAATCATTTCATTCTATTTTCCTGTGTACCGTTTTTGTTATTGTTTCCATGTTTCCAATGGAAAATGTAGCAAGTGTCTGAGTGTTAACGCCTTCACTACAAAGATCTACTATACTTGATCTTGAATGAACCTATTGGTGTCCGGATATTGAGTATAGTCAATATGGTGTTCCACAGGAGCATTGCAATGGAAGTTCATTTATTGCAGATTATATTAATTTGTATTTTGGTCCCAGAACATGCCTCCAAAGTTTTAGGACTGTGAGCATGATGCCCAATGTGCTAACACTTTTTAACCCCTTCACTGCTGAGCCATTTCACGACTTAAAAAAACACATTTTTCTTTTTTTATTATTATTTTTATTACTTTTTTTCTTTACTTTAAACATGGTCATGTTTGTTATCAATGGAAATGGAATGCTCTTGCCTTTCTAATGATACCACACATGACCCAGCTAGCTGCCAACAGTCGGGAGATATCGGGGTTCAAATTAACCCACTATTTCCACCCCTATCTTTCCTTAGGAGTCAATGAGGATGTTCCCAACACGTCCTCATCAGTGAAAGGGTTAAAACCAGCTGGAAATGTGTCTGAATCACTTCTTGCTAGCTGGTCCACCAACACACCCCGGTGCTACAGTAGCTCCTTTTGGCCAGTAGATGGCTAAATAGGGTATCACAATAAGGAAGAAATATGGAATATTTCCAAATATTTCTTAATGTATTATTAATAAAAATGTTTAAAAAAAACACTAGTTCTTTACAGTAGTCTTCTGGAAAATCCCTTGGTAGTGTGAAGGGGTTAATGTGTTTTTATTATATTAAACAAATGTGCTGTAATTCCATAAAATGCAAATTCGCACATCGATTTCCTGTAATGAGATTTAAAATTACATCTATTTATTTTGAGCTCAATTCCATTAGCCACATGCTCGCGTTGTCCAATAGAAATTGTGCCAAGCAATCTTGATGAAGTGCACATTGTTTCAAGACAACACATGCAGAATTATGTGCCCTGCTTTCATTAGTGAATATTCAGCTCATTTGCTAATTCATTTTAAGTTTGAAGATGTTTGAATTCTTTCTTTTTTCAATTTTTTACACCTCAAACAAGATATAACAGAGCACCTTGTGGAAAAAAAAGGAAAGATTAGGGATTTCGTGTTAATTAGTGCATTTTCAAGACACATTTAATCCACAGTTGTTGCAAGTAATGAAATAATAATTAAAAAAAAGAACCTGTATCACACAAGGGCATGTAATCCCTTGGGCAGCTGTTGTATGTAATTGGTGGTAATGAAAAGGGCCATGGCTCTGCTTCATTTTGGCATCAAATTAAGAGTACTGCAAACCCAGCATCTGTTTAGCTTTCCACAGATATAATCCCAAGGCTTGTAGAAAAATATGTTGAAGACATGCATCTAAGAAGAAAAACTGAAAAAGCCCATGTGAAAAATACCTAGGGCACGACTTCAGCTGTAGCTGATTTACGTGTAGACTATGAAGTATAATAGTCCCACTTGTAAAGTATTGTTAGTCGCTTCTGTCCTGTTTAAGGCTGGGGTCAGACGAGCGCAGTTATCACGTCCGTGTTGCCGCACATTTGTACGTCCGTGGCAGCATAGCATTCTGACCAATGGAGCCCCACACACGAAGTACGTCCGCACGGAAGTGCGGATGCACGACGGACGCGGCAAATGGACGCAGGTTAGGCAAGAACGTAATACTGCTAGAACGGACATGTGGAGTGCGTCACGTCTGCAACGTCCGTGTAGCTTTGTGTGTGAGTGATGGAGCATGGTCAGATGGACTGCATTTATACGTCCAGCATTTTTTGACGGACAGAATGTTTTTTTCATTGTAATTTATTTACCCTGCTACATCCGTCAAAAAATACGTCAGTGAAAAAAACGGACTGTGTGGCCACTACTTGTCGTCAGTCAGAAAGTACGTCCGTACTGCACGGACGCACAGTCCGTACAAAATGCGCTCGTCTGACCCTAGCCTAAAACAGCTGCAACTTCTGGTACAGCTCAGCTTGTACAGCAGGCTATTGTACAATTATTTAAAAAAAATACAAAAGGTGTTCTGTATGCACTCACAAGTGAACAAATAATGCTTATTGATATAGTAAGACTTAACTCCTTCACTACCAAGAACCTTTTGTTGAATTTTTTTATTGTCATATCATTTATTTGAAACATAGGGTGCGTAGCTAACAAATATTGGTTAAAATGACAATTTTGCATAGAGATAGGTAAAATATTAAACCAGTGTAAATCTGATCATTTTAAATTTTTCATGTATTCGATTATCCTTGACAAAAATTTTGCTGGGATGAAAGGTTCTAAACTCTGGATGGTGTGCCCTAGTTTGCACAATTTCACATAGAGGTTTGCATTATTCGCATGCAGACAGAAATGGCCTTTGTGCTACATAAAGTAAATGTGATGTAGGAAATGAAAATGGTCATATATCATAATCCTACTAAAGTAATGCGACTTCAAAAAAATACCTATAGCATAGTATATAATATCTGTGTGTGTGCATGAAACTTTCTAATGGAAATTACAGTAGCACATTGTCTATGTAATATACAGGGATTTGTATCAATTATAGACTACCTGGATCTTATCCTTGTATAGTAGTGGTAGTGAGTGATAAAGAGTTCGCCCTGTGTCCTGCCTTTTTCCTGGCTATTGTAATGAAGTTGTAAGTTCTGAAACCATTACTTCCAAAGGTGAAGGCAGCTCCTTGTAGCTTCTTTAGAGTAACAGAAGTGAAACTCAGATATTTTGCTTCATGGCTTCAATCCTATGCTGGATTCACTGGCCTTGATAAATCCATATCTGTAGGATGGGGTTTGAAAACAGAAGTTGTTTGTGTTCCAAAATAACACTATGCAGGAGAATGTGAGAGGAAGTTCACTAGATGGACTTAATTAGGTATCCAATGGGATAATATGTGTATAGATTGAGTATTTATATACGTTTTACTTTATCACTGATATTTGCAGCCCCTGAAGAGGTCCTGCCAGGAAAAAATGTGTAGAAAGATAAAAGAGTATGGGCCTTATTCCAAGGTTGGTGTTAAAGATTTAAGTTATGAGGAAAGGCTAACACGCTTAAACCTGTTTAGTTTAGAGAAACGGCGCCGTAGAGGGGATCTGATAACTTTATATAAATCTATACGGGCCATTATAAACCATTGTCTGGAAACCTATTCATTAATAAGACAACACAGGTTACGAGGTCACCCATTTAGATTGGATGAAAGGAAATTCAGCCTAAAGCTTAGGAAGGGTTATTTTACGGTGAGAACAATTAAGCTGTAGAATTCTCTGCCTGTTGAGGTGGTTGGGTCAGAGACTGTACTGGCTTTTAAACAACAACTGGATGACTTCCTGCAAAAACATAATATTAAGGGTTATAGGGTTACAATATTTAATATGTGGGTAAGCTTATTGATCCAAGGAGAAATCTGACTGTCATTCTTGGGTACAGAAAGAATTTTTTCCCAGTGGGTGGGCATATTGGCGAGCGCTTCAGACTGGATTTTTTGCCTTTTTTGGGATCAACAGCAGTAGGTGATGTGCGAAAGGCTGAATCCGATGGACGCATGTCTTTTTGCAGACTATGTAACTATGTAGTGCCTCGAATGAAAAAGCACTGAAATTTTGGTGCTCTTTGAATAACCTCTTAAGTGTTACTGCCAGGATAAGTGACTTTAACCCATGCCCCCATATTACCTTCCTAACGCTAACCCTGTAAAAAATCACTTAGTGCATCGCTAATTGCGCTTGCTTCTTCGAAGTTACTGTACTTTGCGCATCGTATACTTAACATGGGGAACGCAAACATTAATTAGCGTCAGGGTAATTAATGTATTACAAAGTCCTAGTGCTAGTTACCACAGGGATGTGCAAGGCAAAATTTTAGCTACTCCTAATAGCTGGAGCTAAAGGATTCCACTTTTGCAAAATCATTCACCCAAACGCCCCCCCCAATAAATCCGATACTCACCCCTCATCCCACATCGAGAACGGTGGCCCTATCCACCGCTTCTTGTTCCCAGGAGCAGAGGGAGTCTGGGATCAAATAGTTCCCAGTCTCCCTCCCTCCATGATCACTCTGGAACGCTGTGCAATCTCGCAGCACGGAGGCGCAAACCTCTATGGAGTCCCATGGACTCCAGGAGGTGATACTCATGGTAGCGATTCTGCACCGCGGCGGTCAGCAATACATTCTGATGCAAGGTGCTGAGGTAGCATCTTCCTCGGAATCTCATGCTAAAATGTGGACGCTACGGGGAAACCTGCAGGCACAGATTTTCCCCGTCCCCATTTTAGCGTTAACCAGGGAATACGGCCCATAGTCTAAGGACAGTGGACCCGACAGAGAGAGACAGTTAAGTTCTACTATAACAATATGCCTGCTTCATTTGCTCATTTGTGTGTATATGAAAATGTTTTTTGTTGGGGTTTTTTTGTATCACATTATTACCCTGTGTAAATGTGTTTTCTTTTACTTAGGGTTATACAATTCCACATTTTGGTTCATCGAAAATTTATGCTTCCCATACTTTGTAGAGAAACGTAGTGGAAGTTAGAGAATAATGAGTGATTCCACATTCGCTCATTATTCCGTCCACCAGTTATAACTGAAATACATTATTGGCTCCCAGGAGCTGGTATTAATGGATTTTGCAACTGCATTAATCAGGTAACACTAGAAAAAAAATAAGCAAAACAATTACCATGCTATCACCATACTCTACTCTGGTCCCTCTATGAAGAGGACGGTAAAATCTGTTGCCTCCTCTTTCCAACAGAAGATCATACAATTTAATCTAAACACTGTGTACACTGCGTGTAATTTAATAAATGTTTAAGAAAGCTCTGAGAAGTAATTTGTCTTCGAATTATTAGAATCTGTACTGGCAATTGCAAACTGCAGCACAAAATTGCCAGAAAATTAAAATTTTCCAACCACGCTATTTTCTCAAACAGTTTAAAATATTCTTTATTTTTGGATTAGTTCCCAAAAATTCTAAGAAAAAGCTTTGCAAGTGTAGATTATTATTCACTCTTCAGTGAAACTATGATGCAAAGACAACACATTTGAAAGAATGAGGTTTTAATAATATGGTCTCAGTCCAGCTCTGGGCACCTGTTCACTTTGTTGTATTAATAGGTGACTGATCATCTTTTTTTTTCATTAAATCAACTAAGCATATATAAGTGTTTTCAGCATTCATTACCCCTGTCAAATTGACAAATATTTAAAGCCATTTCATGGACTGGGACCAGCTGAATGAAATTATTGTTCTCCGTTTCCAAGTCTTTTGTATCTAGGAATTCTAACAATGAGAACACCAATATATCAGTAGTTTTAAAACGGTTCTGTTTGCTGTGGGCAGATGGTTCCATATGCTCTCATGTCAGCAACGCACACTCTACTATCAGTCAGCAAACTACTGTGCAGTCCTCCCTGTCATTTTTCTCATGCGAACACAATCCTCCGACTACTGGAACATCTGCTGCAGGACATTCCATTACTATGGAGGGGGGGGGGATGTTTTTTCTGTCAGCTGGTCTGACACAATTTGTTAAAAGTGCTACAATATTGTAAATTTCTGCTACAGCTGAATGCATTTATTGATAGTAAATAAAATGGAGAAACAGCGAGGTAAAGCCTACCCTAGATTGGATAATTATTGTGTTTAACATGCTGATCTGTGGTGACAAGCAAGATATGCATAAACATACAGGGTTATTCAAAGAGAGGTGAAAAGCAGGAGAATGACTGGAGAATGGAAAATTCTAGGTCAAAATATCCAAAAACAAAAACATTCTCCCATTCATCTCACTTTCCAAACCGGCTCTTTTGACCTCGAATTTTCCATTCTTCAGTTATTTTCCTGGTTTTCACCGCTCTCTGAATAACCCTGATAGAGTTCATAAAGACGCACTTCAGCTGTTAACTACAATTTCCTCAATGCATTTGAACCCTATAGGTGTAATTTTCAGCATTTTATATGTGCGGCCTGCTCTATATGTCATTTCTAGATACTCGATGTTTCCGAGATGTGCTTTTTAGAAGCTGTTATAAAAGCAAAATACTGTACTTTGCAAAATCACTTGGTTGGATTAAAAATAAATTACAGTCTGTTGGAGAACCAGAGCTCTGTGGTCATATGTACATAAATCTCACTACATTAGTTTGTGTTGTGCTTTTATTAAAAGGTGCTGTCAATTAATGTGAAACTAAATCCAATGTTCACTTAGCCATGGAACAAGGGCTAATATGATGAAAAGCCCTCACATATTGCTTCTGAAAATTACTTCTGAGGAGGTGGATGAGGATGCACTCCTCTTACATGTCCCCGAAGATGACCTGATACTCTGATACTCTTCCCTCTGCAGAGAACCCATTACCCCCTCCACTATAGGGGCAGATTCTTAGCAAACAAGGGAAACCCCTGTTTGTTCCGGACTAGTTTACCCACCCCACTCCACAATTTGACCTTCTAGAGAGTACATTGATCAATTTTTAGATTACCACATTTGTTGCCCTATAGATAGGGAAACACGGAACAGTCCATGGGCAGAATGCCCGAGATCCACCACCTAGGGAAAGCATTTGTTGTTATCATAGAAAATGCATCTAAAAAATGTTTTTGTGGGCAAACGTGGTTTAGACCAGTGTTTCTCAGGTAGTGGGTCGGGACCAAAAGGTGGGTCGCGACCAGAGGCGGACTGGGTCGCGGGGCAAGTTCCCCCAGGCCTCTCATGCCTGGGACCTGCTGATGCATCTTACCTGCAGCATCAGGTCCAAGGCGGTGCAGCTACCTCTGCCTCCCTCACAAATGGTGCTTTCCCATCGGTCCAAGCTATTCCATTTCTCCCAGTGCCTCTCTGAGGCACTGAAGAGCATAGGTTCAAGAAGTAGGCAGCGCCAGATGCACACTGCAGTCTTATCAATCTCTTGGCCAGCTTCAGCTTATGCGATTAGCATTACGTTCGGCTACGCAAATTGCGTAGGCTCAGGGAGGGCAGGCTGCCATTGCTGTGAAGAAATAATGCATGCAGTGGCAGAGACGGACGGCGGGGGAGTGCGGAGCAGGTGAGTTTTTTTTATAATATTTTATCATTCATTTAGTAGTGATTTAAATTATAATTTCTTTTGTCTACCATCACCCCAGACATTGAGACACTTAAGAGCAAGAAGCATCCCAAGTCTTCCCATAAGTTCTAATTCATTTTATATGTTTCAATTACAGTTTCTCTTATTGGGTTTTGCCTCAACAGCATTTTCGTTTTCACTAGTGCTGTGATTATTGCACTATCCATTTTGGAAAGAATCCGTGTTTGTTTACAAAATTGTTTAAAAAGTGCATACATTGTAGAATATTGCACACGTTGTTTTGTGGAATAAATTATAATGTTTCAGAAATTCAATTATTTTTGGGTCGCAACTTAATGACCAAGGACAATTGTGTGTCCTGAGGGTCCACAGGTTGAGAACCACTGGTTTAGACCATGCTTTCCAAGTATGCCAGGATAAATTACTAGATATGGCGGGGCCTCTTGATTACATTTTTGATATGGTCAAAGCGGTCATTGAAAATAAAACAGTGGTGGATAATGAGGAATTGATGGGTTGGATCCTGCGTGCGCTGGTTCTCCTGGGAAATGCTATATGCCGTATTAGCAGCAGACCGCCGCAAACTGACTCATTAAAGGACCATTACTTGTGCATTACAAAAAAAAAAACACTTTATAAAGCACATGCTGCTGTTTCTTTGTTAGGCTAAGGTCAGACGAAAGCAGTTTTAACGTGCGTTTAACCGCACTAAATCACGGCCGTGCTAGCAGCAAATGATGTCCAATGCCGGGCTGCATATGAAGAACGGCCGCACAAAAGTGCGGCCGCGCAACGCAAGTGGCAAACGAACGCATTTTTTCGAGAACGTCAAGCCGCTAGTACTGACGTACAGAGTGTGCTGCGTCCGCATAGTGGCGTGTTTGCGTGATTGGGAGACGTCAGATGCTGCTAGTGTACGGCTAACATAACGTCCAGACACAAAAAGTGTTTTATTGATGATCCGTACAAAATCACGGACGGAAATGCGCATCGTATGACCGCTATCGCGTATTCCGTGAAAAAATGCGTCCATTCATTCGAACGCACTTTTTCACGGACAACGCTAGTCTGACCCTAGCCTAAGAAGTAATTCTCAACAAATCACCCAGTCACTTGCCTGCAAGCTTATGAAGAAGCTACAACGTTACTTCAAGGCCAGGAAGTACAACCTCTTTTCATGTCCTTCAATAAACCACACGCTGCAGTGTCATAGAAACATAGAAAAATGTTGGCAGATAAGAACCTTTTGGCCCGTCTAGTCTGCCCAATTACATGGATACTTTACCTGGATTTATCTTTTGTTTAGGATAGCCTTATGCCTATCCCATGCCTGCTTAAATTCAATTACTGTTTCGGCCTCTACCACTTCAACTGGAAGGCTGTTCCATGTATCCACCACCCTCTCAGTAAAATAATGCTTCCTGATGTTACTTTTAAACCTTTGCCCCTCTAATCTAAGACTATGTCCTCTTGTTTTGCTACTTTGTTTCCTTTTAAATATACTCCCTTCCTCTACCTTGTGGATTCCATTTACGTATTTAAATGTTTCTATCATATCTCCTCTGTCTCGTCTTTTTTCCAAGCTGTACATGTTAAGATCATTAAGCCTTTCCTGGAAACTTTTCTCCTTCAAGCTGTACACCATTTTAGTAGCCCTTCTCTGAACTCTCTCTAAGATGTCTATATCCTTCTGGAGATACGGTCTCCAGTACTGCATACAGTACTCAAAGTGAGATCTCACCAGTGCTCTGTACAGTGGCATGAGCACTTCCCTTTTCCTACTGCTAATACCTCTCCCTACGCAACCAAGCATTCTGCTAGCATTTCCTGCTGCTCTATTACATTGACTACTTAATTACATTGAAGCCTTATTTTAATATATTGATAACAAGAATGTGGGAACAGTGGGCGCTTTGGACCTACGTTTGCTACTTTTCCGTGCTGCCCAAGGTGAGTGTTTGACACCAAAAACACGAGGTAATAGTAAAGAGGAGTAGCCTTTAGGCTAGGGTCAGACGACCGTGATTTCTACAGACTGTACGTCCTTGCACACGGATGTACGTCAGTACAGAAGACACAGTAGTGGCCACACAGTCCGTTTATTCACTGACGTATATATTTTGACGGATGTAGGAGGGAAAATAAATTAAAAAGCAAAACCATTTTGTCCGTGAAAAATGCTGGACGTATAAATGCAGTCCGTCTGACCACATTCCATCACTCACACACAAAGCTATGCGGACGTTCCGGACGCAGCGCACCTTGTGCGGCCGTTCTAGGAGTTGTACGTTCTTGCCTGCCTTGCGTCCGTGGGCCGCAGCCGTTGTGTGTCTGCAGTTCAGTGCGGACGTACTTCATGTGTCAGGCTCCAATGGGCTTTCTGTCATGCTATCATGGACGTACTTTTAGGCGCAATCACGGACGTGAACACTACGCTCGTCTGACCCTAGCCTAAGGCGCACGTGATATGTGGCTCAGCTAATTTGCCGATATATTTAGCCAAATGTTTAAACATGGACAGAGTCACTCCAATGAAGGATTTATGATTACTCAATTGCCTGTTATTTAGAATATACACAGTCAAAAGTTCACAAGTCCTTCTTTATAGCCCCTCAAGGTTTAGGAAGAGTCTTCTTCTTTGGTCAGCTCAGCAGAATTTTCAAACTCTCTATGAAACATATAAAGAGAGAGGACCATTGCGCGGTATATAACATTTAAAAGCCCCTATTCGTCCCCTAGGGGGTACTTACAGGATTCAGAGCCCGTGTCCTGGCTCTGAGGGGGTGTCAGCTTGCAGGGTATTTTATATGGCAACCCTTTGCCCTCTTGTGGATCCTCCGCCGTCCCGATCAGATTATTGGTGCAAAAAAGGAAATGTATAAACTCCACCTTCTGTCGGGTTGCAAAGGGTTTATTAAAAAGTAAAACAGTTTATAAAATAAGGGTAGAAAGCACTCATATGTGCTGCTAAGACGCGTTTCGCCGAATCATTCGGCTTCATCAGTTAGTAAAACCGTGTACATGACATTTCCTTTTAATATACAGCCAAAATAGATTGAATAGCCTCGGTTTGAGTTGGCGTGCGTTCCACCGTGGTTGCTTCCGCATTCCACCGTAGTTCCTTCCGTATTTTCTATATCGAAGGAGCTGATGTTGGTAATTACAGAAATGCTCAATGTCCGTCTCTGCTGCCATGATTCTAAGTGCTGGCATGCTGGTGTTATCGGAAATCTATACAAGAAGCATTGCTTATCTAATATTTAAAAATATTTCAGAGATGTTTCTAAAATATTTCTTAAAAAAGAGAATATATGACATAATTCCCTAAATATCAAAAACACATCAATTAGTATCATACAAAAGAAATGGTTGCTATATGTTACACATCCTTAATCAAAGATGCCTTTGTTCTTATTCTGACTTTATAACCAGAGAAAAAAATGGAGTTGGATGTCTTCACCACAAATATTGATAATGAATCAATTTGGTGTTCTCACTTGCCCATATTTTAACATATAGGCTGTTTGGTAAAAAATTTAAATCTAGGTACTATCCTAAGATTAATACCAAAAAAAGGGGGATATTTAATATAGTCCTGCTCGGGCTTTTTCTGTGGTTTTCGGCAGGTTAATCCAGATGTTTTTACGTGTTTTCGGCGTGCATTCGCTGGGTTTTGCGGTTAGTTTTCGGTGGGTTTACGGCAGCTTTTCCCTACAATTCGGGGACCCTGTGGTGCTTGCTGAATACACCGCAGGGTCACCGAAATGGGATCAGCAAAAGGAACCGAATTGAAGAGAACGAAAAGTCACCGAACGTGCAGTGACTTTTCGAATCTCTTTGGATAACCCTTGTGACATAAGGAAAGGGAAGGTCATTGAGGGGCGATACATTTCCCCTCAGTTTCTGTCATATATGCAGAAGTAGTAAATCTAGACCAGGTTTTCAGGCTGCATGTAGTGTCTGGATTTCCAGGTTTTGTGTCTCTCCCCAGGGTTAATTACTTGATTGATGTTTAATCAGGGGAGATAAAAGAGGGGAGGCTAAACCAGGAAGTTGCTCTGGCCTGGGACTCAGAAAGCCTTCTGAGGGAGCTGCAAGGTGTGTAAAAAGGTTGCTTACAGTAATTTTGTTCGTTTAAGGTGGCTGAGGTTAGCTCACCATTTGTTAGATAGGGAATCTAACTGTTTAGTAAGAGCCTGAGCGGCAAGGGTTTATTTTCTGTTTTCATTTCTGTTTTATTGCGACCTTTTAAATAAAATACTGTCTGCTGGACAGGTTTAAAAGAACTTTCTTTCGCCTGGACTACCTTTTTCCCAGCAAAGGTAGCCTCCGTTTGAGCTATACCTCCACATATGGTGGAGAACGCGGGCACTTTCCCTGTGCAAGTTGCAGGATGGAGGACATAGTAAAAGCCTTGCTTCAGGCCACGGCGGTCCAGCAGGAGACAAATTGCCAGTTTGCAGAGGCTCAGCGGCAGATGTTGGAGTCCCAGAGAGCTGACCGGGATGCCCAGCGAGCTGACCGGGATGCCCAGCGAGCAGATCAAGAGGTACTGAAGGAGGTGGCTCAAAGCCTCCTGGAATTAAAGCGTAACTCTGTGGCTTCAACACCTGTGGAGCAAAAGGTGACGCGTGCCAGCCATTACCTGCAAAAGATGACAGCTGCCGATGATGTGGAAGCCTACCTCACTATGTTTGAGAGGATTGCTACACGAGAAGGTTGGCAGAGATGTGAGTGGGCGGGGCTGGTTGCACCATTCCTAACAGGGGAACCCCAAAAAGCCTACTATGACTTGGAACCTGAGGCTGCTCAGGACTATGACGTACTTAAAGCTGAAATCCTAGCAAGACTAGGTGTTACTATTGCTGTTCATGCCCATCGGGTGTATCGGTGGAACTATAAGGCTGACAAGCCCCCAAATGTTTGACCTTATACACATTACCAGGAAATGGCTCCAACCTGAGACATTGTCGCCGCCGGAGATAGTGGAGCGTGTGGTGATGGACCATTACGTACGGGCTCTTCCTACCTCCCTAAGGAAATGGGTCAGCCATGGAGATCCCAAAACGGCTACCCAGCTTGTGGACATGGTTGAGCGATACACCACAGCAACAGACTTGCTAAATAGCCCCGTGCTGGAGCGTCCTGTCTTACCCAGAGGACACCTGCCCAGAGGAACACATAGAAACGAGCGCAGATGACACCTTTTTTCCTTGTTATGTTTTATACATTAACTGGGCTGTTACTCCTGGCAGTTGCTGCCGCTCCGGTGAGTATGGGCGTGACGCCATTTTTTCTGTATTTATGTATATCATGCTTGTAACACCAGTCCATCGTTCTGCAGCTGTTCCTCTTTCCATGTTTTTGTTTTTAATCCCAAATGGGAAGTGTTTGGTGCGTGTATAAATAAAACCCACCATCTCTGCCTCTCCTTGGCTGAAAAGCAGCAGGAGGGGCTTGGAGCTGCTCAGTAGAGCGGCCTTTGGGTACATGTTAGGTACTCACTCTGTAAAGAGGTGCCCTGAAGTGGCGAGTGAGCTTACGTTGCAATGGCCATTGAAACAAACAAAAACCTCAGTTTTGTTGTACATGGAACACATAGAACCGAGCGCAGATGACACCTTATTTCCTTGTTATGTTTTTTTTTTTTGAAAACATATTTTATTGTGATTTATTGTGATGTACAAGCCATAAACGACTCCAGGGGGTGCTAGGATACAACCATAGCTAGAACAAATCAGCAAGTTATAATACACCCCACCCTGTCACAACATCTTCTCATAGGACAAACTGGGGAGGACAAACAGGAGAAAGAAGGAAAAAGGATGTAGAGAGTAGAGAGGAATAAGGAAGAGAAAAGGCCTAAAGGGCAGAGGGAAGAGAAGAAGGAAAAAGAAAGGAGAGAAAGAAAAAGGGAGAGGGGGGTCGGAAGAGGAGGGAAAGGGGAGGAGAAAGGTTCTCTCCAAGACCCAGCTGGCACAACACGATAACCCCAATCTTCCAGTCCCTGCAATCATTAGGTAGATCATTATCTAAACATCATGGTTCACCCAAGGCTCCCACAATCTAGAAAACGCATCCATAGTGTGGTGTACTCTGGCCGACAGTTCATCCATAAGGGCCACGTCTCTGATATTGGCCAGCACCCTGCCAAAGCGGGGGGGCTCCATTGCCCTCCACTCTGCCGCTATGGCTCGACGCCCTGCCAGCGACATTTTAGCAAGTAGTTTGTTCTGGCGCAAGGAAAGGTCCTCCAGGGGGACGCAAGGAGAAAAACTTTAGGCACAAAAGGTATGTCTCTCTCCAGCACGGTTTGGGCAAGAGAATGTAGTTTCGACCATAGTGGTTTAAGACGGGGGCATGACCACCACATGTGCAGGAAGGTTCCTTATCGCCACACAGTCTCCAACACACATCAGTGGTAGTCACTTTCATTTTGACAAGTTTTTCTCCGGGGTGGTGTACCAGCGGAATATCATTTTCAGAGATTGCTCCTGGTGCGTAGTACATATAGAGGACCGCCTAGCTGCCTCCCAGATGTCCAACCACTCATCGCCCTCCAATTCTCCTTGTTATGTTTTATACATTAACTGGGCTGTTACTCCTGGCAGTTGCTGCCGCTCCGTTGAGTATGGGCGCGACGCTATTTTTTCTGTATTTACCTGCCCAGAGGACCTGGTAAGCCTGTTCTAGGGGTTAAGGGCACGGGAGAGACTTCTAAGACCTTTGCTAAAGGTGAAGAGACAACAGGCTCTGGACCTAAAGACTGGCCTGGTAGGTCAGGAAGGACCATGAGGCCATATACAGGACTGGGTGCTGAGCCTATAAAATGCTTTCGCTGCTATGGGTTAGGACATATTGCTGCTAATTGTCCACTTTCTGATGAACCTATGCAATGTGATAATGCTAAGATGGGGAAACGCATGTCTTTCTTTGCACAAGTGGTTTGTACTGCATCATGTCAGGAACGAATTGAGAGGCAAATGTGTGTTCTTTCCATTGATGGAAAGCCAGTTACAGCTCTGCTAGATTCTGGTAGTGTGGTAACTCTAGTCAGAGCTGACTTTATCAGCCTCAACAAGTACCACCCTAGTACTATTGGGGTTATTTGTGTACATGGGGACACACGTGATTACCAGACTGCTGTAGTGGAGATTGGTACTCCATGGGGCTCTGTGACACATTCTGTGGGTGTAGTACCCTCCCTGCTTCATGAAGCTATAGTGGGGAGGGATTTTTCCCAGTTTTGGAGACTTTGGGAGAAAAAAAAGGTTCAGGTGGATGGTGCTCCCCTACAGGCGAATCAAGGGAACTTAGTCCAGAACCTTTTGATCATAACATGGAAGAGAATATTGTGGGTGTTTCTAATGAAGGGGTTATGCCTTTCCCCCTTTCTCTGATGGCTGGGGAACAGGAGGATGTAGAACCTGACCCAGAGAGTGTGAATAATGAACAAAAGGTTGTACCTGGCTCTTGGCTCTAGTACCGAAAGTGGATTAAATAATATGCCTGACTTAGAAGTCAGGAAGGATGATTTCCGTACAGAACAAATGAATGACTCCACACTGACTAGAGCCAGGGAAAACATAAAAATGATAGATGGAAAACCCATTGATCCCGACGTAAGAATGTCTTTCCCCTACATGATCCAAAAGAATGATTTACTTTATCAGGTGGTAAAGCAAGGGGAGGATGTGGTGGAACAATTAGTAGTCCCAAAACCATACCGCAGGATGGTCTTGGATCTTGCTCATGGTCACATAATGGGTGGACACCTGGGTATAGAGAAAACCAAGGAGAGAATAAGCCAGAGGTTCTTTTGGCCAGGTTTATATGCAGATGTGAAGGAATACTGTGAGTCATGCCCTGAGTGTCAGTATTCGGCACCCTCACCCCACTTTCGTAGTCCGCTGGTACCTTTTGCCGATCATTGAGGTACCCTTTAAGAGAATTGGCATGGATCTGTTGGGTCCAGTAGTTAAGACTGCCCGGGGGCACCAGTATATATTAGTAATACTGGATTATGCTACGCGGTATCCGGAGGCAATTCCCTTACAAAATACCTCAGCTAAAACTATTGCAAAGGAGCTTGTTCAGGTATTTAGTTGTGTGGGTATTGCGAAGGAAATTTTAACCGATCAGGGCACGCCATTTATGTCTAGAGTAACTCGGGAGTTATGTAGGCTGTTCAAAATCTCTCACTTGCGCACATCTGTCTACCACCCCCAAACTGACGGACTGGTGAAGAGATTTAATAAGACACTTAAGAGCATGTTAAAAAAGGTAGTGGACAAAGATGGGAAGAATTGGGATTTTTTTATTGCCATATCTCATGTTTGCAATCCGGGAGGTTCCTCAGGCATCCACAGGATACTCCCCTTTTGAACTCTTGTACAGCAGACATCCCAGGGGCCTTCTAGATATTGCCAAAGAAACATGGGAGGGTGAGACAACCCCCTATAAGAGTGTCATCGAGCATATCTCAATGATGCAGGACAGAATTGCGGCTGTCATGCCCCTGGTGCAGGAACATATGGAACAAGCTCAGGAAGCACAGAGGAGGGTTTATAATCGGGGTGTCAAAGTACGTAGCTTTAACCCTGGGGATAGAGTCCTAGTGCTAGTCCCAACAGTAGAGAGTAAATTCCTGGCAAAGTGGCAAGGCCCCTATGAAATAATTGAAAAAATAGGTGATGTAAACTATAAGGTTCATCAGCCAGGGAGAAGGAAACCTGAGCAAATTTATCACATCAACCTCTTAAAGCCATGGAGGGACAGAGAAGCCCTGGTGGCTATCCCAACCCCGCCAAACAACACAGGCCCCTCTACACCTGAGGTCCCAATAGCTGAAACCTTATCAGTTTCTCAACATAACGAGGTAAAAGAGTTTCTGAGAAAAAATAAAGATTTTTTCTCTGACATGCCTGGATTGACCACAATCCTTCAGCATGACATCATTACTGAACCCGGTTGCTCATGGTCACATAATGGGTGGACACCTGGGTATAGAGAAAACCAAGGAGAGAATAAGCCAGAGGTTCTTTTGACCAGGTTTATAGGCAGATGTGAAGGAATACTGTGTAAATATAAAGCCGTATAGAATACCCGAAGCTAGACGAAAAGCTGTCTCGGCAGAAATAAAAAAAAATGTTAGAATTGGGGGTAATCGAAGAGTCCCATAGTAGTTGGTCAAGTCCGATTGTGCTGGTTCCAAAACCAGATGGAAGCATACGATTCTGTAATGATTTCAGAAAGTTGAATAGTGTGTCCAAATTTGATGCTTACCCGATGCCTCGGGTAGATGAGCTCATTGACAGACTAGGAACGGCCCGATACATAACCACTTTAGATCTGACTAAGGGATACTGGCAAATACCTCTGACAGACAGAGCCAAAGAAAAGATGGCATACTCTACCCCCGAGGGGTCTTTCCAGTATAAGAGGATGCCATTTGGTCTGCATGGTGCCCCTGCCTCATTCCAAAGAATGATGGATAAAATACTGAGATCTCATCAACAATCCACAGCGGCTTATTTGGACGATGTAGTGATACACAGCCCAGACTGGCAGACTCATTTGTTAAGGGTGTAAGCGATAGTCGACTCGCTAAAGGAGGCGGGACTCACAGCCAACCCAAAGAAATGTGCCATGGGGTTGGAGGAGGCAAGATACCTGGGGTATACCATTGGTCGGGGTTTGGTTAAGCCTCAAATCAATAAGGTTGAGGCGATTCAAAAGTGGCCCCAGCCTATGAATAAAAAGCAAGTGAGGGCATTTCTTGGGATCACGGGTTATTATCGGCGCTTCATCCCCAATTTTGCCATCATTGCGGCTCCTATGACTGATTTGACGAAGGGTACAGGGTCAGTCATGATCACGTGGAATTCTGAGGCAAATGAGGCATTTCAGAGGTTGAAACAAGCTTTGTGTGCTCAACCGGTGCTTGTGACCCCAGATTTCACGAAGGAGTTTGTAGTACAGACAGATGCCTCTGATGTTGGTCTGGGCGCTGTACTATCCCAAATCAGAGATGGGGAGGAGCACCCTGTGGTCTATCTCAGCAGGAAGCTTAATAAACACGAGAAAAATTATGCCATTGTTGAGAAGGAATGTTTGGCTATCAAATGGGCCCTGGACGCCCTCAAGTATTACCTATTGGGTAGACAATTTAGACTTGTCACTGACCATAGACCCCTGAAGTGGATGTGTGAGAATAAAGAAAGGAACAGTCGAGTTACAAGGTGGTTCCTGGCTTTGCAAGATTTTAAATTTACCGTGGAGCACAGAGCAGGGAAGCTCCAAACCAATGCTGATGCCCTCTCGCGTGTCCACTGCCTCTCCGTTAAAATTGCTCAACCGCAGGGGCTTGAGCAGAGGGGGGGGATATGTGACATAAGGAAAGGGAAAGTCATTGAGGGGCGATACATTTCCCCCCAGTTTCTGTCATATATGCAGAAGTAGTAAATCCAGACCAGGTTTTCAGGCTGCATGTAGTGTCTGGATTTCCAGGTTTTGTGTCTCTCCCCAGGGTTAATTACTTGATTGGTGTTTAATCAGGGGAGATAAAAGAGGGGAGGCTAAACCAGGAAGTTGCTCTGGCCTGGGACTCAGAAAGCCTTCTGAGGGAGCTGCAAGGTGTGTAAAAAGGTTGCTTACAGTAATTTTGTTCGTTTAAGGTGGCTCACCATTTGTTAGATAGGGAATCTAACTGTTTAGTAAGAGCCTGAGCGGCAAGGGTTTATTTTCTGTTTTCATTTCTGTTTTATTGCGACCTTTTAAATAAAATACTGTCTGCTGGACAGGTTTAAAAGAACTTTCTTTCGCCTGGACTACCATTCTCCCAGCAAAGGTAGCCTCCGTTTGAGCTATACCTCCACACCCTGTAGGACTGTATCAAATATTCTATATTCAGCCCTTGGGTTTTTACATCCCAGGTGCATTATCTTGCACTTATCCACATTAAAACTCAATTGCCACAGCTCCGACCATTTTTTTAGCTTACCTAAATCATTTGTCATTTGACTGATCCCTCCAGGAATGTCAACCCTAGTTGCAAATCTTTGTGTCATCAGCAAAAAGACATACTTTCCATTAATACCTTCTGCAATATCACTAATAAAAATATTAAAGAGAATGGGTCCAAGTACTGACCCCTGAGGTACCCCACTG
This sequence comes from Leptobrachium leishanense, assembly GCA_009667805.1. Taxonomy (NCBI): domain Eukaryota; kingdom Metazoa; phylum Chordata; class Amphibia; order Anura; family Megophryidae; genus Leptobrachium; species Leptobrachium leishanense. The sequence continues at coordinate 226,842,063 of CM019067.1, read as the reverse complement.
GTAACAAGACCTTGCGCCGAATAAACTCCATTTACCACAACCCTCTGTTGCCTGTCACTCAGCCACTGCCTAATCCATTCAACAATATTGGAATCCAAGCTCAAAGATTGCAATTTATTGATAAGCCTTCTATGCGGAACAGTATCAAAAGCCTTACTGAAATCTAAATAAGCAATGTCTACTGCACCACCTGTGTCTATTATTTTTGTTACCCAATCCAAAAAATCAATAAGATTAGTTTGGTATGATCTCCCTGAGGTAAACCCATGTTGTTTCTGATCCTGTAATCTATGTGTTTTTAGATGTTCAACAATCCTTTCCTTTAACATGGTTTCCATTAATTTCCCCACTACTGACGTAAGACTAACTGGCCTATAGTTCCCCGATTCCTCCCTACTACCCTTCTTGTAAATGGGCACAACATTTGCTAATTTCCAGTCTTCTGGGACGACTCCCGTTAACAAGGATTGGTTAAATAAATCTGTTAATGGTTTTGCTATTACATCACTGAGCTCTTTTAATAATTTAGAGTGGATCCCATCAGGCCCCATTGACTTATTTGTCTTTACTTTAGACAGCTGCTGTAGAACCTCCTCCTCTGTAAACTCATATGTAAAGGTCTCGTTAGTGTTTCCTCCTAACTGAGGTCCCTTTCCTTCCTTTTCTTCTGCAAAGACTGAACAAAAATATTCATTGAGGCAGTCAGCAAGACTTTTATCCTCTTCTACATACCTTCCTTCCTTTGTTTTTAATCTAACTAATCCTTGATTTACTTTTCTTTTCTCGTTTATGTATCTAAAAAATGTTTTGTCCCCCTTTTTTACTGACTGAGCTATTTTCTCTTCTGCGTGTGCTTTAGAAGCTCTTATAAATTGCTTTGCCTCTTTCTGCCTAATCTTATAGGTTTGCCTGAGTTTTTTTATAATTATTGAATGCTATCTTTTTGTTCTTCACTATTTTGGCCACTTCTGCAGAGTACCACAGTGGTTTCTTCCCTTTTTTGTTTTTGCTAACAAGCCAAATGCAATTGCCTGTGGCCTTCAATAATGCTTCCTTTAAATAATCCCATTTCTCCTGGACTCCCTTTAAACTCCTCCAGTCTGATAATGACTCATTCACACAAAATCTCATTTTATAAAAATCCTTTTGTTTAAAGTCTAAAACT